>CM065698.1:53322934-53332934 GCA_017654935.2 Phymorhynchus buccinoides | reverse complement strand
ACACAAGGGGGTGGCTACAATATAATATATTTAGTAGAAAGTTGGCCAGGCACACAGGTACAGACACTGGACAAAGAGCTCTTTCGTGGACAGTTTTGAAGTGAGCACAGTGGACTTTGCACCTGTGGATGTATGGCGTAAGAGCTCTTTACAGTTCCTGTCACACAGCTGGAAAGAAGGTGTTCCCATCAGGAACAGGGCTGTTATGACGGGATGGGGTGGGGATTGCGGAGGGGGTGGTGTCAAGACTGTAGTGCGTTCTGATATTCCTACAGACAAATCATCCTAAAACACTCAACTTCAGTAATGTGGGCATAGCTACTCATTTGTATATGTTTGTTACTCCAGTTCAATGGCTACCCCCTCTCACCCCCACCCCCTGTGTGTCTGTGTGCGTGCATGCGTATGTGTCCTGTGCGTGTTTAGCTGCCTTCTATCAGAACACGTCATTGCACTAAACGGGGGCTGCCAGAATCAATGTAGTGCTCTGTAGCCGCTATACAGTTTTATGACCACTATCATCTGTCCCTCCTAGGCTTTGTCTCAGCCGACACCTCACAGAAGCCGGTACATACTGTAGGCATTGGACAGCTATATTCCAGTACAACGAATGAAATAGTGAGTCAAGGAGAGGAAATGACGAAAATGAACACAGGGGGAGAACTCTCTTTTGAATTATCTCCCCTCCACCAAAGTTGACTACGATACGAATCACCTAGCAATGAGTGGACCAGAGCCAAAAGAAATCAAACAAAGCATAATTAACAAGACAGAATGTGCCAGGTTCGCCTTTATGACCCTTCACCCACACAGTACACATCAACAATGGTGGAGAGAACGACATGTGTTTATGACCCTTCACCCACACAGTACACATCAACAATGGTGGATAGGACGACATGTGTTTATGACCCTTCACCTACACAGTACACATCAACAATGGTGGAGAGGACGACATGTGTTTATGACCCTTCACCCACATAGTACACATCAACAATGGTGGAGAAGACGACATGTGTTTATGACCCTTCACTTACACAGTACACATCAACAATGGTGGAGAGAACGACATGTGTTTATGACCCTTCACCCACACAGTACACATCAACAATGGTGGATAGGACAACATGTGTCTATGACCCTTCACCCACACAGTACACATCAACAATGGTGGAGAGGACGACATGTGTTTATGACCCTTCACCCACACAGTACACATGAACAATGGTGGAGAGGACGACATGTGTTTATGATCCTTCACCCACACAGTACACATCAACAATGGTGGAGAGGACGACATGTGTTTATGACCCTTCACACACACAGTACACATCAACAATGGTGGAGAGGACAACATGTGTTTATGACCCTTCACATACACAGTACACATCAACAATGGTGGAGAGGACGACATGTGTTTATGACCCTTCACCCACACAGTACACATCAACAATGGTGGAGAGGACGACATGTGTTTATGACCCTTCACCTACACAGTACACATCAACAATGGTGGAGAGGACGACATGTGTTTATGACCCTTCACCCACACAGTACACATCAACAATGGTGGAGAGGACGACATGTGTTTATGACCCTTCACCCACACAGTACACATCAACAATGGTGGAGAGGACGACATGTGTTTATGACCCTTCACCCACACAGTACACATCAACAATGGTGGAGAGGACAATATGTGTTTATGACCCTTCACCTACACAGTACACATCAACAATGGTGGATAGGAAGACATGTGTTTATGACCCTTCACCTACACAGTACACATCAACAATGGTGGAGAGGACGACATGTGTTTATGACCCTTCACCCACACAGTACACATCAACAATGGTGGAGAGGACGACATGTGTTTATGACCCTTCACCTACACAGTACACATCAACAATGGTGGAGAGGACGACATGTGTTTATGACCCTTCACCCACACAGTACACATCAACAATGGTGGATAGGACAACATGTGTCTATGACCCTTCACCCACACAGTACACATCAACAATGGTGGAGAGGACGACATGTGTTTATGACCCTTCACCCACACAGTACACATCAACAATGGTGGATAGGACGACATGTGTTTATGACCCTTCACCCACACAGTACACATCAACAATGGTGGAGAGGACGATATGTGTTTATGACCCTTCACCTACACAGTACACATCAACAATGGTGGAGAGGACGACATGTGTTTATGACCCTTCACCCACACAGTACACATCAACAATGGTGGAGAGGACAACATGTGTTTATGACCCTTCACCTACACAGTACACATCAACAATGGTGGAGAGGACGACATGTGTTTATGACCCTTCACCCACACAGTACACATCAACAATGGTGGATAGGACAACATGTGTCTATGACCCTTCACCCACACAGTACACATCAACAATGGTGGAGGACGACATGTGTTTATGACCCTTCACCCACACAGTACACATCAACAATGATGGAGAGGACGACATGTGTCCAATATATTCAATGTTTGAAGGCTATGCCACTCTTGAATAAATGTTGTATGTCGTCCTGTCGACTATTGTTGATGTGTACTGTGTCAAACAAGGTTTGTTTGTAAATTGTTTGTTTCGGTTCATTTATTGACACCAGCTGGCCTTCTTCACTCCAGGACATCTTTGTACCTAAAGCCTACCATTGGTACATTTATTATACATTAAGTCTACCACTTTTGGTACATTTAGTATACCTTAAGTCTATCACTGCTTGTTACACATATTATGCCTTGAGTCTACCATTGGTACATTTATTATACCTTAAGTCTACCACTGTTTGGTCCATTTATTATACCTTATACCTACCATTGGTCCATTTATTATACATATAAGCCTACCACTTTGGGTACATTTATTATACCTTAAGCCTACCATTAGTGCATTTATTATACATGTAAGTCTACCACTGTTTGGTCCATTTATTATACCTTAAGCCTACCATTAGTGCATTTATTATACATTAAGCCTATCATTGTTTTGTACATTTATTATACCCTAGGCCTACCACTGTATGAGTTGGGAGTTGGTCTACCGGTACACTGTACCTTGTCCACTTTTATTATACCATAAGTCTACCATTGGTACATTTGTTATACCATTAAGCCTACCATTGGTACATTTATTATACCATTAAGCCTACCATTGGTACATTTATTATGCCTTAAGCCTACCATTGGTACATTTATTATACCATTAAGCCTACCATTGGTACATTTATTATACCTTAAGCCTACCATTGGTACATTTGTTATAACATTAAGCCTACCATTGGTACATTTAGTATACCTTAAGCCTACCATTGGTACATTTATTATACCATTAAGTCTACCATTGGTACATTTATTATGCCATAAGCCTACCATTGGTACATTTAGTATACCATAAGCCTACCATTGGTACATTTATTATACCATTAAGCCTACCATTGGTACATTTATTATACCTTAAGCCTACCATTGGTACATTTATTATACCTTAAGCCTACCATTGGTACATTTAGTATACCTTAAGCCTACCATTGGTACATTTATTATACCTTAAGCCTACCATTGGTACATTTATTATACCATTAAGTCTACCATTGGTACATTTATTATACCTTAAGCCTACCATTGGTACATTTATTATACCATAAGGCTACCATTGGTACATTTAGTATACCTTAAGCCTACCATTGGTACATTTGTTATAACATTAAGCCTACCATTGGTACATTTATTATACCATTAAGCCTACCATTGGTACATTTAGTATACCTTAAGCCTACCATTGGTACATTTATTATACCTTAAGCCTACCATTGGTACATTTATTATACCATTAAGCCTACCATTGGTACATTTATTATACCATTAAGCCTACCATTGGTACATTTATTATACCATTAAGTCTACCATTGGTACATTTATTATACCTTAAGCCTACCATTGGTACATTTATTATACCATTAAGTCTACCATTGGTACATTTATTATACCATTAAGCCTACCATTGGTACATTTATTATGCCTTAAGTCTACCATTGGTACATTTATTATACCATTAAGCCTACCATTGGTACATTTATTATGCCTTAAGCCTACCATTGGTACATTTATTATACCATTAAGTCTACCATTGGTACATTTATTATACCATTAAGCCTACCATTGGTACATTTAGTATACCATTAAGTCTACCATTGGTACATTTATTATACCTTAAGCCTACCATTGGTACATTTATTATACCATTAAGTCTACCATTGGTACATTTATTATACCTTAAGCCTACCATTGGTACATTTATTATACCATTAAGCCTACCATTGGTACATTTGTTATACCATTAAGCCTACCACTGTATGAGTTGGGAGTTGGTCTACCGGTACACTGTACCTTGTCCACTTTTCGGTTCATGCTTGAAGCTCCATCTGCCTAGGCAGCAGTCGATCGACGCGTCTGTAGCTATGTTTGTCTGAACAAGTCTGCATTATTCAATAAGCGCTTGCGGATGCTTCCTTCCCGCGATGATCAATTTTTCAAGTATTAATCATGGGACAGTTATCATATGCAGAATGTATTGCCTGTTGTGTTGTCCTATTTATGGCAGGATGTATTGCCTGTTTGGTTGTCCTATTTATGACAGGATGTATTGTCCTATTTATGACATGATGCATTGTCCTATTTATGGCAGGATGTATTGTCCTATTTATGGCAGGATGTTGACGGAGCTGATGCACAGGCCTGCTGGTGTCAGAGGGTCATCTGGCATTAGTCAGGACAGGGCATGTTACTGAAGGGTCTCAGATGATTCAGAACAGGGCATGTTACTGAAGGGTCTCAGATGATTCAGGACAGGGCATGTCACTGAAGGGTCTCAGAGATGATTCAGGACAGGGCATGTCACTGAAGGATCTCAGATGATTCAGGACAGGGCATGTGAATGAAGGGTCTCAGATGATTCAGAACAGGGCATGTTACTGGAAGGGTCTCAGAGATGATTCAGGACAGGGCATGTCACTGAAGGGTCTCAGATGATTCAGAACAGGGCATGTCACTGAAGGGTCTCAGAGATGATTCAGGACAGGGCATGTCACTGAAGGGTCTCAGATGGCAATTTGCTACAGTGGACGACTTCACAACATTCTTTGCGTCCCCGCCCGAAACGAATAAATCATATGAGCCACACAGACACACCGACACACACACACACAGACACACACACACACACACACACACACACACACACACACACACACACACACACACACACACACACACACACACACACACACACACACACACACACACACACACACACACACACACACACACCACACACACACACACACACACACACACACACTCTCTCTCTCTCTCTCTCTCTCTCTCTCTCTCTCTCTCTCTGTCTCTCCCCTCTCTCTCTCTCTCTCGCTTTCTTTCTCCCCCTCTCTCTGCCTCTGTCTGTCTGTCGCTCTCCCTCTCTCCCTCTTTCTATCTTCTCTGTCTCTCTCTCTGTCTCTGTCTCTCTCTCTGTCTTTGTCTCTCTGTCTCTGTCTCTCTCTCTGTCTTTGTCTCTCTGTCTCTGTCTCTCTCTCCCTCCATCTCTCTCTCCCTCCATCTCTCTCTCTCTCTCTCTCTCTCTCTCTCTCTCTCTCTCTCTCTCTCTCTCTCTCTCTCTCTCTCTCTCTCTCTCTCTCTCTCTCTCTCTCTCTCTCTCTCTCTCTCTCTCTCTCTCTCTCTCTCTCTCTCTCTCTCTCTCTCTCTCTCTCTCTCTAAGGACAGAATGGAAGACTAGGACCAGCCTAAATTATTTTCCTTGTAAAATTATTTTCCTTGTAAAATAGCGTTTCTGAAGTCTGAAGTCTCTCTGTGTTTGTTTGTAATCACCACATATTTGTCAGGGTCGGATCTGGGATACAATAGAGGTGGGGTTACAAACAAGGGCGGGGGTCTGGGTCCCGGAACAAGGCCCCTAGTGGGGGTCAACGCCCCCTGAAGATGAAGCTTTTTTAAGAAAATAAAGTGCGAAAACCTCTTTAAATGGTACATCACTCACTCACTCCACCATTGACCGGCTTCGTCGTCGGGCTGCCATGCTGGTTTGGGTGGTCAGTCTCCGCTAAGTGTCGACCCACGCTTTTGTTGCCGTTTATGTTTTGGAGCTGTTCACCAGAATGGGGTTTTTTTCAGAGCTGATCTGCATGCCATAGTCTTTTGAAACTTTATCCAGTTTGGTGGTTAACTCCTGGAGCTCTGGTTCGCTGCCTCCCATGAGGTCAATGTCGTCAGCAAGGCGCAAAGCGGCCGTTAAGTCCTGGAGCTCTGGTTCGCTGCCTCCCATGAGGTCAATATCGTCAGCAAGGCACAAAACGGCTGTTAACTCCTGGAGCTCTGGTTCGCTGCCTCCCATGAGGTCAATGTCGTCAGCAAATTGCAAAGCGGCCGTTGACTCCTGGAGATCTGGTTCGTTGCCTCCCATGAGGTCAATGTCGTCAGCAAGGCGCAAAGCGGCTGTTAACTCCTGGAGCTCTGGTTCGTTGCCTCCCATGAGGTCAATGTCGTCAGCAAGGCACAAAGCGGCTGTTAACTCCTGGAGATCTGGTTCGCTGCCTCCCATGAGGTCAATGTCGTCAGCAAGGCACAAAGCGGCTATTAACTCCTGGAGCTCTTGTTCGTTGCCTCCCATGAGGTCAATGTCGTCAGCGCAAATTGTAAAGCGGCTGTTAACTCCTGGAGCTCTGGTTCGTTGCCTCCCATGAGGTCAATGTCGTCAGCAAGGCACAAAGCGGCTGTTAACTCCTGGAGCTCTGGTTCGCTGCCTCCCATGAGGTCAATGTCGTCAGCAAGGCACAAAGCGGCTGTTAACTCCTGGAGCTCTGGTTCGCTGCCTCCCATGAGGTCAATGTCGTCAGCAAGGCACAAAGCGGCTGTTAACTCCTGGAGCTCTGGTTCGTTGCCTCCCATGAGGTCAATGTCGTCAGCAAGGCACAAAGCGGCTGTTAACTCCTGGAGCTCTGGTTCGTTGCCTCCCATGAGGTCAATGTCGTCAGCAAGGCACAAAGCGGCTGTTAACTCCTGGAGCTCTGGTTCGTTGCCTCCCATGAGGTCAATGTCGTCAGCAAGGCACAAAGCGGCTGTTAACTCCTGGAGCTCTGGTTCGTTGCCTCCCATGAGGTCAATGTCGTCAGCAAGGCACAAAGCGGCTGTTAACTCCTGGAGCTCTGGTTCGCTGCCTCCCATGAGGTCAATGTCGTCAGCAAGGCGCAAAGCGGCTGTTAACTCCTGGAGCTCTGGTTCGTTGCCTCCCATGAGGTCAATGTCGTCAGCAAGGCACAAAGCGGCTGTTAACTCCTGGAGCTCTGGTTCGCTGCCTCCCATGAGGTCAATGTCGTCAGCAAGGCACAAAGCGGCTGTTAACTCCTGGATCTCTGGTTTGTTGCCTCCCATGAGGTCAATGTCGTCAGCGCAAATTGTAAAGCGGCTGTTAACTCCTGGAGCTCTGGTTCGTTGCCTCCCATGAGGTCAATGTCGTCAGTAAGGCACAAGGCGGCTGTTAACTCCTGGAGCTCTGGTTCGCTGCCTCCCATGAAGTCAATGTCGTCAGCAAGGCACAAAGCGGCTGTTAATTCCTGGAGCTCTGGTTCGTTGCCTCCCATGAGGTCAATGTCGTCAGCAAGGCACAAATTGCAAAGCGGCCGTTAACTCCTGGAGCTCTGGTTCGCTGCCTCCCATGAGGCCAATGTCGTCAGCGCAAATTGTAAAGCGGCCGTCCGTTGATGGTGATGGAGGCACATAAGAACAATTAAAGAGTAATACATGTAATGACTTCTTTCTCAATCTCTCTCAATCTCTCTCTCTTTTTTTCTTTTCTTCTCTTTTGGTTTCTAGTTTTGGCGGGAGGGGGGGGGGGGGGGGGGACGGAACTCATGTAACCGCTTGAACCGGCACTGTTGGTTGTAATCTTTACCCTCACCACCACCCCCTTTTCCCTACTTGATAGGGGCAGTAAGGCGTAATCAATTAAAGTTTTGGATTTGATTGGATTTCTCTCTCTCTCTCTCTCTCTCTCTCTCTCTCTCTCTCTCTCTCTCTCTCTCTCTCTCTCTCTCTCTCTCTCTCTCCCTCTCTCCTCCCTCTCCCTCTCTCTCTCTCTCTCTCTCTCTCTCTCTCTCTCTCTCTCTCTCTCTCTCTCTCTCTCTCTCTCTCTCTCTCTCTCTCTCTCTCTCTCTCTCTCTCTCTCTCTCTCTATCTATCTCAGTATATTTCCGAAACCTCTCACTGGCTGTCATCATCATCATGATGCTTTACCAAACACTGTATGTGCAACGTGCTGATTTCTGCCCTATGTCAATATTATTATTACAGTCATCACCAACATCAACATTATTATAAAAATCGTCATCCACGCATTTGATGGCCGCTACTGTTGACACGACATGTTCCAGCACAGACCATGGAGCACGCAAATGACCGTGAGCCAACACTTAGGGTCCATGCTATTGTCAGTGTCTCAGCAAACACGGTATTACCACACTGTTCACTAGCTTGCAATATGGTCAAAACACACGATGTTTCCTTTTCAATATGTCCCCATGGCAACACTCACACGCTGGTCTATAATTACTAGCATAATTAACACTGTATTGCTATGGGACGATGGTCTATCATTACTAGCACAACACTGTATTGTTATGGGACGCTGGTCTATCATTACTAGCATAACACTGTATTGCTATGGGACGCTGGTCTATCATTACTTGCATAACACTGTATTGTTATGGGACGCTGGTCTATCATTACTAGCATAACACTGTATTGCTATGGGAACAGAATGTAAAAGCAATACAACGCAAATTTTGACCATTAGAGATTGTAGTATCATTGTTATGTCCGTCAAGGAAATTCACTTTTCGTCTGTTTGTGTGCATTAACTAGTTGTTTTAATGGTCAGCCATCAGAATGTTAACCCTGCTCTGGTCAGTGGCATGCATGGTATGGGTCGACATTAATAAACGTAGCATCATATACTGGTCCTATGCCTCTGTTCCTTTTTGACACGGATATGGCCCAGATCAAATAATTCATGTTCAAGTTTCAAGTTCTCTCTCCACTCACGTGACGATCACTGGCCAACACAAAGAGCCCAGTTTGTCCTGTCTCGTTGCATCTGTCCGTGTTGGCATTGCGTGCCGCCTCTGAGCGTGTTGGCCTGTGACAATGAGCGTGCTGGCCTGTGGACTGTGACAATGGGCGTGCTGGCCTGTGACAATGAGCGTGCTGGCCTGTGGACTGTGACAATGAGCGTGCTGGCCTGTGACAATGAGCGTGCTGGCCTGTGACAATGAGCGTGCTGGCCTGTGACAATGAGCGTGCTGGCTGTGGCCTGTGACAATGAGCGTGCTGGCCTGTGGCCTGTGACAATGAGCGTGCTGGCCTGTGGCCTGTGACAATGAGCGTGCTGGCCTGTGACAATGAGCGTGCTGGCCTGTGACACTGAGCGTGCTGGCCTGTGGCCTGTGACAATGAGCGTGCTGGCCTGTGGCCTGTGACAATGAGCGTGCTGGCCTGTGACAATGAGCGTGCTGGCCTGTGGCCTGTGACTATGGGCGTGCTGGTCTGTGACCTGTGACAATGAGCGTGCTGGTCTGTGGCCTGTGACAATGAGCGTGCTGACCTGTGGCCTTTGACAATGAGCGTGCTGACCTGTGGCCTTTGACAATGAGCGTGCTGGTCTGTGGCCTGTGACAATGAGCGTGCTGGTCTGTGGCCTGTGACAATGAGCGTGCTGACCTGTGACAATGAGCGTGCTGGCCTGTGACAATGAGCGTGCTGGCCTGTGGCCTGTGACAATGAGCGTGCTGACCTGTGACAATGAGCGTGCTGGCCTGTGACAATGAGCGTGCTGGTCTGTGGCCTGTGACAATGAGCGTGCTGGCCTGTGACAATGAGCGTGCTGGCCTGTGACAATGTGCGTGC
>CM065698.1:53302934-53315434 GCA_017654935.2 Phymorhynchus buccinoides | reverse complement strand
TTATTCTTTGTTCCTTTTCTCTCCCCCCCCCCTTTTCCCTTTTTTCCTACCCCCCCCCCCCCCCCCCCCCCCCCCACTACACACACACTTTTTGTATAATTATTTTTAGGTAGGCTTTTCCCGCTCTCTTTCATCCTATTGTCTGTGTGTCTGACTAAGATCGCCATTTCCAAGAGCCTTAAGTGTTGTTATTTGATACACAAATGTCTGGGTTTCTGTGTGACCTAGTGCTTGGTGTACTGACACATTCATACTGTGTGAAGCTGGTGTATGTGTGGGAGAGAGAGAGAGTGTGTGTGTGTGTGTGTGTGCGTGTGTGCGTGTGTGCGTGTGTGCGTGTATGTGTATGTGTGTGTGTGTACGTGCGTGTGCATGTATATATGCGTGTGTGCGCGTGCGCATGCGCATGCATATGTGTGTATGTGTGTGTGCAAGTGGATAAACATGTGCATTAAAAGTGTTAAGTGGACAATCACTACAACAACAGTGATAATGATGAAGATGATGATAAATAATGAATAAGTAAAATGGGAACCACCACCACTACCAATACTAATATTAGTAGTAATAATAAGAAAAACAGAAATGATGATGATTGTGATGATGACGATGATGATGACGATGATGATAATGATGATGATGATGATGATGATGATGCTGATGATAATGATGATGATGATGATGATGATCATGATGATGATCATGATGATCATGATCATGATGATGATCATGATGATGATCATGATGATGATGATATAACAATGCATCAGTAGAACCATCAAGATGATGATAATGATGATGATGATGATGATCATCATCATGATCATGATCATGATGATAATATAACAACGCATTAGTAGAACCATCAAGCAGGACAATAGGCCTATTTCTGATCATAATAATATCAATAATAGCATTAATCATAATAGCAAAAATGATAATAATGACTTATAATATTGAACAAGATAACACAGAAACACACCCACGTCCATACACTCACACCCACCCACACAGACACATACGCGCGCATAAAAGAATGACATCGATCCATAACTGACAGTTTAAATGAAGTCTCCCAGAGAAATATTAACTGCCCCCTCACCCTGATTACCGTCCCCTTCCCCCTCCTTACCCCTAACCCTTTCCCCTCACACCTCCTTTTCGCCCTCTCTTATTGTCTATATCCCCTCCCTCCTCCCTTTTTCCCCCTCCCACCACACCCTTTTCCCACTCCATTCCCTGTCTGCCCCCCCCCCCCCCCCTTTCACCTTTTTTGTAGGCACCAGCATGTCCGTGCAAAAGTTGACATAAGCTGTCACCACATCAACGGCCTCCTCAAGGGACTCACTGGAGTCAAAGAACAGGTCCCCACATCAACGGCCTCCTCAAGGGACTCACTGGAGTCAAAGAACAGGCCCCAGTCGGTGCAGTCAAAGCAGGCGCTGAGCGTGGCCGAGGCATCTGTATTGCTAAAAAATCGGGACATTACTGGTGTTGCACTGCCTCCGGGCATTGCCTCCAGTATTGCTCCCTGTGACGAGGGAATGGGTTAAAAGGCTAAGTCTCTAGGGAAGACTTTTAGTATGTTAAATTTTCAAAATAGAAAATTTGCCTTTTGCCCACTTCTCTAGGGTATGGGAGATGAGCAACTTTCCCGGCCCCTTTTTATCTAATAAATTTATATTTGTGCCCGGGTTCTGGCTCATGTGATTGTAAGAAATATTCTACATTGTGCCCCTGTGTCCCTCTTCATCTGTGCTTCAGTCTTCTCCTTCACTGCCCCTTATTCTACATTGTGACCCTGTGTCCCTCTTCATCTGTGCTTCAGTCTTCTCCTTCACTGCCCCTTATTCTACATTGTGACCCTGTGTCCCTCTTCATCTGTGCTTCAGTCTTCTCCTTCACTGCCCCTTATTCTACATTGTGACCCTGTGTCCCTCTTCATCTGTGCTTCAGTCTTCTCCTTCACTTCTCCTTATTCTACATTGTGACCCTGTGTACCTCTTCATCTGTGCTTCAGTCTTCTCCTTCTCCTTCACTTCCCCTTATTCTACATTGTGACCCTGTGTCCCTCTTCATCTGTGCTTCAGTCTTCTCCTTCACTCCCCTTATTCTACATTGTGACCCTGTGTCCCTCTTCATCTGTGCTTCAGTCTTCTCCTTCTCCTTCACTTCCCCTTATTCTACATTGTGACCCTGTGTCCCTCTTCATCTGTGCTTCAGTCTTCTCCTTCTCCTTCACTTCCCCTTATTCTACATTGTGACCCTGTGTCCCTCTTCATCTGTGCTTCAGTCTTCTCCTTCACTTCCCCCTTATTCTACATTGTGACCCTGTGTCCCTCTTCATCTGTGCTTCAGTCTTCTCCTTCACTCCCCCTTATTCTACATTGTGACCCTGTGTCCCTCTTCATCTGTGCTTCAGTCTTCTCCTTCACTCCCCCTTATTCTACATTGTGACCCTGTGTCCCTCTTCATCTGTGCTTCAGTCTTCTCCTTCTCCTTCACTTCCCCTTATTCTACATTGTGACCCTGTGTCCCTCTTCATCTGTGCTTCAGTCTTCTCCTTCACTACCCCTTATTCTACATTGTGACCCTGTGTCCCTCTTCATCTGTGCTTCAGTCTTCTCCTTCACTCCCCCTTATTCTACATTGTGACCCTGTGTCCCTCTTCATCTGTGCTTCAGTCTTCTCCTTCACTTCTCCTTATTCTACATTGTGACCCTGTGTCCCTCTTCATCTGTGCTTCAGTCTTCTCCTTCACTTCTCCTTATTCTACATTGTGACCCTGTGTCCCTCTTCATCTGTGCTTCAGTCTTCTCCTTCTCCTTCACTTCTCCTTATTCTACATTGTGACCCTGTGTCCCTCTTCATCTGTGCTTCAGTCTTCTCCTTCACTCCCCCTTATTCTACATTGTGACCCTGTGTCCCTCTTCATCTGTGCTTCAGTCTTCTCCTTCACTTCTCCTTATTCTACATTGTGACCCTGTGTCCCTCTTCATCTGTGCTTCAGTCTTCTCTTCTCCTTCACTTCCCCTTATTCTACATTGTGACCCTGTGTACCTCTTCATCTGTGCTTCAGTCTTCTCCTTCACTTCCCCTTATTCTACATTGTGACCCTGTGTCCCTCTTCATCTGTGCTTCAGTCTTCTCCTTCACTTCTCCTTATTCTACATTGTGACCCTGTGTCCCTCTTCATCTGTGCTTCAGTCTTCTCCTTGTCCCCTTATTCTACATTGTGACCCTGTGTCCCTCTTCATCTGTGCTTCAGTCTTCTCCTTCACTTCTCCTTATTCTACATTGTGACCCTGTGTGTGCTTCAGTCTTCTCCTTCACTTCCCCTCTACATTGTGACCCTGTGTCCCTCTTCATCTGTGCTTCAGTCTTCTCCTTCACTTCTCCTTATTCTACATTGTGACCCTGTGTCCCTCTTCATCTGTGCTTCAGTCTTCTCCTTCACTTCTCCTTATTCTACATTGTGACCCTGTGTCCCTCTTCATCTGTGCTTCAGTCTTCTCCTTCACTTCCCCTTATTCTACATTGTGACCCTGTGTCCCTCTTCATCTGTGCTTCAGTCTTCTCCTTCACTTCCCCTTATTCTACATTGTGACCCTGTGTCCCTCTTCATCTGTGCTTCAGTCTTCTCCTTCACTTCCCCTTATTCTACATTGTGACCCTGTGTCCCTCTTCATCTGTGCTTCAGTCTTCTCCTTCACTTCCCCTTATTCTACATTGTGACCCTGTGTCCCTCTTCATCTGTGCTTCAGTCTTCTCCTTCACTTCCCCTTATTCTACATTGTGACCCTGTGTCCCTCTTCATCTGTGCTTCAGTCTTCTCCTTCACTTCCCCTTATTCTACATTGTGACCCTGTGTCCCTCTTCATCTGTGCTTCAGTCTTCTCCTTCACTTCCCCTTATTCTACATTGTGACCCTGTGTCCCTCTTCATCTGTGCTTCAGTCTTCTCCTTCACTTCCCCTTATTCTACATTGTGACCCTGTGTCCCTCTTCATCTGTGCTTCAGTCTTCTCCTTCACTTCCCCTTATTCTACATTGTGACCCTGTGTCCCTCTTCATCTGTGCTTCAGTCTTCTCCTTCACTTCTCCTTATTCTACATTGTGACCCTGTGTCCCTCTTCATCTGTGCTTCAGTCTTCTCCTTCACTTCTCCTTATTCTACATTGTGACCCTGTGTCCCTCTTCATCTGTGCTTCAGTCTTCTCCTTCACTTCCCCTTATTCTACATTGTGACCCTGTGTCCCTCTTCATCTGTGCTTCAGTCTTCTCCTTCACTTCTCCTTATTCTACATTGTGACCCTGTGTCCCTCTTCATCTGTGCTTCAGTCTTCTCCTTCACTTCTCCTTATTCTACATTGTGACCCTGTGTCCCTCTTCATCTGTGCTTCAGTCTTCTCCTTCACTTCCCCTTATTCTACATTGTGACCCTGTGTCCCTCTTCATCTGTGCTTCAGTCTTCTCCTTCACTCACTTCCCTTATTCTACATTGTGACCCTGTGTCCCTCTTCATCTGTGCTTCAGTCTTCTCCTTCTCCTTCACTTCTCCTTATTCTACATTGTGACCCTGTGTCCCTCTTCATCTGTGCTTCAGTCTTCTCCTTCACTTCCCCTTATTCTACATTGTGACCCTGTGTCCCTCTTCATCTGTGCTTCAGTCTTCTCCTTCACTTCTCCTTATTCTACATTGTGACCCTGTGTCCCTCTTCATCTGTGCTTCAGTCTTCTCCTTCACTTCCCCTTATTCTACATTGTGACCCTGTGTCCCTCTTCATCTGTGCTTCAGTCTTCTCCTTCACTTCACTTCCCCTTATTCTACATTGTGACCCTGTGTCCCTCTTCATCTGTGCTTCAGTCTTCTCCTTCACTTCTCCTTATTCTACATTGTGACCCTGTGTCCCTCTTCATCTGTGCTTCAGTCTTCTCCTCCTTCACTTCCCCTTATTCTACATTGTGACCCTGTGTCCCTCTTCATCTGTGCTTCAGTCTTCTCCTTCACTTCCCCTTATTCTACATTGTGACCCTGTGTCCCTCTTCATCTGTGCTTCAGTCTTCTCCTTCACTTCACTTCCCTTATTCTACATTGTGACCCTGTGTCCCTCTTCATCTGTGCTTCAGTCTTCTCCTTCACTTCCCCTTATTCTACATTGTGACCCTGTGTCCCTCTTCATCTGTGCTTCAGTCTTCTCCTTCACTTCTCCTTATTCTACATTGTGACCCTGTGTCCCTCTTCATCTGTGCTTCAGTCTTCTCCTTCACTTCCCCTTATTCTACATTGTGACCCTGTGTCCCTCTTCATCTGTGCTTCAGTCTTCTCCTTCACTTCCCCTTATTCTACATTGTGACCCTGTGTCCCTCTTCATCTGTGCTTCAGTCTTCTCCTTCACTTCCCCTTATTCTACATTGTGACCCTGTGTCCCTCTTCATCTGTGCTTCAGTCTTCTCCTTCACTTCTCCTTATTCTACATTGTGACCCTGTGTCCCTCTTCATCTGTGCTTCAGTCTTCTCCTTCACTTCCCCTTATTCTACATTGTGACCCTGTGTCCCTCTTCATCTGTGCTTCAGTCTTCTCCTTCACTTCCCCTTATTCTACATTGTGACCCTGTGTCCCTCTTCATCTGTGCTTCAGTCTTCTCCTTCACTTCCCCTTATTCTACATTGTGACCCTGTGTCCCTCTTCATCTGTGCTTCAGTCTTCTCCTTCACTTCCCCTTATTCTACATTGTGACCCTGTGTCCCTCTTCATCTGTGCTTCAGTCTTCTCCTTCACTTCCCCTTATTCTACATTGTGACCCTGTGTCCCTCTTCATCTGTGCTTCAGTCTTCTCCTTCACTCTTATTCCTTATTCTACATTGTGACCCTGTGTCCCTCTTCATCTGTGCTTCAGTCTTCTCCTTCACTTCCCCTTATTCTACATTGTGACCCTGTGTCCCTCTTCATCTGTGCTTCAGTCTTCTCCTTCACTTCCCCTTATTCTACATTGTGACCCTGTGTCCCTCTTCATCTGTGCTTCAGTCTTCTCCTTCACTTCTCCTTATTCTACATTGTGACCCTGTGTCCCTCTTCATCTGTGCTTCAGTCTTCTCCTTCACTTCCCCTTATTCTACATTGTGACCCTGTGTCCCTCTTCATCTGTGCTTCAGTCTTCTCCTTCACTTCCCCTTATTCTACATTGTGACCCTGTGTCCCTCTTCATCTGTGCTTCAGTCTTCTCCTTCACTTCCCCTTATTCTACATTGTGACCCTGTGTCCCTCTTCATCTGTGCTTCAGTCTTCTCCTTCACTTCCCCTTATTCTACATTGTGACCCTGTGTCCCTCTTCATCTGTGCTTCAGTCTTCTCCTTCACTTCACCTTATTCTACATTGTGACCCTGTGTCCCTCTTCATCTGTGCTTCAGTCTTCTCCTTCACTTCCCCTTATTCTACATTGTGACCCTGTGTCCCTCTTCATCTGTGCTTCAGTCTTCTCCTTCACTTCCCCTTATTCTACATTGTGACCCTGTGTCCCTCTTCATCTGTGCTTCAGTCTTCTCCTTCACTTCCCCTTATTCTACATTGTGACCCTGTGTCCCTCTTCATCTGTGCTTCAGTCTTCTCCTTCACTTCCCCTTATTCTACATTGTGACCCTGTGTCCCTCTTCATCTGTGCTTCAGTCTTCTCCTTCACTTCTCCTTATTCTACATTGTGACCCTGTGTCCCTCTTCATCTGTGCTTCAGTCTTCTCCTTCACTTCCCCTTATTCTACATTGTGACCCTGTGTCCCTCTTCATCTGTGCTTCAGTCTTCTCCTTCACTTCCCCTTATTCTACATTGTGACCCTGTGTCCCTCTTCATCTGTGCTTCAGTCTTCTCCTTCACTTCTCCCTTATTCTACATTGTGACCCTGTGTCCCTCTTCATCTGTGCTTCAGTCTTCTCCTTCACTCTTCCCCTTATTCTACATTGTGACCCTGTGTCCCTCTTCATCTGTGCTTCAGTCTTCTCCTTCACTTCACCCCTTATTCTACATTGTGACCCTGTGTCCCTCTTCATCTGTGCTTCAGTCTTCTCCTTCACTCTCCTTATTCTACATTGTGACCCTGTGTCCCTCTTCATCTGTGCTTCAGTCTTCTCCTTCACTTCTCCTTATTCTACATTGTGACCCTGTGTCCCTCTTCATCTGTGCTTCAGTCTTCTCCTTCACTTCCCCTTATTCTACATTGTGACCCTGTGTCCCTCTTCATCTGTGCTTCAGTCTTCTCCTTCTCCTTCACTTCTCCTTATTCTACATTGTGACCCTGTGTCCCTCTTCATCTGTGCTTCAGTCTTCTCCTTCACTTCCCCTTATTCTACATTGTGACCCTGTGTCCCTCTTCATCTGTGCTTCAGTCTTCTCCTTCACTTCTCCTTATTCTACATTGTGACCCTGTGTCCCTCTTCATCTGTGCTTCAGTCTTCTCCTTCACTTCTCCTTATTCTACATTGTGACCCTGTGTCCCTCTTCATCTGTGCTTCAGTCTTCTCCTTCACTTCCCCTTATTCTACATTGTGACCCTGTGTCCCTCTTCATCTGTGCTTCAGTCTTCTCCTTCACTTCCCCTTATTCTACATTGTGACCCTGTGTCCCTCTTCATCTGTGCTTCAGTCTTCTCCTTCACTTCTCCTTATTCTACATTGTGACCCTGTGTCCCTCTTCATCTGTGCTTCAGTCTTCTCCTTCACTTCCCCTTATTCTACATTGTGACCCTGTGTCCCTCTTCATCTGTGCTTCAGTCTTCTCCTTCACTTCCCCTTATTCTACATTGTGACCCTGTGTCCCTCTTCATCTGTGCTTCAGTCTTCTCCTTCACTCACCCCTTATTCTACATTGTGACCCTGTGTCCCTCTTCATCTGTGCTTCAGTCTTCTCCTTCTCCTTCACTTCCCCTTATTCTACATTGTGACCCTGTGTCCCTCTTCATCTGTGCTTCAGTCTTCTCCTTCACTTCCCCTTATTCTACATTGTGACCCTGTGTCCCTCTTCATCTGTGCTTCAGTCTTCTCCTTCACTTCCCCTTATTCTACATTGTGACCCTGTGTCCCTCTTCATCTGTGCTTCAGTCTTCTCCTTCACTTCCCCTTATTCTACATTGTGACCCTGTGTCCCTCTTCATCTGTGCTTCAGTCTTCTCTTCTCCTTCACTTCCCCTTATTCTACATTGTGACCCTGTGTCCCTCTTCATCTGTGCTTCAGTCTTCTCCTTCACTTCCCCTTATTCTACATTGTGACCCTGTGTCCCTCTTCATCTGTGCTTCAGTCTTCTCCTTCACTTCCCCTTATTCTACATTGTGACCCTGTGTCCCTCTTCATCTGTGCTTCAGTCTTCTCCTTCACTTCCCCTTATTCTACATTGTGACCCTGTGTCCCTCTTCATCTGTGCTTCAGTCTTCTCCTTCTCCTTCACTTCTCCTTATTCTACATTGTGACCCTGTGTCCCTCTTCATCTGTGCTTCAGTCTTCTCCTTCACTTCCCCTTATTCTACATTGTGACCCTGTGTCTGCATCTCTTCATCTGTATCTGTGCTTCAGTCTTCTCCTTCACTCTCCTTATTCTACATTGTGCCCCTGTGTCCCTCTGCATCTGTGCTTCATTCATCTGTGCTTCAGTCTTCTCCTTCACTCTCCTTTTTCTACATTGTGACCCTGTGTCCCTCTTCATCTGTGCTTCAGTCTTCTCCTTCACTTCCCCTTATTCTACATTGTGACCCTGTGTCCCTCTTCATCTGTGCTTCAATCTTCTCCTTCTCCTTCACTTCTCCTTATTCTACATTGTGACCCTGTGTCCTTATTCTACATTGTGACCCTGTGTCCCTCTTCATCTGTGCTTCAGTCTTCTCCTTCTCTTCCCCTTATTCTACATTGTGACCCTGTGTCCCTCTTCATCTGTGCTTCAGTCTTCTCCTTCTCCTTCACTGCCACTTATTCTACATTGTGACCCTGTGTCCCTCTTCATCTGTGCTTCAGTCTTCTCCTTCATGTCCCCTTATTCTACATTGTGACCCTGTGTCCCTCTTCATCTGTGCTTCAGTCTTCTCCTTCTCCTTCACTCTCCTTATTCTACATTGTGACCCTGTGTCCCTCTTCATCTGTGCTTCAGTTTCCTCCTTCTCTTCCCCTTCCCACCCCATGCTTTTTTTTTAAACTGAAGTGATTGCCATTGTGGGCCTAAATCATTGCCATACTGGATTCCGTGGTGATAGGGGCCTAGTCAACATGCCCACTAGATATGTCTTAGTCAACATGCCCACTGGATATTCATGGTGATAGTGGCTTAGTTAAGATGCCCACAGGATAGTCATGGTGATAAGGGCCTAGTCAACATGCCCACTAGATATTCATGGTGATAGGGGCTTAGTCAACATGCCCACTGGATATTCATGGTGATAGGGGCATAGTCAACATGCCCACTGGATATTCATGGTGATAGGGGCTTAGTCAATATGCCCACTGTATATTCATGGTGATAGGGGCTTAGTCAACATGCCCACTGGATATTCATGATGATAGGGGTTTAGTCAACATGCCCATTGGATATACATGGTGATAGGGGCTTAGTTAAGATGCCCACAGGATAGTCATGGTGATAAGGGCCTAGTCAACATGCCCACTGGATATTCATGGTGATAGGGGCTTAGTCAACATGCCCACTGGATATTCATGGTGATAGGGGCATAGTCAACATGCCCACTGGATATTCATGGTGATAGGGGCTTAGTCAATATGCCCACTGTATATTCATGGTGATAGGGGCTTAGTCAACATGCCCACTGGGTATTCATGGTGATAGGTGCTTAGTCAACATGCCCACTGGATATTCATGGTGATAGGGGCTTTGTCAACATGCCCACTTGATATTCATGGTGATAGGGGCCTTGTCGAGATGCCCACTGGATATTCATGGTGATAGGGGCTTAGTCAACATGCCCACAGGATATTCATGGTGATAGGCGCCTTGTCAACATGCCCACTGGATATTCATGGTGATAGGGGCTTAGTCAACATGCCCACTGGATATTCATGGTGATAGGGGCATTGTCAACATGCCCACTGTATATTCATGGTGATAGGGGCCTTGTCAACATGCCCACTGGATATTCATGGAGGGGCTTAGTCAACATGCCCACTGGATATTCATGTTGATAGGAGCTTAGTCAACATGCCCACTGGATATTCAGGGTGATAGGGGCTTAGTCAACATGCCCACTGGATATTCATGGTGATAGGGGCTTAGTCAACATGCCCACTGTATATTCATGGTGATAGGGGCTTAGTCAACATGCCCACTGGATATTCATGGTGATAGGGGCTTAGTGAACATGGCCACAGGATATTCATGGTGATAGGGGCTTAGTCAACATGCCCACATAATATTCATGGTGATAGGGGCTTAGTCAACATGCCCACTTGATATTCATGGTGATAGGGGCTTAGTCAACATGGCCACTTGATATTCATGGTGATAGGGGCTTAGTCAACATGGCCACAGGATATTCATGGTGATAGGGGCTTAGTCAACATGCCCACATAATATTCATGGTGATAGGGGCTTAGTCAACATGCCCACTTGATATTCATGGTGATAGGGGCTTAGTCAACATGGCCACTTGATATTCATGGTGATAGGGGCTTAGTCAACATGGCCACTTGATATTCATGGTGATAGGGGCTTAGTCAACATGGCCACAGGATATTCATGGTGATAGGGGCTTAGTCAACATGCCCACAGAATATTCATGGTGATAGGGGCTTAGTCAACATGCCCACTTGATATTCATGGTGATAGGGGCTTAGTCAACATGGCCACTAGAGATCCATGGTGATGGGGGCTTAGTGAACATGGCCACTAGAGATCCATGGTGGGGGCTGGATTCAAGGGACACGCAAACCAAGTGCGTCTGGTGGAACAGATATCGACATGAGATTGCTGCTGCTCTTGATGATGATCAATCAATCAATCAATCAATCAAAGCATCGTTATTATCTCTGAAAAGAGAAATTGCGTCCAGGTGCCACGATTATAACATAGACATTGACATTAAACATGCAATAAAATACATTGAACGGTTATAATATGGCATAGAAGATTAAAGGTATAGAGCACACATGCATTATCATATTTACAAGCACAATTTAAAATGCAAAGAAATGTATGATATCTAATTGAACAAAGACCAAACTCACAGTCATAAACGTATTGCACACCTTCAGGGTACACACTCTATTTCCCCCCCCCCCCTCCCCTCCCATACACTCACACTTTACTTAAACACACATGCTGGCGATCAGTAAGAGCCAACAATTTTGAGAGTCATGATGGGTTTAAGAAATGGATAGAGGAAGGGATAAAAGATTTCTGGGCCCTGGATTTCAGTTTAAAAGTTCTGTAGCGGCGTCCTGATGGTAAAAGATCATAGTGTTTGTTTAAAACATGAGAAGTATCAATTGCAATCTGCCTGGCCTTTTGCTTTGCGCGTCTTTCATACAACTCTTGCATTCCAGTCTCTCTCATCCCAACAACCTTGCTGCACACATTCACTACATCGTTCAACACTTTCTTGCTCCCCACACTCAAACTCCCGAACCAACAAATAAAAGACACAGTGAGCAAGGACTCAATGCAAGAGCGATAATATGTGTGTAAAATACCAGAATCAATGCCAATATTCCTAAGTCTCTGTAAAATAAACATTCTTGATTGGCATTTCTTGTGAATGCACTCTGTGTTTTTATTAAAAGTCAGTTTGTTGTCTAAAATGGTTCCTAAATATTTATATTCAGTAACTCTGTCCACAGCTTGACCATCAATGACCACACTTGGAACAGGCAGCGGATCCTTTCTAAAATCAACTAACATTTCTTTCGTTTTTACAACATTAAGATCCAGATTTTTTTGGGGGATGATGATGATGATGATTATGATGATGATGATGGTGATGATGATTTTGATGATGATGGTGATGATGATGGTGATGATGATGATGATGGTGATGATGGTGAATATGATGATGATGATGATGATGATGATGATGATGATGATGATGATGATGATGATGATGATGATGATGATGATGATGATGATTTGTCCAGGTACCTAGAGAGCAATGTGCAATGCCCAGGCATCCCCCAGCAGACCATGAGTTCCCTGAACCACACCGCGCCCCTCCACACCAACAACCTGCTGAGGTTCTCCTCCTGGTACGCCCGTTACCATGGCTACGTCAGCCTGTGCGTCTGCCTGTCCGGCATTGTGACCAACACGTTCAACGTCACCGTGCTGACCCGACGGAAGATGAGGACCCCGGTCAACCAGATCCTGACGGGGCTTGCGCTGTCCGACATCATCACCATGCTGAGTTACGTGCCCTTCGCCCTGCATTTCTACTGCCTGCACCCCACGGCCCAGAGCAGCGCGCGGAAGAACAGCTACGGGTGGATGTTCTTCTTCCTGTTCCACATCAACCTCACCA
>CM065698.1:53275434-53290434 GCA_017654935.2 Phymorhynchus buccinoides | reverse complement strand
GCGAGCAGGTGTGTAGACAGTTACTAATTCGGAGAGATAGACGGGACCAGAGGAGTGAACAGCACCGAAACAAAGGCAAGCTATTTTATACTTGATTCTAGCCTCTACTGGAAGCCAGTGCAAGTTACTTAGCATTGTGACTTGGTGTTGGCTCCATAGTACTACTAATAGAACATCACAACTTAGCATTGTGACTTGGTGTTGGTTCCTGGATCATAGTACTATTAGTAGAATATCACAACTTAGCATTGTGACTTGGTGTTGGCTCCTGGATCCTAGTACTACTAGTAGAACGTCACAACTTAGCATTGTGACTTGGTGTTGGCTCCTGGATCCTAGTACTACTAGTAGAACGTCACAACTTAGCATTGTGACTTGGTGTTGGCTCCATAGTACTACTAGTAGAACGCCACAACTTAGCATTGTGACTTGGTGTTGGCTCCATAGTACTACTAGTAGAACGCCACAACTTAGCATTGTGACTTGGTGTTGGCTCCTGGATCGTAGTACTACTAGTAGAACGTCACAACTTAGCATTGTGACTTGGTGTTGGCTCCATAGTACTACTAATATAACGTCACAACTTAGCATTGTGACTTGGTGTTGGCTCCATAGTACTACTAGTACAACGTCACAACTTAGCATTGTGACTTGGTGTTGGCTCCATAGTACTACTAGTAGAACGCCACAACTTAGCATTGTGACTTGGTGTTGGCTCCTGGATCACAGTACTACTAGTAGAACATCACAACTTAGCATTGTGACTTGGTGTTGGCTCCGTAGTACTACTAGTAGAACGTCACAACTTAGCATTGTGACTTGGTGTTGGCTCCTGGATCGTAGTACTACTAGTAGAACGCCACAACTTAGCATTGTGACTTGGTGTTGGCTCCATAGTACTACTAGTAGAACGTCACAACTTAGCATTGTGACTTGGTGTTGGCTCCTGGATCCTAGTACTACTAGTAGAATATCACAACTTAGCATTGTGACTTGGTGTTGGCTCCATAGTACTACTAGTAGAACGTCACAACTTAGCATTGTGACTTGGTGTTGGCTCCTGGATTGTAGTACTACTAGTAGAACGTCACAACTTAGCATTGTGACTTGGTGTTGGCTCCATAGTACTACTAGTAGAACGTCACAACTTAGCATTGTGACTTGGTGTTGTCTCCTGGATCGTAGTACTACTAGTAGAACGCCACAACTTAGCATTGTGACTTGGTGTTGGCTCCATAGTACTACTAGTAGAACGTCACAACTTAGCATTGTGACTTGGTGTTGGCTCCTGGATCGTAGTACTACTAGTAGAACGTCACAACTTAGCATTGTGACTTGGTGTTGGCTCCTGGATTGTAGTACTACTAGTAGAACGTCACAACTTAGCATTGTGACTTGGTGTTGGCACCTGGATCACAGTACTACTAGTAGAACGTCACAACTTAGCATTGTGACTTGGTGTTGGCTCCTGGATCGTAGTACTACTAGTAGAACGTCACAACTTAGCATTGTGACTTGGTGTTGGCTCCATAGTACTACTAATATAACGTCACAACTTAGCATTGTGACTTGGTGTTGGCTCCTGGATCGTAGTACTACTAGTAGAACGTCACAACTTAGCATTGTGACTTGGTGTTGGCTCATGGATCGTAGTACTACTAATATAACGTCACAACTTAGCATTGTGACTTGGAGTTGGCACCTGGATCCTAGTAATACTAGTAGAACGTCACAACTTAGCATTGTGACTTGGTGTTGGCTCCTGGATCGTAGTACTACTAGTAGAACGTCACAACTTAGCATTGTGACTTGGTGTTGGCTCCTGGATTGTAGTACTACTAGTAGAACGTCACAACTTAGCATTGTGACTTGGTGTTGGCTCCATAGTACTACTAATATAACGTCACAACTTAGCATTGTGACTTGGTGTTGGCTCCTGGATCGTAGTACTACTAGTAGAACGTCACAACTTAGCATTGTGACTTGGTGTTGGCTCATGGATCGTAGTACTACTAATATAACGTCACAACTTAGCATTGTGACTTGGTGTTGGCACCTGGATCCTAGTAATACTAGTAGAACGTCACAACTTAGCATTGTGACTTGGTGTTGGCACCTGGATCACAGTACTACTAGTAGAACGTCACAACTTAGCATTGTGACTTGGTGTTGGCTCCATAGTACTACTAATATAACGTCACAACTTAGCATTGTGACTTGGTGTTGGCTCCTGGATCACAGTACTACTAGTAGAACGTCACAACTTAGCATTGTGACTTGGTGTTGGCTCCGTAGTACTACTAGTAGAACGTCACAACTTAGCATTGTGACTTGGTGTTGGCTCCTGGATCATAGTACTACTAGTAGAACGTCACAACTTAGCATTGTGACTTGGTGTTGGCACCTGGATCATAGTACTACTAGTAGAACGTCACAACTTAGCATTGTGACTTGGTGTTGGCTCCTGGATCATAGTACTACTAGTAGAACGTCACAACTTAGCATTGTGACTTGGTGTTGGCTCCTGGATCACAGTACTACTACAGTGGTCGCCGCTTTATAAAACCGCGGTTAATAGAGCCAGCCGCTTATTAAAGCCGATTTCTTACGGTCCGGATTTTTTAGGTTGATTGTGCAGTGTGGACATTGAGTGGTGTGTGTGTGTGTGCATGTGCGTGTGCGTGTGCGTGTGCGCGTGCGCGTACGTGTGCGTGTGCGCGTGCGTGTGCGCGTGCGCGTGCGCGTGCGTGTGCGTGCAATGTGTGTGTGTGTGTGTGTGTGTGTGTGTATGCAGTGTGTGTGTTGATTGTGCCGTATGGAAATTGAGTGGTGTGTGTGTGTGTGTGTTTGTGTGTGTGTGTGTGTGTGTGTATGCAGTGTGTGTGTTGATTGTGCCGTATGGAAATTGAGTGGTGTGTGTGTGTGTGTGTGTTTTGTGTTTGTGTGTGTGTGTGTGTGTGTGCGTGGGTGTGTGCGTGCGTGCGTGCGTGCGTGCGTGCGTGCGTGCGTGCGTGTGTGTGTGTGTATGTGTGTGTGTGTGTGTGCATGCAGCGTGTATGTGTGTGTGACGCCCCCCCCCCCGCGTCACCCCCCTTCCCACCCTCTCCCCTTCATCGTCTTTCTTTTATTTAGTGTGTGTGTGTGTGTGTGTGTGTGTGTGTGTGTGTGTGTGTGTGTGTGTGTGTGTGTGTGTGTGTGTGTGTGTGTGTGTGTGTGTGTGTGTGTGTGTGAGAGAGTGTGTGTGTGTGTGTGAATGTTTATAGTTTTATTTCTTTGTAAAGCGCCATGAATAGAATTTTCTAGATATGTGCGCTATATAAGTGCCAATTATTATTATTATTATTATTATTAAATACTATATAAAATTGATATGGGTCTATAATTTGAGGCACAATCCTTATCACCATATTTAAAGTAGGGCAGCACCTTGGCATCTTTGAGGGGTTGTGGATAGTGGCCTTTTTAATGCAAAGATTATAGATGTACGTTAGATGTTCAGAAATGAAACAGATAGATAGATAGATAGAGAGAGAGAGAGAGAGAATGAATGAATGAATGAATGAATAACTTTTATTGAATGAATAACTTTTAGAGAGAGAGAGAGAGAAGTCGGAAGTCGGAAGTCGGAAGTTTAATGAATATGGGCCTACAGCCCCTTTCATGGGGGGAACACATAATACAATAACCATGAGCAATGTAACGACAAACACAATTATCCATGATAACATTATCTGAAATTTGAAAGGAACATAGATACATTCACAACAATATGCATAGACTGTCACAAACAGAAACACTAACTGAATCATCATAAGTGTATTGACAAGAAACAGAGATGTAAACATTATGTAACGTTACTATTTGCATAATTGTCTATGAAATGTTCCTTTATCTTAAAGGCTGCCAGTAAATATTTGGCTAGATTTACTATTTCTGTCTTTGAAACGTTTGATAACACCTGAACCAATCTACTGTCATAGTTTTCAACAACATTTGCATTCACCTTTACAAGAATTTGATTTGGGATTTGGTCATACAAAGGGCAATGGAAGAGAAAATGAATCTCATCTTCTGTTGAATTTTGACAACATGGACATGCAGTATTTTCTGACGTTGGCGAAAAACGGTGTTTATGTGAATTTAATTGTGAGACACCCATTCTGAATTGTGCCAATATATTTCTATAAACGTCAACATACAAAACTTCAACATATTTCTCTCTTTCAAATATATGTTTTACTTTTCCATAAACAGATAACCGTAGGCTTGTATCAAGGTGATTACGCCAGTTAAAGCAAAAATTACTAAATAATCTAACTCTCAACTCTTTAATAAACTCAGCCTCATTACCACAACCAACATTCCACACCTCTTCAAAGCCATTATCACAAAGAATATTCTTAATGTGAGTGACCCATGAGAGAGAGAGAGAGAGAGAGAGAGAGAGAGAGAGAGAGAGAGAGAGAGAGAGAGAGAGAGAGAGAGAGAGAGAGAGAGAGAGAGAGAGAGAGAGAGAGAGAAGAGAGAGAGAGAGAGAGGAGAGAGAGTGAGAGAGAGAGAGAGAGGGTGTGTGTGAGAGAGGCCCACTAGCAACCCACAGTGTGATCTGTCATGTACCGAGATAAGACAATCGCGAACATACCACAGACATAGCACAGAGCACAGAGAACGAACAGACCACAGATATAGCACAGAGTCAGAGTGTCTGAGAGACAGGGGTAAGTTGTTCCACACAGATGGAGCCTGGAACGAAAAGGACCTTTCACCATAGGTTTTGGTTTTGACAGTGGCTGGTTGCAGGAGGCGTGTGTCAGAGGAAGAGCGGAGGACACGAGAAGGTGTGTAGAGATGAAGTAGGTCAGACAGGTAATCAGGGGCAGAACCAGAGATGACAGTGAAGGAAAGAGTGGAGAGTTTATAGTCAATCCTATCAGAGATTTTTAACCAGTGCAGAGAGTGCAGAAGTGGCGTGACATGTTCATACTTAGAAGACTTAAGGACTAATCGGACAGCATTGCTTTGAATTCTTTGGAGGCGACTGAGAAGATACTTTGGGAGGCCAGCAAGGAGAGAGTTGCAGTAATCGATTTTAGACAAAACAAAAGCACAGACCAAAGTTTTCGTGGCGTCAGTAGACAGATAGTGGCGAACAGAACTTATTTTGCGGAGCTGAAGGTATGCAGATCGACAAACATTTGAGACATGTTGTTGGAGGGAGAGGGTCTGATCTAACGTGACTCCGAGACTGCGAACAGAGGGGGACAGAGAGACAGGAGTGTTGTTGATTGTAACAGAATCTGGAAGAGATGGATGGCCAAGTAATCTCTTTGGACAGGCTAACATAAGTTCAGTCTTGTCTTCGTTCAACTGCAGTTTATTAACAGTCATCCATGTTTTGATATCTGCTATACAGTTCTGTATCCTTGATACTAGCCCATCAATTTCGGCAAGAGAGGCTGACTGATTGATCTGAGTATCGTCAGCAAAACTCTCGTGGGACAATGCATGCTTACTAACGACATCAGAAACAGGAGCAGCATACAGTACAAAAAGAATGGGCCCCAAGACCTCTTGAACAGCATCTAAAATAAATGATTCAAACACACTTTAGAATATATACTTTATTTCACCCAAACCAAAGTGGCTTTAGGAAGCATAATTCTTGCCATACAGCACTCACCAATCTTATAGAACAATGGCATTAAAATGTTGATAATGATTTATTCACAGGGGCTACTTTTTATAGATTTTGCGAAAGCATTTGACACTATTGATCATAATCTCCGCTTAAGAAAACTTACACTGTATGGTCTCAAAAAAACCTTATATTTTTTCGGCCAGATTGTTTTTCAAGATGGCAAATCCTGCTCTTTCGTGCCGGTCAAATAATAATTAATATGGAATACCACAAGGGTCTGTGCTAGGCCCCACTTTATTTTCAGTATATATAAATGACCTCCCTTTAAGCATATCATCCTTCTGTGGAACTATTTGCTGATGATACAACCTTACATAACAAAAACAAGAATGCAAATTTAGTTTTAACTGACTTACAAAATGACTTAAACAAGGTAGCAGCAAGGACAGAATTTAATCACATGGCCTTAATTGCACCCTCTCAAATCCAAACATATGTTAATACCCACGAGACAAAAGCGTCAAAATATTACAAGAGATTTAATGGAAGTTAAAATTACTGATAAAACTCTGGAAGAAGTTGATTTTCATAAATGAATTGGCTTTGGTATTGATAATAATCTGTCCTGATCTTTTCATATCTCCATTCTTACTCGTAAAGTATCCCACAAATTATTTCAGCTAAACAGAATAAAACACTAAATCGATCAGCACACCCGACAATTGTTCTTTCATGCTTACATCCAACCAGATATTGACTACGCTTCTACGACGTGGGATTTGGTTAGTAAGAACTGCTTAAAACCACTAGAAACTATCTATAGACGTGCAATAAAAATTACCAAGAAAAAGCAACAACAAAACTAACAAATAAATCATAATCTCTGCAAACCACTGACTATAAAACAGTAAACATTCTTCCTTTCAGCTTAAGATGTCTTAATCAGGCCATGCTTATGCTTCAGATAACGAACAACATTGCGCCTCACTATGCATGAAGCAAATGCACACACGCACGCGCACGCACGCCCCCCCCCCCCCCCCCCCACACACACACATATCAAAAATAAATATTGTTTTGGATCTTCATTCAAGAAAACTTCTTTTTCATGGTCACATCTTACCTCTTATTAATTATGCATCCACTTTATGGGATAGTGCAAGTGAAAGTAATCTAAATTATATAACTCGCTTACATAAAAAAAACTTTAAAGCTAGTTTTACTTAAATCTAGTAACCTGACTGTAAATGACTACAAACAACTAAACATCCTTCCTTTTCAAGACAGGCTTTTCTATAACAAATGCCTATGTATGTTTAATGTCGTAAACGGAACTGCCCCGAAGAAAATTATAAGCTCTTTTAAAATAAATGAAAATCGACACACTCACATGCTTTCGTTTCCTAAACCCCGAAATGATCTATTCAAATCCAGCTTGACATACTCTGGAGGAAACACATGGAACAACTTGCCAGCATTCTTGAAATTGTGTCCATTTAAATCTACTTTTAAAAGAACTTTAAAGAAGTATTTGATTGATAAATTGTAAACTTTTAATTTATTATTATGTATATTCGCATGTATATAAATATGTAAAAAAAATTATTCTTCCTTTTTTTCACCCCCCCCCCCCCCCCCCCCCCCCCATATCTTTTCTTTTCTTTCATTTTCTCCCAATTGTTATGTTTTGTGTGCTCTCTCTCTCTCTCTCTCTCTCTCTCTCTCTCTCTCTCTCTCTCTCTCTCTCTCTCTCTCTCTCTCTCTCTCTCTCTCTCTCTGTCTCGTTTGATTTTATATATATATTTATTTTTTTTATTAGTTTTTTCTTTATTTTTTTTTCTTTAAATTTATACTCATTTATGAATGTTATCTGTGGGGTTTTTTTCTATTATTATTATTATTATTATTATTATGCATTTTCATGATGTTTGTATTTTTGTTGGAGGGTAGGATGAAAAAAAGCCTTGTTAGCTTATTCTTTAACCCTCAATAAAGATCATTTTGACTTGACTTGACTTCACACACAAACACACACACACACACACACACACACACACACACACACACACACACACACACACACACACACACACACACACACACACGCACACACGCACACACATGCACGCACGCACGCACGCACGCACGCACGCACGCACGCACGCACGCACGCACACACATTTTATCCACATGTTATCTCATAACATGACATTCAATAGGGTACTAATAATGATTACCAAGAATAGGGGAAGAAAATATCACACGAATGTAAACGCATACAGCGAAATCATTTGCGTGCAAGCATCATGTTTATTTTACTTTCTAATGATTCATTATTTGTTTGCCTATAATGCTCTTGTTATCAATGTAAAGCGCACTGAGCTCATGTGCGAAAGGGCGCTATATAAATTCCAATTATTATTATTATTATTATTATTATTATTATTATTATTATTATTATTATTATTATTATTATCTCTGTGAATAATTCCAATCAGCAATGGTCGTAATAAAAGTATAATATTCATTCCTCGTCCAACAACAGATCTGTCATCCGTAGCATATTCATGAGCAAAACTATGGAATAAGATGCCTACATATATTAAAAACAAGAGCACCTTAGCTTCCTTCAAAACATCATATAATAAATACTTAGAACGTTTATAACGCACCTATATGTACGACATGTTGTTTCCTCTGCATAATGTAAAAACGATTCCCTTCCCTTGGAGATTCCAACATTCATTTTCTGAACATGTTCGCAACTTTGGCGTTCTCTTGGATGAAGACCTTTCCATGCAACAACATACCACTAAGATCTGCCAGGCTGCATACATCGAACTCAGGCGAATCAGTTCTATAAGCCCCTTTCTCACAACCGAGGCAACCAAAACGCTAGTCAGCTCATACATTTTGTCTAGATTAGATTACTGCAACTCCCTTCTACTTGGTTGCCCACAGGCGCTTCTCAAACCCTTACAACAACTTCAAAACTCTGCTGCTAGAATGGTCTTCAAAGCCAAGCGTCTTCAACACACATCACCTCTACTTAAAGAGCTACATTGGCTACCCGTTCAGCAAAGAATAAATTGCAAAGCTGCCTCGGGAACAGCACCGCAATGCCTCTCTGAGCTTCTTGAAATTTACGTTCCATCTCGATCCCTCCGCTCAGCAAACGACAATAGGATCTTTCGAATACAAAACTGTAAACGTGATAGGCACGATGGTAGAGCTTTTACATCATCAGCAGTCAAACTCTGGAATTCATTGCCTTCTGCTGTCAGACATAGTCAATCTTTAGCATCGTTCAAAACAAACCTGAAAACCCATCTGTTCCGGCAGTCTTTCCAATAACACCCCCATCTCCATGTGCGTGTGTATGTGCACGCGCGTATGCGTGTGTTTGTGTGCATGTGTGCGTATGTTTGTATGTATGTAAGGTGTGTGGTCATAGAGGAAGGGTTGCTGACAATTGATGGTGTGTGGCCATACATGAAGGGTTGCTGACAATTGGTGGTGTGTGGCCATATAGAGAGGAAGGGTTGTTGACAATTGGTGGTGTGTGGCCATAGAGAAAGGGTTGTTGACAATTGGTGGTGTGTGGTCATAGAGGAAGAGTTGTTGACAATTGGTGGTGTGTTGCCATATAGAGAGGAAGGGTTGTTGGCAATTGATGGTGTGTGGCCATAGGGGAAGGGTTGTTGAGAATTGGTGGTGTGTGGCCATATAGAGAGGAAGGGTTCCTGACAATTGATGGTGTGTGGCCATATAGAGAGGAAGGGTTGTTCACAATTGGTGGTGTGTGGCCATATAGCGAGGAAGGGTTGCTGACAATTGGTGGTGTATGGCCATAGAGAGAGGAAGTGTTGTTGACAATTGGTGGTGTGTGGCCATATAGAGAGGAAAGGTTGTTGACAATTGTGGGGTGTGGCCATTTAGAGAGGAAGTGTTGTTGCCAATTGGTGGTGTGTGGCCATAGAGGAAGGGTTGTTCACAATTGGTGGTGTGTGACCATAGAGGAAGGGTTGTTGACAATTGATGTTGTGTGGCCATATAGAGAGGAAGGGTTGTTGACAATTGGTGGTGTGTGGCCATATAGAGAGGAAGTGTTGTTGCCAATTGGTGGTGTGTGGCCATAGAGGAAGGGTTGTTCACAATTGGTGGTGTGTGGCCATAGAGGAAGGGTTGTTGACAGTAGGTGATGTGTGGCCATAGAGGAAGGGTTGTTGACAATTGGTGGTGTGTGGCCACAGAGGAAGGGTTGTTGATAATTGGTGGTGTGTGGCCATAGAGGAAGGGTTGCTGACAGTTGGTGGTGTGTGGCCATATAGAGAAGAAGGGTTGTCGACAATTGGTGGTGTTTGGCCATAGAGGAAGGGCTGTTGACAATTGGTGGTGTGTGGCCATAGAGGAAGGGTTGTTGACAATAGGTGATGTGTGGCCATAGAGGAAGGGTTGTTGACAATTGGTGGTGTGTGGCCATACAGGAGGGTTGTTGACAATTAGTGGTGTGTGACCATAGAGGAAGGGTTGTTGACAATTGGTGGTGTGTGGCCAACCACAGATCTGACAGCCACAGGAAACAGGAAAGGGAAGTGTTTACACAGCAAAGGCTGTCGGGAAATGCCAGGTTGACTCGTTAGCTTAACACTGTCTGTCTGTCTGCCTGTCTGTCTGCCTCTCTGTCTGTCTGTCTGCATGTCTGTCTGTCTGTCTGTCTGTCTGTCTCTGACTGTCTGTCTGTCTGTCTGTCTGTCTGTCTGACTGTCTGTCTGTCTGTCTGTCTGTCTGCCTGTCTGTCTGCCTGTCTGTCTGCCTGTCAGTCTGTGTCAGTAATACACTCTCTCACTGTCTCTGTCTACGTCTCTATGTCTGTTTGTGTTTGGCATTTTGCATTTGAATTTCGGGGGGTTCCCACCTGGAGATCTCTTCGTCGTGAGCGCAGTGCCACCCTTTTTTGCTTTACCATTGATTGTACATTGACGGTCTACCCGGGGTCATTGATAGTACCCTGACGGTCTACCCGGGGTCATTGATAGTACATTGACGGTCTACCCGGGATCATTGATAGTACATTGATGGTCTACCTAGAAACACACATAGTACATTGATGGTCTACCCGGGATCATTGATAGTACATTGATGGTCTACCCGGGATCATTGATAGTACATTGATGGTCTACCCGGGATCATTGATAGTACATTGATGGTCTACCCGGGATCATTGATAGTACATTGATGGTCTACCTAGAAACACACATACTACATTGATGGTCTACCCGGGATCATTGATAGTGCATTGATGGTCTACCCAGGATCATTGATAGTACATTGATGGTCTACCCGGGATCATTGATAGTACATTGACGGTCTACCCGGGGTCATTGATAGTACATTGACGGTCTACCCGGGGTCATTGATAGTACATTGACGGTCTACCCGGGATCACTGATAGTACATTGACGGTCTACCCGGGATCATTGATAGCACATTGACGGTCTACCCGGGGTCATTGATAGTACATTGACGGTCTACCCGGGATCACTGATAATACATTGATGGTCTACTCGGGATCATTGATAGTACATTGATGGTCTACCCGGGATCATTGATTGTACATTGATGGTCTACACGGGATCATTGATAGTACATTGATGGTCTACCCGGGGTCATTGATAGTACATTGATGGTCTACCCGGGATCATTGATTGTACATTGATGGTCTACCCGGGATCATTGATAGTACATTGACGGTCTACCCGGGGTCATTGATAGTACATTGACGGTCTACCCGGGATCATTGATAGTACATTGACGGTCTACCCGGGATCATTGATAGTACATTGATGGTCTACCCGGGATCATTGATTGTACATTGATGGTCTACCCGGGATCATTGATAGTACATTGACGGTCTACCCGGGGTCATTGATAGTACCCTGACGGTCTACCCGGGGTCATTGATAGTACATTGATGGTCTACCCGGGATCATTGATAGTACATTGACGGTCTACCCGGGAACACTGATAGTACCTTGATGGTCTACCCGGGATCATTGATAGTACCTTGATGGTCTACCCGGGATCACTGATAGAGCCTGGATGATCTACCTGGGAACACACATAGTACCTTGATGGTCTACCCAGGATCATTGATATTACATTGTCGGTCTACCCGGGATCACAGATAGTACCTTGATGGTCTACCCGGGATCACAGATAGTACCTTGATGGTCTACACGGGAACACAGATAGTACCTTGATGGTCTACCCGGGATCACAGATAGTACCTTGATGGTCTACCCGGGATCACAGATAGTACATTGATGGTCTACACGGGAACACAGATAGTACCTTGACGGTGTACCCGGGAACACACATAGTGTGATGGTCAACCCGGGTAAACACATAGTACTTTGACGGTCTACCCGGGTAAACACATAGTACCTTGATGGTCTACCCGGGAACACACATAGTGTGATGTTATACCCGGGTAAACAGATAGTTTCTTGATGGTCTACCCGGGAACACACATAGTGTGATGGTCTACCCGGGTAAACAGATAGTACTTTGATGGTCTACCCGGGAACACACATAGTGTGATGGTCTACCCGGGAACACACATAGTGTGATGGTCTACCCGGGAACACACATAGTGTGATGGTCTACCCGGGAACACACATAGTGTGATGGTCTACCCGGGAACACACATAGTGTGATGGTCTACCCGGGAACACACATAGTGTGATGGTCTACCCGGGAACATACATAGTGTGATGGTCTACCCGGGAACACACATAGTGTGATGGTCTACCCGGGAACACACATAGTGTGATGGTCTACCCGGGAACACACATAGTGTGATGGTCTACCCGGGAACATACATAGTGTGATGGTCTACCCGGGAACACACATAGTGTGATGGTCTACCCGGGAACATACATAGTGTGATGGTCTACCCGGGAACATACATAGTGTGATGGTCTACCCGGGAACATACATAGTGTGATGGTCTACCCGGGAACATACATAGTGTGATGGTCTACCCGGGAACACACATAGTGTGATGGTCTACCCGGGAACACACATAGTGTGATGGTCTACCCGGGAACACACATAGTGTGATGGTCTACCCGGGAACACACATAGTGTGATGGTCTACCCGGGAACATACATAGTGTGATGGTCTACCCGGGAACATACATAGTGTGATGGTCTACCCGGGAACACACATAGTGTGATGGTCTACCCGGGAACACACATAGTGTGATGGTCTACCCGGGAACATACATAGTGTGATGGTCTACCCGGGAACATACATAGTGTGATGGTCTACCCGGGAACACACATAGTGTGATGGTCTACCCGGGAACACACATAGTGTGATGGTCTACCCGGGAACACACATAGTGTGATGGTCTACCCGGGAACATACATTGTGTGATGGTCTACCCGGGAACACACATAGTGTGATGGTCTACCCGGGAACACAGATGGTACCTTGATGGTGTATCCAGGTAAACAGATAGTACCTTGATGGTCTACCCGGGAACACACATAGTGTGATGGTCTACCCGGGAACACACATAGTGTGATGGTCTACCCGGGAACATACATAGTGTGATGGTCTACCCGGGAACACACATAGTGTGATGGTCTACCCGGGAACATACATAGTGTGATGGTCTACCCGGGAACACACATAGTGTGATGGTCTACCCGGGAACATACATAGTGTGATGGTCTACCCGGGAACACAGATGGTACCTTGATGGTGTATCCAGGTAAACAGATAGTACCTTGATGGTCTACCCGGGAACACAGATGGTACCTTGATGGTGTATCCAGGTAAACAGATAGTACCTTGATGGTCTACCCGGGAACACAGATGGTACCTTGATGGTGTATCCAGGTAAACAGATAGTACCTTGATGTACCTTGATGGTGTATCCAGGTAAACAGATAGTACCTTGATGGTCTACCCGGGAACACAGATGGTACCTTGATGGTGTATCCAGGTAAACAGATAGTACCTTGATGGTCTACCCGGGAACACACATAGTCTTGAAACTTACCATGGATGTACTTTCGCTTATGGCCGTTCTGATGATGGCGTACCAATGAAGGTCAAGGTCAAGGTCAGGGAGATCGGTATGCCTTGAAAGTGGTAGGGGTCTAATCATTGGGTTTTACTGTCCCACGCATATCTCCCGAACTGCTTTACCGAATCGTTTCCAGTTTTGTGTGGTGGCGTGTCACCATGAGAGAAGGCATCCGCGAATAAATTATCGCCATCATGACCTTCACCTTGGCGTATGACCTTCAAAACCGAAAATCTTTAAGGGGCTATAACGTCCACACCGTTGGTCTTAGGGACTTCAAACTTGGCATGTAGGTACTTTGGCTTATGGTTGTTCTGATGATTGCATACCGATCAAGGTCAAGGTCAAGGTCATGGAGATAGGTAGGCCTTGAAAGTGGTAGGGGTCAAACAATTGTATTTTCAGCCACAAAAGTAAAAATATAATATTTTGCGGACCTGGCGAAACAGGTACTCAGCGGTACCGGTACTTGGCATTACCTGTACAAGGCGTTACCGGTACTATGCGTTACCGGTACGGGGCGTTGCGCTAGTTTAGTATAATACCATCGAACATATTACAACATTCAATCAACTGCTCACCAAAACTGTTCATCTGAGTGTCCAGATTTGTTCGCGGAAAATGATTATGATTTGAAAATACTGTTTGTGCAAAATCACCATTATCATCAGGCAGAACGTAGTTTTTACAAGCTGTCCTGGCGTTAAGATCTCCATTCAACAAAATGTGAAAATCATCATGAGCGTCATACAAATCAGTCAAGCACTGTTCAAGAAGTTCAATACCAAAGACTTCCAAAATGAAGAATCGTATGGAGGAATATAAGAGCTAATAAACATCACATCCTTGTCAGTATGAAAGATGCTTTTATCTATTTTTAAGACGACAGTGTTTTCTTGCTTTACGTGAATTCTTTCTACAAAGTTCATAAAACATTTTCTAACCATTACAACAACACCCCCCGAATATCTACCTTGGTGTGACAGTTTCTTTGCTTTTGATGTAAAAATAACAAAATCATCAAAAAGAGAAGATTCAAATTCAAATCCAAATCCAATAACAATGTCTATCAAACAAATGAAATCGTACGATACTAGAACATTTACAAAGTCATTGTTTTCTAACTTTGGAAGCAATCCATTGACATTATAAGTTAGAAAAGAAATGTTCTCATTATCTTTATTTACATTATGTATACAAGTATTATCATTTTCGTTTCTATTTAGATTATGTACAGAAAAAGGGTCATATCGATCAGGT
>CM065698.1:53242934-53257934 GCA_017654935.2 Phymorhynchus buccinoides | reverse complement strand
CACTGACATCCCCATTACAATTAGTGCAATGATTTATCCATTGTGACATCCCCATTACAATTAGTGCAATGATTTGTCCACTGTGACATCCCCATTACAATAGTTCAATGATTTGTCCACTGTCCACTGTGACATCCCCATTACAATTAGTGTAATGATTTATCCACTGTGACATCCCCATTACAATTAGTGCAATGATTTGTCCACTGTGACATCCCCATTACAATAGTGCAATGATTTGTCCACTGTGACATCCCCATTACAATTAGTGCAATGATTTTATCCACTGTGACATCCCCATTACAATTAGTGCAATGATTTGTACACTGTGACATCCCCATTACAATTAGTGCAATCCCCATTACAATTAGTGCAATGATTGTGACATCCCCATTACAATTAGTTCAATGATTTGTCCACTGTGACATCCCCATTACAATTAGTGCAATGATTTGTACACTGTGACATCCCCATTACAATTAGTGCAATGATTTATCCACTGTGACATCCCCACTTACAATTAGTGCAATGATTTGTCCACTGTGACATCCCCATTACAATTAGTGCAATGATTTGTCCACTGTGACATCCCCATTACAATTAGTGCAATGATTTGACATCCCCATTACAATTAGTGCAATGATTTGTCCACTGTGACATCCCCATTACAATTAGTGCAATGATTTGTCCACTGTGACATCCCCATTACAATTAGTGCAATGATCCACTGTGTGGCATCCCCATTACAATTAGTGCAATGATTTGTCCACTGTGACATCCCCATTACAATTAGTGCAATGATTTGTCCACTGTGACATCCCCATTACAATTAGTGCAATGATTTATCCACTGTGACATCCCCATTACAATTAGTGCAATGATTTATCCACTGTGACATCCCCATTACAATTAGTGCAATGACTTGTACACTGTGACATCCCCATTTTAGTGCCACTGTGACATCCCCATTACAATTAGTGCAATGATTTGACATCCCCATTCCACTGTGACATCCCCATTACAATTAGTGCAATGATTTGTCCACTGTGACATCCCCATTACAATTAGTGCAATGATTTGTCCACTGTGACATCCCCATTACAATTAGTGCAATGATTTGTCCACTGTGACATCCCCATTACAATTAGTGCAATGATTTGTCCACTGTGACATCCCCATTACAATTAGTGCAATGATTTGTCCACTGTGACATCCCCATTACAATTAGTGCAATGATTTGTCCACTGTGACATCCCCATTACAATTAGTGCAATGATTTGTCCACTGTGACATCCCCATTACAATTAGTGCAATGATTTGTCCACTGTGACATCCCCATTACAATTAGTGCAATGATTTATCCACTGTGACATCCCCATTACAATTAGTGCAATGATTTATCCATTGTGACATCCCCATTACAATTAGTGCAATGATTTATCCACTGTGACATCCCCATTACAATTAGTGCAATGATTTGTCCACTGTGACATCCCCATTACAATTAGTGCAATGATTTATCCACTGTGACATCCCCATTACAATTAGTGCAATGATTTATCCATTGTGACATCCCCATTACAATTAGTGCAATGATTTATCCACTGTGACATCCCCATTACAATTAGTGCAATGATTTATCCACTGTGACATCCCCATTACAATTAGTGCAATGATTTATCCATTGTGACATCCCCATTACAATTAGTGCAATGATTTATCCATTGTGACATCCCCATTACAATTAGTGCAATGATTTATCCACTGTGACATCCCCATTACAATTAGTGCAATGATTTATCCACTGTGACATCCCCATTACAATTAGTGCAATGATTTGTCCACTGTGACATCCCCATTACAATTAGTGCAATGATTTATCCACTGTGACATCCCCATTACAATTAGTGCAATGATTTGTCCACTGTGACATCCCCATTACAATTAGTGCAATGATTTGTCCACTGTGACATCCCCATTACAATTAGTGCAATGATTTGTCCATTGTGACATCCCCATTACAATTAGTGCAATGATTTGTCCACTGTGACATCCCCATTACAATTAGTGCAATGATTTGTCCACTGTGACATCCCCATTACAATTAGTGCAATGATTTATCCACTGTGACATCCCCATTACAATTAGTGCAATGATTTATCCACTGTGACATCCCCATTACAATTAGTGCAATGATTTGTCCACTGTGACATCCCCATTACAATTAGTGCAATGATTTGTCCACTGTGACATCCCCATTACAATTAGTGCAATGATTTGTCCACTGTGACATCCCCATTACAATTAGTGCAATGATTTGTCCACTGTGACATCCCCATTACAATTAGTGCAATGATTTATCCACTGTGACATCCCCATTACAATTAGTGCAATGATTTGTCCACTGTGACATCCCCATTACAATTAGTGCAATGATTTGTCCACTGTGACATCCCCATTACAATTAGTGCAATGATTTGTCCACTGTGACATCCCCATTACAATTAGTGCAATGATTTGTCCACTGTGACATCCCCATTACAATTAGTGCAATGATTTGTCCACTGTGACATCCCCATTACAATTAGTGCAATGATTTGTCCACTGTGACATCCCCATTACAATTAGTGCAATGATTTGTCCACTGTGACATCCCCATTACAATTAGTGCAATGATTGTGACACTGTCATCCCCATTACAATTAGTGCAATGATTTGTCCACTGTGGCATCCCCATTACAATTAGTGCAATGATTTGTCCACTGTGGCATCCCCATTACAATTAGTGCAATGATTTGTCCACTGTGACATCCCCATTACAATTAGTGCAATGATTTGTCCACTGTGTGACATCCCCATTACAATTAGTGCAATGATTTGTCCACTGTGGCATCCCCATTACAATTAGTGCAATGATTTGTCCACTGTGACATCCCCATTTACAATTTTAGTAGCAATGATTTGTCCACTGTGTGACATCCCCATTACAATTAGTGCAATGATTTGTCCACTGTGACATCCCCATTACAATTAGTGCAATGATTTGTGACATCCACAATTAGTGTGTGACATCCCCATTACAATTAGTGCAATGATTTGTCCACTGTGACATCCCCATTACAATTAGTGCAATGATTTGTCCACTGTGACATCCCCATTACAATTAGTGCAATGATTTTATCCACTGTGACATCCCCATTACAATTAGTGCAATGATTTGTCCACTGTGACATCCCCATTACAATTAGTGCAATGATTTGTCCACTGTGACATCCCCATTACAATTAGTGCAATGATTTGTCCACTGTGACATCCCCATTACAATTAGTGCAATGATTTGTCCACTGTGACATCCCCATTACAATTAGTGCAATGATTTATCCACTGTGACATCCCCATTACAATTAGTGCAATGATTTGTCCACTGTGACATCCCCATTACAATTAGTGCAATGATTTGTCCACTGTGACATCCCCATTACAATTAGTGCAATGATTTGTCCACTGTGACATCCCCATTACAATTAGTGCAATGATTTATCCACTGTGACATCCCCATTACAATTAGTGCAATGATTTGTCCACTGTGACATCCCCATTACAATTAGTGCAATGATTTATCCACTGTGACATCCCCATTACAATTAGTGCAATGATTTATCCACTGTGACATCCCCATTACAATTAGTGCAATGATTTATCCACTGTGGCATCCCCATTACAATTAGTGCAATGACTTTGTACCACTGTGACATCCCCATTACAATTAGTGCAATGATTTATCCATTGTGACATTGCAATGATTTGTCCACTGTGACATCCCCATTACAATTAGTGCAATGATTTGTCCACTGTGCAATGATTTGTCCATCATCCCATTACAATTAGTGCAATGATTTGTCCACTGTGACATCCCCATTACAATTAGTGCAATGATTTGTCCACTGTGACATCCCCATTACAATTAGTGCAATGATTTATCCACTGTGCATCCCCATTACAATTAGTGCAATGATTTGTCCACTGTGACATCCCCATTACAATTAGTGCAATGATTTATCCACTGTGACATCCCCATTACAATTAGTGCAATGATTTATCCACTGTGACATCCCCATTACAATTAGTGCAATGATTTTTCCACTGTGACATCCCCATTACAATTAGTGCAATGATTTGTCCACTGTGACATCCCCATTACAATTAGTGCAATGATTTGTCCACTGTGACATCCCCATTACAATTAGTGCAATGATTTATCCACTGTGACATCCCCATTACAATTAGTGCAATGATTTGTCCACTGTGACATCCCCATTACAATTAGTGCAATGATTTGTTGTACCACTGTGACATCCCCATTACAATTAGTGCAATGATTTGTCCACTGTGACATCCCCATTACAATTAGTGCAATGATTTGTCCACTGTGACATCCCCATTACAATTAGTGCAATGATTTGTCCACTGTGACATCCCCATTACAATTAGTGCAATGATTTATCCACTGTGACATCCCCATTACAATTAGTGCAATGATTTGTCCACTGTGACATCCCCATTACAATTAGTGCAATGATTTATCCACTGTGACATCCCCATTACAATTAGTGCAATGATTTATCCATTGTGACATCCCCATTACAATTAGTGCAATGATTTGACATCCCCATTCCACTGTGACATCCCCATTACAATTAGTGCAATGATTTGTCCACTGTGACATCCCCATTACAATTAGTGCAATGATTTATCCATTGTGACATCCCCATTACAATTAGTGACATCCCCAATGATTTAGTGCAATGATTTGTCCACTGTGACATCCCCATTACAATTAGTGCAATGATTTGTCCACTGTGACATCCCCATTACAATTAGTGCAATGTGTGACATCCCCAATGATTTGACATCCCCATTACAATTAGTGCAATGATCCACTGTGACATCCCCATTACAATTAGTGCAATGATTTATCCATTGTGACATCCCCATTACAATTAGTGCAATGATTTTATCCACTGTGGCATCCCCATTACAATTAGTGCAATGATTTGTCCACTGTGACATCCCCATTACAATTAGTGCAATGATTTGTCCACTGTGACATCCCCATTACAATTAGTGCAATGATTTGTCCACTTACAATTAGTGCAATTCAGTGCAATGATTTGTCCACTGTGACATCCCCATTACAATTAGTGCAATGATTTGTCCACTGTGACATCCCCATTACAATTAGTGCAATGATTTGTCCACTGTGACATCCCCATTACAATTAGTGCAATGATTTATCCACTGTGACATCCCCATTACAATTAGTGCAATGATTTGTCCACTGTGGCATCCCCATTACAATTAGTGCAATGATTTGTCCACTGTGACATCCCCATTACAATTAGTGCAATGATTTGTCCACTGTGACATCCCCATTACAATTAGTGCAATGATTTATCCATTGTGACATCCCCATTACAATTAGTGCAATGATTTGTCCACTGTGACATCCCCATTACAATTAGTGCAATGATTTGTCCATTACTGTGTGCATCCCCATTGTGACATACAATTAGTGCAATGATTTGTCCACTGTGACATCCCCATTACAATTAGTGCAATGATTTGTCCACTGTGACATCCCCATTACAATTAGTGCAATGATTTGTCCACTGTGACATCCCCATTACAATTAGTGCAATGATTTGTCCACTGTGGCATCCCCATTACAATTAGTGCAATGATTTTGTCCACTGTGACATCCCCATTACAATTAGTGCAATGATTTACTGTGGCATCCACTGTGACATCCCCATTACAATTAGTGCAATGATTTGTCCACTGTGACATCCCCATTACAATTAGTGCAATGATTTGTCCACTGTGACATCCCCATTACAATTAGTGCAATGATTTGACATCCATTACTAGTGCAATGATTTGTCCACTGTGACATCCCCATTACAATTAGTGCAATGATTTGTCCACTGTGACATCCCCATTACAATTAGTGCAATGATTTGTCCACTGTGGCATCCCCATTACAATTAGTGCAATGATTTGTCCACTGTGACATCCCCATTACAATTAGTGCAATGATTTGTCCACTGTGACATCCCCATTACAATTAGTGCAATGATTTGTCCACTGTGGCATCCCCATTACAATTAGTGCAATGATTTGTCCACTGTGACATCCCCATTACAATTAGTGCAATGATTTGTCCACTGTGACATCCCCATTACAATTAGTGCAATGATTTTCCACTGTGGCATCCACTGTGGCATCCCCATTACAATTAGTGCAATGATTTGTCCACTGTGGCATCCCCATTACAATTAGTGCAATGATTTGTCCACTGTGACATCCCCATTACAATTAGTGCAATGATTTATCCACTGTGACATCCCCATTACAATTAGTGCAATGATTTGTCCACTGTGACATCCCCATTACAATTAGTGCAATGATTTGTCCACTGTGACATCCCCATTACAATTAGTGCAATGATTTGTCCACTGTGACATCCCCATTACAATTAGTGCAATGATTTGTCCACTGTGACATCCCCATTACAATTAGTGCAATGATTTGTCCACTGTGACATCCCCATTACAATTAGTGCAATGATTTGTCCACTGTGACATCCCCATTACAATTAGTGCAATGATTTGTCCACTGTGACATCCCCATTACAATTAGTGCAATGATTTGTCCACTGTGACATCCCCATTACAATTAGTGCAATGATTTGTCCACTGTGACATCCCCATTACAATTAGTGCAATGATTTGTCCACTGTGGCATCCCCATTACAATTAGTGCAATGATTTGTCCACTGTGACATCCCCATTACAATTAGTGCAATGATTTGTCCACTGTGACATCCCCATTACAATTAGTGCAATGATTTGTCCACTGTGACATCCCCATTACAATTAGTGCAATGATTTGTCCACTGTGACATCCCCATTACAATTAGTGCAATGATTTGTCCACTGTGACATCCCCATTACAATTAGTGCAATGATTTGTCCACTGTGGCATCCCCATTACAATTAGTGCAATGATTTGTCCACTGTGACATCCCCATTACAATTAGTGCAATGATTTGTCCACTGTGACATCCCCATTACAATTAGTGCAATGATTTGTCCACTGTGGCATCCCCATTACAATTAGTGCAATGATTTGTCCACTGTGACATCCCCATTACAATTAGTGCAATGATTTGTCCACTGTGACATCCCCATTACAATTAGTGCAATGATTTGTCCACTGTGACATCCCCATTACAATTAGTGCAATGATTTGTCCACTGTGACATCCCCATTACAATTAGTGCAATGATTTGTCCACTGTGACATCCCCATTACAATTAGTGCAATGATTTGTCCACTGTGGCATCCCCATTACAATTAGTGCAATGATTTGTCCACTGTGTGATTTTTCCACATCCCCATTACAATTAGTGCAATGATTTGTCCACTGTGACATCCCCATTACAATTAGTGCAATGATTTGTCCACTGTGACATCCCCATTACAATTAGTGCAATGATTTGTCCACTGTGTGCATCCCCAATGATTTGTCCACTGTGACATCCCCATTACAATTAGTGCAATGATTTGTCCACTGTGACATCCCCATTACAATTAGTGCAATGATTTGTCCACTGTGACATCCCCATTACAATTAGTGCAATGATTTGTCCACTGTGACATCCCCATTACAATTAGTGCAATGATTTGTCCACTGTGGCATCCCCATTACAATTAGTGCAATGATTTGTCCACTGTGACATCCCCATTACAATTAGTGCAATGATTTGTCCACTGTGACATCCCCATTACAATTAGTGCAATGATTTGACATCCCCATTCCACTGTGACATCCCCATTACAATTAGTGCAATGATTTGTCCACTGTGACATCCCCATTACAATTAGTGCAATGATTTGTCCACTGTGACATCCCCATTACAATTAGTGCAATGATTGTATCCACTGTCCACTGTGACATCCCCATTACAATTAGTGCAATGATTTGTCCACTGTGGCATCCCCATTACAATTAGTGCAATGATTTGTCCACTGTGACATCCCCATTACAATTAGTGCAATGATTTGTCCACTGTGGCATCCCCATTACAATTAGTGCAATGATTTGTCCACTGTGACATCCCCATTACAATTAGTGCAATGATTTGTCCACTGTGACATCCCCATTACAATTAGTGCAATGATTTAGTCCATTTGTCCACTGTGACATCCCCATTACAATTAGTGCAATGATTTGTCCACTGTGACATCCCCATTACAATTAGTGCAATGATTTGTCCACTGTGACATCCCCATTACATCCCCATTACAATTAGTGCAATGATTTGTCCACTGTGGCATCCCCATTACAATTAGTGCAATGATTTGTCCACTGTGGCATCCCCATTACAATTAGTGCAATGATTTGTCCACTGTGACATCCCCATTACAATTAGTGCAATGATTTGTCCACTGTGTGTGACATCCCCATTACAATTAGTGCAATGATTTGTCCACTGTGACATCCCCATTACAATTAGTGCAATGATTTTTGTCCACTGTGACATCCCCATTACAATTAGTGCAATGATTTGTCCACTGTGGCATCCCCATTACAATTAGTGCAATGATTTGTCCACTGTGGCATCCCCATTACAATTAGTGCAATGATTTGTCCACTGTGGACATCCCCATTACAATTAGTGCAATGATTTGTCCACTGTGGCATCCCCATTACAATTAGTGCAATGATTTGTTTGTGACATCCCCCAATTAGTGCAATGATTTGTCCACTGTGGCATCCCCATTACAATTAGTGCAATGATTTGTCCACTGTGACATCCCCATTACAATTAGTGCAATGATTTGTCCACTGTGACATCCCCATTACAATTAGTGCAATGATTTGTCCACTGTGGCATCCCCATTACAATTAGTGCAATGATTTGTCCACTGTGACATCCCCATTACAATTAGTGCAATGATTTGTCCACTGTGGCATCCCCATTACAATTAGTGCAATGGCATCCCCGTTACAATTAGTGCAATGATTTGTCCACTGTGGCATCCCCATTACAATTAGTGCAATGATTTGTCCACTGTGGCATCCCCATTACAATTAGTGCAATGGTTTGTCCACTGTGACATCCCCATTACAATTAGTGCAATGATTTGTCCACTGTGACATCCCCATTACAATTAGTGCAATGATTTGTCCACTGTGACATCCCCATTACAATTAGTGCAATGATTTGTCCACTGTGACATCCCCATTACAATTAGTGCAATGATTTGTCCACTGTGGCATCCCCATTACAATTAGTGCAATGATTTGTCCACTGTGACATCCCCATTACAATTAGTGCAATGATTTGTCCACTGTGACATCCCCATTACAATTAGTGCAATGATTTGTCCACTGTGACATCCCCATTACAATTAGTGCAATGATTTGTCCACTGTGGCATCCCCATTACAATTAGTGCAATGATTTGTCCTCTGTACCCCGTGGCATCCCCATTACAATTAGTGCAATGATTTGTCCACTGTGGCATCCCCATTACAATTAGTGCAATGATTTGTCCACTGTGACATCCCCATTACAATTAGTGCAATGATTTGTCCACTGTGACATCCCCATTACAATTAGTGCAATGATTTGTCCACTGTGACATCCCCATTACAATTAGTGCAATGATTTGTCCACTGTGACATCCCCATTACAATTAGTGCAATGATTTGTCCACTGTGACATCCCCATTACAATTAGTGCAATGATTTGTCCACTGTGACATCCCCATTACAATTAGTGCAATGATTTGTCCACTGTGACATCCCCATTACAATTAGTGCAATGATTTGTCCACTGTGACATCCCCATTACAATTAGTGCAATGATTTGTCCACTGTGACATCCCCATTACAATTAGTGCAATGATTTGTCCACTGTGGCATCCCCATTACAATTAGTGCAATGATTTGTCCACCCTGTGGCATCCCCATTACAATTAGTGCAATGATTTGTCCACTGTGACATCCCCATTACAATTAGTGCAATGATTTGTCCACTGTGACATCCCCATTACAATTAGTGCACTGTGACATCCCCATTACAATTAGTGCAATGATTTGTCCACTGTGACATCCCCATTACAATTAGTGCAATGATTTGTCCACTGTGACATCCCCATTACAATTAGTGCAATGATTTGTCCACTGTGGCATCCCCATTACAATTAGTGCAATGATTTGTCCACTGTGGCATCCCCATTACAATTAGTGCAATGATTTGTCCACTGTGGCATCCCCATTACAATTAGTGCAATGATTTGTCCACTGTGACATCCCCATTACAATTAGTGCAATGATTTGTCCACTGTGACATCCAATTACTGTCCACTGTGACATCCCCATTACAATTAGTGCAATGATTTGTCCACTGTGACATCCCCATTACAATTAGTGCAATGATTTTTCCACTGTGACATCCCCATTACAATTAGTGCAATGATTTGTCCACTGTGACATCCCCATTACAATTAGTGCAATGATTTGTCCACTGTGACATCCCCATTACAATTAGTGCAATGATTTGTCCACTGTGACATCCCCATTACAATTAGTGCAATGATTTGTCCACTGTGACATCCCCATTACAATTAGTGCAATGATTTGTCCACTGTGTGCATCCCCATTACAATTAGTGCAATGATTTGTCCACTGTGACATCCCCATTACAATTAGTGCAATGATTTGTCCACTGTGGCATCCCCATTACAATTAGTGCAATGATTTGTCCACTGTGGACATCCCCATTACAATTAGTGCAATGATTTGTCCACTGTGACATCCCCATTACAATTAGTGCAATGATTTGTCCACTGTGACATCCCCATTACAATTAGTGCAATGATTTGTCCACTGTGACATCCCCATTACAATTAGTGCAATGATTTGTCCACTGTGACATCCCCATTACAATTAGTGCAATGATTTGTCCACTGTGACATCCCCATTACAATTAGTGCAATGATTTGTCCACTGTGTGACATCCCCATTACAATTAGTGCAATGATTTGTCCACTGTGACATCCCCATTACAATTAGTGCAATGATTTGTCCACTGTGGCATCCCCATTACAATTAGTGCAATGATTTGTCCACTGTGACATCCCCATTACAATTAGTGCAATGATCCACTGTGACATCCCCAGTGCAATGTGACATCCCCATTACAATTAGTGCAATGATTTGTCCACTGTGACATCCCCATTACAATTAGTGCAATGATTTGTCCACTGTGGCATCCCCATTACAATTAGTGCAATGATTTGTCCACTGTGACATCCCCATTACAATTAGTGCAATGATTTGTCCACTGTGACATCCCCATTACAATTAGTGCAATGATTTGTCCACTGTGACATCCCCATTACAATTAGTGCAATGATTTGTCCACTGTGACATCCCCATTACAATTAGTGCAATGATTTGTCCACTGTGACATCCCCATTACAATTAGTGCAATGATTTGTCCACTGTGACATCCCCATGACATCCCCATACATGATTTTTCCACTGTACAATTAGTGCAATGATTTGTCCACTGTGACATCCCCATTACAATTAGTGCAATGATTTGTTTGTCCACTGTGACATCCCCATTACAATTAGTGCAATGATTTGTCCACTGTGACATCCCCATTACATCCCCATTACAATTAGTGCAATGATTTTCCACTGTCCACTGTGGCATCCCCATTACAATTAGTGCAATGATTTGTCCACTGTGACATCCCCATTACAATTAGTGCAATGATTTGTCCACTGTGACATCCCCATTACAATTAGTGCAATGATTGTCCACTCCACTGTGACATCCCCATTACAATTAGTGCAATGATTTGTCCACTGTGACATCCCCATTACAATTAGTGCAATGATTTGTCCACTGTGACATCCCCATTACAATTAGTGCAATGATTTGTCCACTGTGACATCCCCATTACAATTAGTGCAATGATTTGTTGTCCACTGTGACATCCCCATTACAATTAGTGCAATGATCCACTTGACATCCCCATTACAATTACTGTGCAATGATTTGTACACTGTGACATCCCCATTACAATTAGTGCAATGATGTTGTCCACTGCAATCCACTGTGACATCCCCATTACAATTAGTGCAATGATTTGTCCACTGTGACATCCCCATTACAATTAGTGCAATGATTTGTCCACTGTGACATCCCCATTACAATTAGTGCAATGATTTGTCCACTGTGACATCCCCATTACAATTAGTGCAATGATTTGTCCACTGTGACATCCCCATTACAATTAGTGCAATGATTTGTCCACTGTGACATCCCCATTACAATTAGTGCAATGATTTGTCCACTGTGTGACATCCCCATTACAATTAGTGCAATGATTTGTCCACTGTCCACTGTGACATCCCCATTACAATTAGTGCAATGATTTGTCCACTGTGACATCCCCATTACAATTAGTGCAATGATTTGTCCACTGTGACATCCCCATTACAATTAGTGCAATGATTTGTCCACTGTGACATCCCCATTACAATTAGTGCAATGATTTGTCCCACTGTGACATCCCCATTACAATTAGTGCAATGATTTGTCCACTGTGACATCCCCATTACAATTACTGTGACATCCCCATTACAATTAGTGCAATGATTTGTCCACTGTGACATCCCCATTACAATTAGTGCAATGATTTGTCCACTGTCCACTGTGACATCCCCATTACAATTAGTGCAATGATTTGTCCACTGTGACATCCCCATTACAATTAGTGCAATGATTTGTCCACTGTGGCATCCCCATTACAATTAGTGCAATGATTTGTCCACTGTGACATCCCCATTACAATTAGTGCAATGATTTGTCCACTGTGGCATCCCCATTACAATTAGTGCAATGATTTGTACACTGTGACATCCCCATTACAATTAGTGCAATGATTTGTCCACTGTGACATCCCCATTACAATTAGTGCAATGATTTGTCCACTGTGACATCCCCATTACAATTAGTGCAATGATTTGTCCACTGTGACATCCCCATTACAATTAGTGCAATGATTTGTCCACTGTGACATCCCCGTTACAATTAGTGCAATGATTTGTCCACTGTGACATCCCCATTACAATTAGTGCAATGATTTGTCCACTGTGACATCCCCATTACAATTAGTGCAATGATTTGTCCACTGTGGCATCCCCATTACAATTAGTGCAATGATTTGTCCACTGTGGCATCCCCGTTACAATTAGTGCAATGATTTTTCCACTGTGACATCCCCATTACAATTAGTGCAATGATTTGTCCACTGTGACATCCCCATTACAATTAGTGCAATGATTTGTCCTCTGTACCCCGTGGCATCCCCATTACAATTAGTGCAATGATTTGTATCCCACACTGTGACATCCCCATTACAATTAGTGCAATGATTTGTCCACTGTGACATCCCCATTACAATTAGTGCAATGATTTGTCCACTGTGACATCCCCATTACAATTAGTGCAATGATTTGTCCACTGTGACATCCCCATTACAATTAGTGCAATGATTTGTCCACTGTGACATCCCCATTACAATTAGTGCAATGATTTGTCCACTGTGGCATCCCCATTACAATAGTGCAATGATTTGTCCACTGTGACATCCCCATTACAATTAGTGCAATGATTTGTCCACTGTGACATCCCCGTTACAATTAGTGCAATGAATTGCAACTGTGACATCCCCATTACAATTAGTGCAATGATTTATCCACTGTACACTGTGACATCCCCATTACAATTAGTGCAATGATTTGTCCACTGTGACATCCCCATTACAATTAGTGCAATGACTTGTACACTGTGACATCCCCATTACAATTAGTTCAATGATTTGTCCACTGTCCACTGTGACATCCCCATTACAATTAGTGCAATGATTTGTACACTGTGACATCCCCATTACAATTAGTGCAATGATTTGTCCACTGTGACATCCCCATTACAATTAGTGCAATGATTTGTCCACTGTGGCATCCCCATTACAATTAGTGCACATGTCATCCCCATTACAATTAGTGCAATGATTTGTCCACTGTGACATCCCCATTACAATTAGTGCAATGATTTGTCCACTGTCCACTGTGACATCCCCATTACAATTAGTGCAATGATTTGTCCACTGTGGCATCCCCATTACAATAGTGCAATGATTTGTCCACTGTGTGACATCCCCATTACAATTAGTGCAATGATTTGTCCACTGTGACATCCCCATTACAATTAGTGCAATGATTTGTCCACTGTGACATCCCCGTTACAATTAGTGCAATGATTTGTCCACTGTGGCATCCCCATTACAATTAGAGCAATGGTTTGTCCACTGTGACATCCCCATTACAATTAGTGCAATGATTTGTCCACTGTCCACTGTGGCATCCCCATTACAATTAGTGCAATGATTTGTCCACTGTGGCATCCATTAGTGTGGTTTGTCCACATCCCCATTACAATTAGTGCAATGATTTATCCACTGTGACATCCCCATTACAATTAGTGCAATGATTTGTCCACTGTGACATCCCCATTACAATTAGTGCAATGATTTGTCCACTGTGACATCCCCATTACAATTAGTGCAATGATTTGACATCCACTGTGTGACATCCCCATTACAATTAGTGCAATGATTTGTCCACTGTGACATCCCCATTACAATTAGTGCAATGATTTATCCACTGTGACATCCCCATTACAATTAGTGCAATGATTTGTCCACTGTGGCATCCCCATTACAATTAGTGCAATGATTTGTCCACTGTGACATCCCCATTACAATTAGTGCAATGATTTGTCCACTGTGACATCCCCATTACAATTAGTGCAATGATTTGTCCACTGTGACATCCCCATTACAATTAGTGC
>CM065698.1:53231818-53242434 GCA_017654935.2 Phymorhynchus buccinoides | reverse complement strand
GCACTAATTGTAATGAGGATGCCATAGTGGACAAATCATTGCACTAATTGTAATGGGGATGTCACAGTGGACAAGTCATTGCACTAATTGTAATGGGGATGTCACAGTGGATAAATCATTGCACTAATTGTAATGGGGATGCCACAGTGGACAAAACATTTCACTAATTGTAATGGGGATGCCACAGTGGAAAAATCATTGCACTAATTGTAACGGGGATGTCACAGTGGACAAATCATTGGGGATGTCACACTAATTTGCACTAATGGGGATGCCACAGTGGACAAATCATTGCACTAATTGTAATGGGGATGCCACAGTGGACAAATCATAGCACTAATTGTAACGGGGATGTCACAGTGGACAAATCATTGCACTAATTGTAATGGGGATGCCACAGTGGACAAATCATTGCACTAATTGTAATGGGGATGTCACAGTGGATAAATCATTGCACTAATTGTAATGGGGATGTCACATGATAAATCATTGCACTAATTGTAACGGGGATGTCACAGTGGACAAATCATTGCACTAATTGTAATGGGGATGCCACAGTGGACAAATCATTGCACTAATTGTAATGGGGATGCCACAGTGGACAAATCATTGCACTAATTGTAATGGGGATGTCACAGTGGACAAATCATTGCACTAATTGTAATGGGGATGTCACAGTGGACAAATCATTGCACTAATTGTAATGGGGATGCCACAGTGGACAAATCATTGCACTAATTGTAATGGGGATGCCACAGTGGACAAATCATTGCACTAATTGTAATGGGGATGTCACAGTGGAAAAATCATTGCACTAATTGTAATGGGGATGTCACAGTGGACAAATCATTGCACTAATTGTAATGGGGATGTCACAGTGGACAAATCATTGCACTAATTGTAATGGGGATGTCACAGTGGACAGTGGATAAATCATTGCACTAATTGTAATGGGGATGTCACATGGACAAATCAATTGCACTAATTGTAATGGGGATGTCACAGTGGACAAATCATTGCACTAATTGTAATGGGGATGTCACAGTGGATAAATTTTTGCACTAATTGTAATGGGGATGTCACACTGGACAAATCATTGCACTAATTGTAATGGGGGGATGGAAAAATCATTGCACAGTAACGGGGGACAGTGGATAAATCATTGCACTAATTGTAATGGGGGATGTCACAGTGGACAGTGGAAATCATTGCACTAATTGTAATGGGGATGTCACAGTGGACAAATCATTGCACTAATTGTAATGGGGATGTCACAGTGGACAAATCATTGCACTAATTGTAATGGGGATGTCACAGTGGACAAATCATTGCACTAATTGTAATGGGGATGCCACAGTGGACAAATCATTGCACTAATTGTAATGGGGATGTCACAGTGGACAAATCATTGCACTAATTGTAATGGGGATGTCACAATGGACAAATCATTGCACTATTGTAATGGGGATGTCACAGTGGATAAATCATTGCACTAATTGTAATGGGGATGTCACAGTGGACAAATCATTGCACTATTGTAATGGGGATGCCACAGTGGACAAATCATTGCACTAATTGTAATGGGGATGTCACAGTGGATAAATCATTGCACTAATTGTAAATGTGGATGTCATCATTGCACTAATTGTAATGGGGATGTCACAGTGGACAAATCATTGCACTATTGTAATGGGGATGAAAAATCCACAGTGGCCTGCACAAATCATTGCACTAATTGTAATGGGGATGAGTGGACAAATCATAGCACTAATTGTAATGGATGTCACAATAAATCATTGCACTAATTGTAATGGGGATGTCACAATGGACAAATCATTGCACTAATTGTAATGGGGATGTCACAGTGGACAAATCATTGCACTAATTGTAATGGGGATGCCACAGTGGACAAATCATTGCACTAATTGTAATGGGGATGCCACAGTGGACAAATCATTGCACTAATTGTAATGGGGATGTCACAGTGGATAAATCATTGCACTAATTGTAATGGGGATGTCACAGTGGATAAATCATTGCACTAATTGTAATGGGGATGTCACAGTGGACAAATCATTGCACTAATTGTAATGGGGATGTCACAGTGGACAAATCATTGCACTAATTGTAATGGGGATGTCACAGTGGCAGCAATCATTACTAATTGTAATGGGGATGTCACATCATGGATTGTAATGGGGATCACATGGATAAATCATTGCACTAATTGTAATGGGGATGTCACAGTGGACAAATCATTGCACTAATTGTAATAGACAAAGTGGATCAAATCATTGGTAATGGATGCTCACAGTGGACAAATCATTGCACTAATTGTAATGGGGATGTCACAGTGGACAAATCATTGCACTAATTGTAATGGGGATGTCACAGTGGACAAATCATTGCACTAAATTGCACAGTGGACAAATTGTAATGGGGATGTCACAGTGGACAAATCATTGCACTAATTGTAATGGGGATGTCACAGTGGACAAATCATTGCACTAATTGAATGGGGGATGTCAAGTGGACAAATCATTGCAACTAATGTAATGGGGATTTGTCACAATGGTAAATCATTGCACTAATTTGTAATGGGGATAGATGCCACGGGGTACAGAGCGAACCAAATCATTGCACTAATTGTAATGGGGATGCATAGTGGACAAATCATTGCACTAATTTTAACGGGGATGTTACAGTGGACAAATCATTGCACTAATTCTAATGGGGATGTCACAGTGAACAAATCATTGCACTAATTGTAATGGAGATGCCACAGTGGACAAACCATTGCACTAATTGTAACGGGGATGTCACAATGGACAAATCATTGCACTAATTGTAACGGGGATGCATTGCACTAATTGTAATGGGGGATGCCATCTTATGTTGTTTTTGCCAACAGAGTACAGGTATGTGGACCCCTCTTGCCACAGTTGGACACAAATCATCGGCTAGGACTAATTGAAAATGGGGATTATTCACGAGCTGTGGACAAATCCTTCGCAATCCTAATTGTATATGGGTATGGCCCACGTGGACAAAATTCATTGCATTAACTAATTGGTGAATGGGGAATGCCACAGTGGACAAATCATTGCCTCTAATTGTTACATGGGATGTCACAGGGACAAATCAAGCACTAATAGTAAACGGGGCTGTCACATGGACAAATCATTTGCACTAACGTTGTAACGGTGGATGTCACAAGTGGTACAAACCTCATTTCACTAATTGTAATGTGGATGCCACAGTGGACAAAACATTGACACTAATTGTAATGGGGAGTGTCACAGTGTACAAAATCATTGACACTAATTGTAATTGGGGATGTCACATGGATAAAGTCATTGCACTAATTGTAAATTGGATGTCACAATGGAGAAAATCATTGCACTAAGTGTAACGCGGATAGCCACAATGGACAACTCATTTCACTAATTGTAATGGGGATGCCACAGTGGATAAATCAATGCACTAATTGTAATGGGGATGTCACAATGGATAAATCATTGCACTAATTGTAATGGGTATGTCACAGTGGACAAGTCATTGCTCTAATAGAAATGGGGATGTCACAATGGATAAATTTTTGAACTAATTGTAATGGGGATGTCACACTGGATAAATTTTTGCACTAATTGTAAAGGGGATGTCACAATGGAACAAATCATTGCACTAATTGTAATGCAGGGCCTGTCACAAGTGGATAAATCATTGCCAACTCATGTCCCCATGGGGTTCTCAGAGCTTGCACTAATTGTAATGGGGATGTCACAGTGGATACGCCAGTGCTCTAATTGTAATGGGGATGTCACAATGGATAAATCATTGCACTAAGTGTAATGGGTACGTGTCTATCAGTGCGTAAAACTCATTGCACTTTTTAACTTGTACCACCTAGGGGCCCAGTCACACATGATATACATCATGTGAACTAATTGTAATGGGGGATGTCACAATGGATAAAATCATAATGCACTAATTGTAAATGGGGATGTCACAATGGATAAAATCATTGAACTAAATTGTAATGGGGATGTAACATATGAAAAATCATTGCACTAATCGGTGAAACGGGGATGTCACACATGGATTAAGATCCATCCGCACTCCCCCCAATTGCTATGGGGATGTCCTCCCAATGGATAAATCATTGCAATAATTGTAATGGGTATGGTCACAATGGACAAATTCAGTTGCACTAATAGTAAATTGGTTGGGGATGTGTCAAGCAATTGATAAATCACTTGAACCTAACCCCTGTATATGGGGATGGCACAATGGCAAAAATCATTGAACTAATTGTAATGTGGGATTTTTCAATGCTGATGGGGTCGCCTGCGGCTAATGGTGTCGGGCATGTCACAATGTACAAATCATTGCACTGATTGTAACGGGAGTGGTGTAGAGGACAAATCATTCGTGTTTTTGGATGCTGTCTAATTGTATTGTCCTACCGCCACAGTGGAAAAATCATTGCAGTAATTGTAACGGTTGGTTGCCATGTGTGGACAAATCATTTTTCTAATTGGAATGGAGATGTGTACTAGTGTGTGCGATCATTGGTTTAGTCCTAACGGTGTTTGTGACAATGGATAAATCAGTGAACCTAATTGTAATGGATTGGATGTCACAATGGAATTATCAGTGAGAGCATTGACTCTAATTGTAATAATGACGGGTTGATGTGTCACTAATGGACACCATTGCACTGCACCTAATTGTATATGGGGATGTCACAGTTTGGACAAATCATTGAACTAATTGTAATGGGGATGTCACAGTGGATACAATTCATTGAACTAATTGTAATGGGGATGTCATAGTGGACAAATCATTGCACTAATTTTAATGGGGATGTAACAGTGGACAAATCATTGAACTAATTGTAATGGGGATGTCACAGTGTACAAAACATTGCTCTAATTGTAATGGGGATGTCACAGTGGACAAATCATTGCTCTAATTGTAATGGGGTATGTCACAATGGACAAATCATTGCACTAATTGTAATGGGTATGTCACAGTGGAAAAATCATTGCACTAATAGAAATGGGGATGTCACAATGGATAAATCATTGAACTAATTGTAATGGGGATGTCACAATGATAAATCATTGCACTAATTGTAATGGGTATGACACAGTGGACAAATCATTGCACTAATAGAAATGGGGATGTCACAATGGATAAATCATTTCACTAATTGTAATGGGTATGTCACAGTGGACAAATCATTGCACTAATTGTAATGGGGATGCCACAGTGGACAAATCATTGCACTAATTGTACAGTGTGATTGCCAGGGTACAGAGGACAAGTCATTGCACTAATTGTAATGGGGATGACACAGTGGAAAAATCATTGCACTAATTGTAACGGGGATGCCACAGTGTATAAATCATTGCACTAATTGTAATGGGGATGTCACAGTGGATAAAACATTGCACTAATTGTAATGGGGATGTCACAGTGGAAAAATCATTGCACTAATTGTAACGGGGATGCCACAGTGGACAAATCATTGCACTAATTGTAATGGGGATGCCACAGTGTAAAAGTCATTGCTCTAATTGTAACGGGGATGCCACAGTGGACAAATCATTGCACTAATTGTAATGGGGATGTCACAGTGGAAAAATCATTGCACTAATTGTAATGGGTATGCCACAGTGGACAAAGCATTGCACTAATTGTAATGGGGATGCCACAGTGGACAAATCATTGCACTAATTGTAATGGGGATGTCACAGTGGACAAATCATTGCACTAATTGTAATGGGGATGCCACAGTGGATGATAAATCATTGCACTAATTGTAATGGGGATGCCACAGTGGACAAATCATTGCACTAATTGTAATGGGGATGTCACAATGGAAAAATCATTGCACTAATTGTAACGGGGATGCCACAGTGGACAAATCATTTCACTAATTGTAATGGGGATGCCACAGTGGAAAAATCATTGCACTAATTGTAACGGGGATGTCACAGTGGACAAATCATTGCACTAATTGTAATGGGGATGCCACAGTGGACAAATCATTGCACTAATTGTAATGGGGATGTCATTGCACAGTGGACAAATCATTGCACTAATTTTAATGGGGATGTCACAATGGATAAATCATTGCACTAATTGTAATGGGGATGTCACAATGATAAATCATTGCACTAATTGTAATGGGGATGCCACGCGGTACAGAGGACAAATCCATTGCACTAATTGTAATGGGGATGACACAGTGACAAATCATTGCACTAATTGTAATGGGGATGTCACAATGGACAATCATTGCACTAATTGTAATGGGGATGACACAGTGGAAAAATCATTGCACTAATTGTAACGGGGATGCCACAGTGGACAAATCATTTCACTAATTGTAATGGGGATGCCACAGTGGATAACTCATTGCACTAATTGTAACGGGGATGCCACAATGGATAAATCATTGCACTAATTGTAATGGGGATGTTCACAGTGGACAAATCATTGCACTAATTGTAATGGGGATGTCACAGTGGACAAATCATTGCCACTATTGTAATGGGGATGTCACACAGTGGACAAAACATTGCACTAATTGTAATGGGGATGTCACAGTGGACAAATCATTGCACTAATTGATAATGGGGATGTCACAATGGATAAAATCATTGCACTAATTGTAATGGGGATGTCACAAGGGAAAAATCATTGCACTAATTGTAATGGGTATGTCACAGTGGACAAATCATTGTCACTAATTGTAATGGGGATGTCACAATGGATAAATCATTGCACTAATTGCTAATGGGGATGTCACAATGTATAGATCATTGCACTGAATTGTTAATGGGGATTCCACAGTGGATAAATCATTTGCACTAATTGTTAGAAATCTTGAGGGTGTGATGTCGATGTCACAATGGATAAATCATTTGCACTAATTGTAATGGGGATGTCGATCAGGGATGATGTAAGTTTGCACTGAATTGTGTAATGGGGATGTCACATGGTGGACAAATCATTGAACTATTGTAATGGGGATGCCACAGTGGATTAAATCATTGCACTAATTGTAATGGGGATGTCACAGTGGATAAATCATTGCCACTAATTGTAATGGGGATGTCACAGTGGATAAATCATTGCACTAATTGTAATGGGGATGTCACAGTGGACAAATCATTGCACTAATTGTAATGGGGATGTCACAATGGATAAATCATTGCACTAATTGTAATGGGGATGCCACAGTGGAAAAATCATTGCACTAATCATTTCACTAATTGTAATGGGGATGTCACAGTGGACAAATCATTGCACTAATTGTAATGGGGATGTCACAATGATAAATCATTGCACTAATTGTAATGGGTATGCCACAGTGGACAAATCATTGCACTAATAGTAATGGGGATGGGGATGCCACAATGGAGATGACACATCATTGCATTGCACTAATTGTAATGGGGATGTCACAATGGATAAATCATTGTACACTAATTGTAATGGGGATGTCACAGTGGATAAATCATTGCACTAATTGTAATGGGGATGTCACAGTGGATAAATCATTGCACTAATTGTGAATGGGGATGTCACAATGGATAAATCATTGCACTAATTGTAATGGGGATGTCACAGCTGGAAAAATCATTGCACTAATTGTAATGGGGGATGTCACAATGATAAATCCTTGCACTAATTGTAATGGGGATGTTGGAGTGGATGTCAAATCATTGCACTAATTGTAATGGGGATGCCACAGTGGACAAATCATGTGCACTAATTGTAATGGGGATGTCACAGTGGGACAAATCATTGCACTAATTGTAATGTGGATGTCACAGTGGACAAACCATTGCAGTAATTGTAATGGGGTGGTCACAATAGTTGCAGCTCATTTTACTAATGGTAATGGGGACTGTCACAGTGATATCAGATTGAACTAATTGTAATGGGGATGTCACAATGTGGACATTGCACTAATCGCAATGGGGATCATAGTGTACAAGTCATTGCTCTATTGTAATGGGGATGTCACAGTGGACAAAACATTGCACTAATTGTAATGGGGATGTCACAGTGGAAAAATCATTGCACTAATTGTAACGGGGATGTCACAATGGACAAATCACTGCACTAATTTTAATGGGGATGTCACAGTGGACAAATCATTGAACTAATTGTAATGGGGATGCCACAGTGGAAAAATCATTGCACTAATTGTAACGGGGATGCCACAGTGGACAAATCATTGCACTAATTGTAATGGGGATGCCACGGGGTACAGAGGACAAATCATTGCACTAATTGTAATGGGGATGTCACAGTGTACAAGTCATTGCACTAATTGTAATGGGGATGTCACAGTGGATAAATCATTGAACTAATTGTAATGGGGATGTCACAATGATAAATCATTGCACTAATTGTAATGGGGATGTCACAGTGTACAAGTCATTGCTCTATTGTAATGGGGATGTCACAGTGGATAAATCATTGCTCTAATTGTAATGGGGATGTCACAATGATAAATCATTGCACTAATTGTAATGGGGATGTCACAGTGTACAAGTCATAGCACTAATTGTAATGGGGATGTAACAGTGGACAAATCATTGCACTAATTGTAACGGGGATGCCACAGTGGACAAATCATTTCACTAATTGTAATGGGGATGCCACAGTGGAAAAATCATTGCACTAATTGTAATGGGGATGTCACAGTGGATAAATCATTACACTAATTGTAATGGGGATGTCACAGTGGACAGTGGACAAATCATTGAACTATTGTAATGGGGATGTCACAGTGGATAAATCATTGCTCTAATTGTAATGGGGATGTCACAATGATAAATCATTGCACTAATTGTAATGGGGATGTCAGTGGCCAATCAATATTTGAATCCACAATTCACCCCCACAGCCCCACCCACGCTGTTCATGTTGCAATGCACACATTTCATTTCCCTCCATTGTCCACAGCTGACGGCCTGAAGCCTCATTTCACACTTGTCGCTTCGCCGTTAGGGCAGCATAGCAACACTGTCAGAGCGAAAAGTGCATTTCCTTACAAACACATAAACACAAACAATGGAAGACTTAGTGAGTTAAAATTAAAGGGTTCAAGCCAGCACACACACGCGCGCGCGCGCGCACTCACTCACAACACTCACACACGCACACAGACAACGCACGCACGCACGCACGCACACAACACTGAAACTGAGGGATTGAGAGAGAGAGAAGAGAGATGAGCCCCGAGAGAGATAGAGGAGAGGAGAAAGAAGGGGGGGGATGTAGAGGAGCTCGAGGAGTGAGATGAGAGAAAGAGATTGAGAGAGACGAGAAGATGGACGAGAGAGAGAGAGGAATGGAGAACGAACGAACGAATGAACGAAACTTTTTTTATTGTCGGGAAAGCGGACTAAGCACAATAAACGGCTTTTTTTTTATCCGGCCCTCCAAACAATTTTTTTAATTTATTTCAATGAGAGAGTTTTTTTTAGTAACAAATGGACATCGCAAAATGTAACAAAAAACACACAGACACATAAAAGACACAAGGCGTTCAGGTAGTATTTGGTCCTTTAATGAAAGTCAATAACCAGACGTTTCATATGATACATACGTTAATCAATGTAAAAAGAAAGACTGACAGACAGCAAAAGGTAAGAGCTCAAAATTGAAAGAGAAGACTGAGTTGAAATTCAGATATAAAAGAAAGACTGAGTAGATATCATATCAAGGGAGTAAGGCAATATTCATGGCAAAGTTGAAAGAAAGATACTGAGTAAGTGTTAACTCTTAAAAAACAAAACAAAACCCCATTAAAAAATTAAATGCGTACAAAAAGTTAGAAAATGTTGCTTGTGAAAGAAGCTTACATACACACACCACACACGCACACACAAGCACGCACACACGTACGCACGAACACGCACGCACACGCCCACGCACACCCACCACACGCACCCACACACCCACACACACAAAAATACTATGCATAAGCACTGCACATTTGAGAAACAAGAATAGTTAGCATAATGATTTAAAACACAATGCTACCAGCAAAAGCAACCATAAGCAATCCTTAAAGCAAAAAGAGGGGGGGGGGGGGGGGGGGGGGCATAGACGATATGCCAATAGGAACGATGGGGGCAAGAGGGGCAAACGAAGGGCCACTTTCCTTCTTGTCCTCATAACATTTTGGGCAGTCACAGAGAACCTAGTTACTGCATTGTATGGGTCATCATGCATCCCACGAGGGGCGGACCGGGGAGGGGGGGGCTTGTAAAGTAGGGGGGGGGGGGCGGGTGCGAGGAGGGAGGGGGGGGGGTGCAGGGGGATTGCGGTCAGGGGAGTGCTTACCGAGGCGGGGGGGGGTGCGAGGTGCGGGTGGGGGTGGGGGTGTGCGGTGGGGAGGGGGGGGGCGTGAAGGAGTAGACACACCAAGGGAAGCAAGGCACCACCGGGGTGCACAAAGCACCTCGTATGATGCAGGGAAAAGTCCCAAATGTCACTGATGATGTAGGAATTATTCCTTGGTATTCAGGCCGGCAGGAGAGATTGTTCCCAGACGCTTAATCAGCCATGATTCACGGAATTTC
>CM065698.1:53209318-53216818 GCA_017654935.2 Phymorhynchus buccinoides | reverse complement strand
CCCCCGTCATTAAAGCTCCTCTCTCTTTATCTTCTCTCTCTTGCCATTAGGTCTGTTTCTGCTATATTCCATTTATGTTATCCGTGTGTGTTCGCTTTGTATTGCGTTTTTGTTTGAATGCGCTTTGAATGCTAACGTGTGTGTGCGCTTTGATTTGATTTCTATCAAAGATTCAGCGCCGTATAAATACTGTATGTTGTTGTTGTTGTTGTTGTTCTGCTGTCTACTAACGTGTTTCAGCCTGACCACGCACTAGATGTGACTAGTAGTAGATACCTACATAGGTTCTGCTGTCTACTAACGTGTTTCAGCCTGACCACGCACTAGATGTGACTAGTAGTTGATACATACAGAGGTTCTGCTGTCTACTAACGTGTTTCAGCCTGACCACGCACTAGATGTGACTAGTAGTAGATACCTACATAGGTTCTGCTGTCTACTAACGTGTTTCAGCAGAGGTTCTGCTGTCTAGTAACGTGCTTCAGCCTGACCACGCACTAGATGTGACTAGTAGTTGATACCTACAGAGGTTCTGCTGTCTACTAACGTGTTTCAGCCTGACCACGCACTAGATGTGACTAGTAGTAGATACCTACAGAGGTTCTGTTGTCTACTAACGTGTTTCAGCAGAGGTTCTGCTGTCTAGTAACGTGCTTCAGCCTGACCACGCACTAGATGTGACTAGTAGTTGATACCTACAGAGGTTCTGCTGTCTACTAACGTGTTTCAGCCTGACCAGCAAGGTGGGCGGCTCGCACAAACCAAGCAGGAAAATCGACCAGGAAACGTCTTTATCAAACATTGACTTTGCTGAAAAGCACTGGTAGCGCTTTACTTACTGGCAAGAAGAAGAAGAAGGAAGAAGAAGAAGAAGAAGAGAAGAAGAAGAAGAAGAAGAGAAGAAGAAGAAGAAGAAGAAGAAGAAGAAGAAGAAGAAGACGAGGAGACACTAATTTGTTCGATAATTTCACACTACTCTTCCCCCCCTAATGACAAAGCCCCTATTGATGTGAGTGAAAAAAGCACCCCCAAATCAACCAAATAGGGAATCGGCCAGGCCACAGTACTTGACAGAAATGACTCGTTCAGTGACAGACAAAGAACAAATTGGCCTACGCCTTCAGTACCTGATCGATATGACCCTTTTTCTGTACATAATCTAAATAGAAACGAAAATGATAATACTTGTATACATAATGTAAATAAAGATAATGAGAACATTTCTTTTCTAACTTATAATGTCAATGGATTGCTTCCAAAGTTAGAAAACAATGACTTTGTAAATGTTCTAGTATCGTACGATTTCATTTGTTTGATAGACATTGTTATTGGATTTGGATTTGAATTTGAATCTTCTCTTTTTGATGATTTTGTTATTTTTACATCAAAAGCAAAGAAACTGTCACACCAAGGTAGATATTCGGGGGGTGTTGTTGTAATGGTTAGAAAATGTTTTATGAACTTTGTAGAAAGAATTCACGTAAAGCAAGAAAACACTGTCGTCTTAAAAATAGATAAAAGCATCTTTCATACTGACAAGGATGTGATGTTTATTAGCTCTTATATTCCTCCATACGATTCTTCATTTTGGAAGTCTTTGGTATTGAACTTCTTGAACAGTGCTTGACTGATTTGTATGACGCTCATGATGATTTTCACATTTTGTTGAATGGAGATCTTAACGCCAGGACAGCTTGTAAAAACTACGTTCTGCCTGATGATAATGGTGATTTTGCACAAACAGTATTTTCAAATCATAATCATTTTCCGCGAAAAAATTTGGACACTCAGATGAACAGTTTTGGTGAGCAGTTGATTGAATGTTGTAATATGTTCGATGGTATTATACTAAACTAGCGCAACGCCCCGTACCGGTAACGCATAGTACCGGTAACGCCTTGTACAGGTAATGCCAAGTACCGGTACCGCTGAGTACCTGGTTTCGCCGGGTCCGCAAAATATTATATTTTTACTTTTGTGGCTGAAAATACAATTTTTTGACCCCTACCACTTTCAAGGCCTACCTATCTCCATGACCTTGACCTTGACCTTGATCGGTATGCAATCATCAGAACAACCATAAGCCAAAGTACCTACATGCCAAGTTTGAAGTCCCTAAGACCAACGGTGTGGACGTTATAGCCCCTTAAAGATTTTCGGTTTTGAAGGTCATACGCCAAGGTGAAGGTCATGACGGCGATAATTTATTCGCGGATGCCTTCTCTCATGGTGACACGCCACCACACAAAACTGGAAACGATTCGGTAAAGCAGTTCGGGAGATATGCGTGGGACAGTAAAACCCAATGATTAGACCCCTACCACTTTCAAGGCATACCGATCTCCCTGACCTTGACCTTGACCTTCATTGGTACGCCATCATCAGAACGGCCATAAGCGAAAGTACATCCATGGTAAGTTTCAAGACTATGTGTGTTCCCGGGTAGACCATCAAGGTACTATCTGTTTACCTGGATACACCATCAAGGTACCATCTGTGTTCCCGGGTAGACCATCAAGGTACTATCTGTTTACCTGGATACACCATCAAGGTACATCAAGGTACTATCTGTTTACCTGGATACACCATCAAGGTACCATCTGTGTTCCCGGGTAGACCATCAAGGTACTATCTGTTTACCTGGATACACCATCAAGGTACCATCTGTGTTCCCGGGTAGACCATCAAGGTACTATCTGTTTACCTGGATACACCATCAAGGTACCATCTGTGTTCCCGGGTAGACCATCACACTATGTATGTTCCCGGGTAGACCATCACACTATGTGTGTTCCCGGGTAGACCATCACACTATGTATGTTCCCGGGTAGACCATCACACTATGTGTGTTCCCGGGTAGACCATCACACTATGTATGTTCCCGGGTAGACCATCACACTATGTGTGTTCCCGGGTAGACCATCACACTATGTGTGTTCCCGGGTAGACCATCAAGGTACTATCTGTTTACCTGGATACACCATCAAGGTACCATCTGTGTTCCCGGGTAGACCATCACACTATGTGTGTTCCCGGGTAGACCATCACACAATGTATGTTCCCGGGTAGACCATCACACTATGTGTGTTCCCGGGTAGACCATCACACTATGTGTGTTCCCGGGTAGACCATCACACTATGTGTGTTCCCGGGTAGACCATCACACTATGTATGTTCCCGGGTAGACCATCACACTATGTGTGTTCCCGGGTAGACCATCACACTATGTGTGTTCCCGGGTAGACCATCACACTATGTGTGTTCCCGGGTAGACCATCACACTATGTGTGTTCCCGGGTAGACCATCACACTATGTGTGTTCCCGGGTAGACCATCACACTATGTGTGTTCCCGGGTAGACCATCACACTATGTGTGTTCCCGGGTAGACCATCACACTATGTGTGTTCCCGGGTAGACCATCACACTATGTGTGTTCCCGGGTAGACCATCACACTATGTGTGTTCCCGGGTAGACCATCACACTATGTGTGTTCCCGGGTAGACCATCACACTATGTGTGTTCCCGGGTAGACCATCACACTATGTGTGTTCCCGGGTAGACCATCACACTATGTGTGTTCCCGGGTAGACCATCACGCTATGTATGTTCCCGGGTAGACCATCACACTATGTGTGTTCCCGGGTAGACCATCACACTATGTGTGTTCCCGGGTAGACCATCACACTATGTGTGTTCCCGGGTAGACCATCACACTATGTATGTTCCCGGGTAGACCATCACACTATGTGTGTTCCCGGGTAGACCATCACACTATGTGTGTTCCCGGGTAGACCATCACACTATGTGTGTTCCCGGGTAGACCATCACACTATGTGTGTTCCCGGGTAGACCATCACACTATGTGTGTTCCCGGGTAGACCATCACACTATGTGTGTTCCCGGGTAGACCATCAAAGTACTATCTGTTTACCCGGGTAGACCATCACACTATGTGTGTTCCCGGGTAGACCATCAAGAAACTATCTGTTTACCCGGGTATAACATCACACTATGTGTGTTCCCGGGTAGACCATCAAGGTACTATGTGTTTACCCGGGTAGACCGTCAAAGTACTATGTGTTTACCCGGGTTGACCATCACACTATGTGTGTTCCCGGGTACACCGTCAAGGTACTATCTGTGTTCCCGTGTAGACCATCAATGTACTATCTGTGATCCCGGGTAGACCATCAAGGTACTATCTGTGATCCCGGGTAGACCATCAAGGTACTATCTGTGTTCCCGTGTAGACCATCAAGGCACTATCTGTGATCCCGGGTAGACCATCAAGGTACTATCTGTGATCCCGGGTAGACCGACAATGTAATATCAATGATCCTGGGTAGACCATCAAGGTACTATGTGTGTTCCCAGGTAGATCATCCAGGCTCTATCAGTGATCCCGGGTAGACCATCAAGGTACTATCAATGATCCCGGGTAGACCATCAAGGTACTATCAGTGTTCCCGGGTAGACCATCAAGGTACTATCAATGATCCCGGGTAGACCATCAATGTACTATCAATGACCCCGGGTAGACCGTCAATGTACTATCAATGACCCCGGGTAGACCGTCAATGTACTATCAATGATCCCGGGTAGACCATCAATGTACAATCAATGATCCCGGGTAGACCATCAATGTACTATCAATGACCCCGGGTAGACCGTCAATGTACTATCAATGATCCCGGGTAGACCGTCAATGTACTATCAATGATCCCGGGTAGACCGTCAATGTACTATCAATGATCCCGGGTAGACCATCAATGTACTATCAATGATCCCGGGTAGACCGTCAATGTACTATCAATGACCCCGGGTAGACCGTCAATGTACTATCAATGATCCCGTGTAGACCATCAATGTACAATCAATGATCCCGGGTAGACCATCAATGTACTATCAATGATCCCGAGTAGACCGTCAATGTATTATCAGTGATCCCGGGTAGACCGTCAATTGTACTATCAATGACCCCGGGTAGACCGTCAATGTGCTATCAATGATCCCGGGTAGACCGTCAATGTACTATCAGTGATCCCGGGTAGACCGTCAATGTACTATCTGTGATCCCGGGTAGACCGTCAATGTACTATCAATGATCCCGGGTAGACCGTCAATGTACTATCAATGATCCCGGGTAGACCATCAATGTACTATCAATGATCCTGGGTAGACCATCAATGCACTATCAATGATCCCGGGTAGACCATCAATGTAGTATGTGTGTTTCTAGGTAGACCATCAATGTACTATCAATGATCCCGGGTAGACCATCAATGTACTATGTGTGTTTCCTAGGTAGACCATCAATGTACTATCAATGATCCCCTGGGTAGACCATCAATGTACTATCAATGATCCCGGGTAGACCATCAATGTACTATCAATGTTTCCCGGGTAGACCATCAATGTACTATCAATGATCCCGGGTAGACCATCAATGTACTATCAATGACCCCGGGTAGACCGTCAGGGTACTATCAATGACCCCGGGTAGACCGTCAATGTACAATCAATGGTAAAGCAAAAAAGGGTGGCACTGCGCTCACGACGAAGAGATCTCCAGGTGGGAACCCCCCGAAATTCAAATGCAAAATGCCAAACACAAACAGACATAGAGACGTAGACAGAGACAGTGAGAGAGTGTATTACTGACACAGACTGACATAGGCAGACAAGACAGGCAGACAGACAGGCAGACAGACAGACAGACAGACAGACAGTCAGACAGACAGACAGACAGACAGACAAGACAGTCAGAAAGACAGACAGACACAGACAGACAGACATGCAGTAACAGACAGACAGAGAGGCAGACAGACAGGCAGACAGACAGACAGTGTTAAGCTAACGAGTCAACCTGGCATTTCCCGACAGCCTTTGCTGTGTAAACACTTCCCTTTCCTGTTTCCTGTGGCTGTCAGATCTGTGGTTGGCCACACACCACCAATTGTCAACAACCCTTCCTCTATGGTCACACACCACTAATTGTCAACAACCCTCCTGTATGGCCACACACCACCAATTGTCAACAACCCTTCCTCTATGGCCACACATCACCTATTGTCAACAACCCTTCCTCTATGGCCACACACCACCAATTGTCAACAGCCCTTCCTCTATGGCCAAACACCACCAATTGTCGACAACCCTTCTTCTCTATATGGCCACACACCACCAACTGTCAGCAACCCTTCCTCTATGGCCACACACCACCAATTATCAACAACCCTTCCTCTGTGGCCACACACCACCAATTGTCAACAACCCTTCCTCTATGGCCACACACCACCTACTGTCAACAACCCTTCCTCTATGGCCACACACCACCAATTGTGAACAACCCTTCCTCTATGGCCACACACCACCAATTGGCAACAACACTTCCTCTCTATATGGCCACACACCACCAATTGTCAACAACCCTTCCTCTCTATATGGCCACACAACATCAATTGTCAACAACCCTTCCTCTATGGTCACACACCACCAATTGTGAACAACCCTTCCTCTATGGCCACACACCACCAATTGGCAACAACACTTCCTCTCTAAATGGCCACACCCCACAATTGTCAACAACCTTTCCTCTCTATATGGCCACACACCACCAATTGTCAACAACACTTCCTCTCTCTATGGCCATACACCACCAATTGTCAGCAACCCTTCCTCGCTATATGGCCACACACCACCAATTGTGAACAACCCTTCCTCTCTATATGGCCACACACCATCAATTGTCAACAACCCTTCCTCTCTATATGGCCACACACCACCAATTCTCAACAACCCTTCCCCTATGGCCACACACCATCAATTGCCAACAACCCTTCCTCTCTATATGGCAACACACCACCAATTGTCAACAACTCTTCCTCTATGACCACACACCACCAATTGTCAACAACCCTTTCTCTATGGCCACACACCACCAATTGTCAACAACCCTTCCTCTCTATATGGCCACACACCACCAATTGTCAGCAACCCTTCATGTATGGCCACACACCATCAATTGTCAGCAACCCTTCCTCTATGACCACACACCTTACATACATACAAACATACGCACACATGCACACAAACACACGCATACGCGCGTGCACATACACACGCACATGGAGATGGGGGTGTTATTGGAAAGACTGCCGGAACAGATGGGTTTTCAGGTTTTGTTTTGAACGATGCTAAAGATTGACTATGTCTGACAGCAGAAGGCAATGAATTCCAGAGTTTGACTGCTGATGATGTAAAAGCTCTACGGCCGTGCCTATCACGTTTTAAATTTTTGTATTCGAAAGATCCTATTGTTCATTTGCTGAGCGGAGGGATCGAGATGGAACATAAATTTCAAGAAGCTCATAGCTAGAGAGGCATTGCGGTGCTGTTCCCGAGGCAGCTTTGCAATTTATTCTTTGCTGAACGGGTAGCCAATGTAGCTCTTTAAGTAGAGGTGATGTGTGTTGAAGACGTTTGGCTTTGAAGACC
>CM065698.1:53196818-53206818 GCA_017654935.2 Phymorhynchus buccinoides | reverse complement strand
ATCACTAAGATCTGCCAGGCTGCATACATCGAACTCAGGCGAATCAGCTCTATACGCCCCTTTATCACGACCGAGGCAACCAAAACGCTAGTTCAGTTCATACATTTTGTTTAGATTAGATTACTGCAGCTCCCTTCTACTTGGTCGCCCACAGGCGCTTCTCAAACCCTTACAACAACTTCAAAAATCTCTGCTGCTAGAATGGTCTTCAAAGCCAAGCGTCTTCAACATACATCACCTCTACTTAAAGAGTTACATTGGCTACCCGTTCAGCAAAGAATAAACTTGCAAAGCTGACTCGGGAACAGCACCGCAATACCTCTCTGAGCTTCTTGAAATTTACGTTCCAACTCGATCTCTCCGCTCAGCAAACGACAATAGGATCTTTCGAATACAAAACTGTAAACGTGATAGGCACGGTGGTAGAGTTTTTACATCATCAGCAGTCAAACTCTGGAATTCATTGCCTTCTGCTGTCAGACATAGTCAATCTTTAGCATCGTTCAAAACTAAATAACCTGAAAACCCATCTGTTCCAGCAGTTTTTCCAATAACACCCCCATCTCCATGTGCGTGTGTATGTGCACGCGCGTATGCGTGTGTTTGTGTGCATGTGTGCGTATGTTTGTATGTATGTAAGGTGTGTGGTCATAGAGGAAGGGTTGCTGACAATTGATGGTGTGTGGCCATACATGAAGGGTTGCTGACAATTGGTGGTGTGTGGCCATATAGAGAGGAAGGGTTGTTGACAATTGGTGGTGTGTGGCCATAGAGAAAGGGTTGTTGACAATTGGTGGTGTGTGGCCATAGAGGAAGGGTTGTTGACAATTGGTGGTGTGTGGCCATAGAGGAAGGGTTGTTGACAATTGGTGGTGTGTGGCCATAGCGAGGAAGGGTTGTTGACAATTGGTGGTGTGTGGCCATATAGAGAGGAAGTGTTGTTGACAATTGGTGGTGTGTGGCCATATAGAGAGGAAGGGTTGTTCACAATTGGTGGTGTGTGGCCATATAGCGAGGAAGGGTTGCTGACAATTGGTGGTGTATGGCCATAGAGAGAGGAAGTGTTGTTGACAATTGGTGGTGTGTGGCCATATAGAGAGGAAGGGTTGTTGACAATTGGTGGTGTGTGGCCATAGAGAGAGGAAGTGTTGTTGACAATTGGTGGTGTGTGGCCATAGAGGAAGGGTTGTTCACAATTGGTGGTGTGTGACCATAGAGGAAGGGTTGTTGACAATTGATGTTGTGTGGCCATATAGAGAGGAAGGGTTGTTGACAATTGGTGGTGTGTGGCCATATAGAGAGGAAGGGTTGTTGACAATTGGTGGTGTGTGGCCATAGAGGAAGGGTTGTTGACAATTGGTGGTGTGTGGCCATAGAGGAAGGGTTGTTGACAATTGGTGGTGTGTGGCCATAGAGGAAGGGTTGTTGACAATTGGTGGTGTGTGGCCATAGAGGAAGGGTTGTTGACAATTGGTGGTGTGTGGCCATAGAGGAAGGGTTGTTGACAATTTGATGTTGTGTGGCCATATAGAGAGGAAGGGTTGTTGACAATTGGTGGTGTGTGGCCATAGAGGAAGGGTTGTTGACAATTGGTGGTGTGTGGCCATAGAGGAAGGGTTGTTGACAATAGGTGATGTGTGGCCATAGAGGAAGGGTTGTTGACAATTGGTGGTGTGTGGCCATACAGGAGGGTTGTTGACAATTAGTGGTGTGTGACCATAGAGGAAGGGTTGTTGACAATTGGTGGTGTGTGGCCAACCACAGATCTGACAGCCACAGGAAACAGGAAAGGGAAGTGTTTACACAGCAAAGGCTGTCGGGAAATGCCAGGTTGACTCGTTAGCTTAACACTGTCTGTCTGTCTGCCTGTCTGTCTGCCTCTCTGTCTGTCTGTCTGATGTCTGTCTGTCTGTCTGTCTGTCTGTCTGACTGTCTGTCTGTCTGTTCTGTCTGTCTGTCTACTGTCTGTCTGTCTGTCTGTCTGTCTGCCTGTCTGTCTGTCTGTCCTGTCTGTCCTGCCTGTCAGTCTGTGTCAGTAATACACTCTCTCACTGTCTCTGTCTACGTCTCTATGTCTGTTTGTGTTTGGCATTTTGCATTTGAATTTCGGGGGGTTCCCACCTGGAGATCTCTTCGTCGTGAGCGCAGTGCCACCCTTTTTTGCTTTACCATTGATTGTACATTGACGGTCTACCCGGGGTCATTGATAGTACATTGACGGTCTACCCGGGGTCATTGATAGTACATTGATGGTCTACCCAGGATCATTGATAGTACATTGATGGTCTACCTAGGATCATTGATAGTACATTGATGGTCTACCCGGGATCATTGATAGTACATTGATGGTCTACCCAGGATCATTGATAGTACATTGATGGTCTACCTAGGATCACACATAGTACATTGATGGTCTACCCGGGATCATTGATAGTACATTGATGGTCTACCTAGAAACACACATAGTACATTGATGGTCTACCCGGGATCATTGATAGTGCATTGATGGTCTACCCAGGATCATTGATAGTACATTGATGGTCTACCCGGGATCATTGATAGTACATTGACGGTCTACCCGGGGTCATTGATAGTACTCTTGACGGTCTACCCGGGGTCACTGATTAGTACATTGGACGGTCTACCCGGGATCACTGATAGTACATTGACGGTCTACCCGGGATCATTGATAGTACATTGACGGTCTACCCGGGGTCATTGATAGTACAATGACGGTCTACCCGGGATCACTGATAGTACATTGACGGTCTACCCGGGATCATTGATAGTACATTGATGGTCTACCCGGGATCATTGATTGTACATTGATGGTCTACACGGGATCATTGATAGTACATTGACGGTCTACCCGGGATCACTGATAATACATTGACGGTCTACTCGGGATCATTGATAGTACATTGATGGTCTACCCGGGATCATTGATAGTACATTGACGGTCTACCCGGGATCATTGATAGTACATTGACGGTCTACCCGGGATCATTGATAGTACATTGACGGTCTACCCGGGGTCATTGATAGTACATTGACGGTCTACCCGGGGTCATTGATAGTACATTGACGGTCTACCCGGGGTCATTGATAGTACATTGACGGTCTACCCGGGGTCATTGATAGTACCCTGACGGTCTACCCGGGGTCATTGATAGTACATTGATGGTCTACCCGGGATCATTGATAGTACATTGACGGTCTACCCGGGATCACTGATAGTACATTGATGGTCTACCCGGGATCATTGATAGTACATTGATGGTCTACCCGGGATCATTGATAGTACATTGACGGTCTACCCGGGGTCATTGATAGTACATTGACGGTCTACCCAGGGTCATTGATAGTACATTGATGGTCTACCCGGGATCATTGATAGTACCTTGATGGTCTACCCGGGATCACAGATAGTACATTGATGGTCTACCCGGGAACATTGATAGTACATTGACGGTCTACCCGGGGTCATTGATAGTACCTTGATGGTCTACCCGGGATCACAGATAGTACATTGATGGTCTACACGGGAACACAGATAGTACCTTGACGGTGTACCCGGGAACACACATAGTGTGATGGTCAACCCGGGTAAACACATAGTACTTTGACGGTCTACCCGGGTAAACACATAGTACCTTGATGGTCTACCCGGGAACACACATAGTGTGATGTTATACCCGGGTAAACAGATAGTTTCTTGATGGTCTACCCGGGAACACACATAGTGTGATGGTCTACCCGGGTAAACAGATAGTACTTTGATGGTCTACCCGGGAACACACATAGTGTGATGGTCTACCCGGGTAAACAGATAGTACTTTGATGGTCTACCCGGGAACACACATAGTGTGATGGTCTACCCGGGAACACACATAGTGTGATGGTCTACCCGGGAACACACATAGTGTGATGGTCTACCCGGGAACACACATAGTGTGATGGTCTACCCGGGTAAAACATACATAGTGTGATGGTCTACCCGGGAACATACATAGTGTGATGGTCTACCCGGGAACACACATAGTGTGATGGTCTACCCGGGAACACACATAGTGTGATGTTTCTACCCGGGGAAACATACATTGCGTGATGGTCTACCCGGGAACACACATAGTGTGATGGTCTACCCGGGTAAACACACATAGTGTGATGGTCTACCCGGGAACACACATAGTGTGATGGTCTACCCGGGAACACACATAGTGTGATGGTCTACACCGGGTGAACACACATAGTCCGTGATGGTCTACCGGGGAACACACATAGTGTGATGGTTTACCCGGGAAACACACATAGTGTGATGGTCTACCCGGGAACACACATAGTTTGATGGTCTAACCGGGAACCACATAGTGTGATGGTCTACCACGGGAACACACCATAGTTTGATGGTCTACACGGGGAAACACACATAGTGTGATTGGTCTACCCGGGAAACACACATAGTGTGATGGTCTACCCGGGAACACACATAGTGTGATGGTTCTACCCGGGAATCAAACATAGTGTGTGATGGTCTACCGGGAAACATACATAGTGTGATGGTCTACCCGGGACACACACATAGTGTTATGGTCTACCCGGGAAACACACATAGTGTGATGGTCTACCCGGGACACACACATAGTGTGATGGTCTACACGGGAACACACATTGTGTGATGGTCTACCCGGGAACACACATAGTGTGATGGTCTACCCGGGAACACAGATGGTACCTTGATGGTGTATCCAGGTAAACAGATAGTACCTTGATGGTCTACCCGGGAACACACATAGTGTGATGGTCTACCCGGGAACACACATAGTGTGATGGTCTACCCGGGAACATACATAGTGTGATGGTCTACCCGGGAACACACATAGTGTGATGGTCTACCCGGGAACATACATAGTGTGATGGTCTACCCGGGAACACACATAGTGTGATGGTCTACCCGGGAACACAGATGGTACCTTGATGGTGTATCCAGGTAAACAGATAGTACCTTGATGTACCTTGATGGTGTATCCAGGTAAACAGATAGTACCTTGATGGTCTACCCGGGAACACAGATGGTACCTTGATGGTGTATCCAGGTAAACAGATAGTACCTTGATGGTCTACCCGGGAACACACATAGTACCTTGATGGTGTATCCAGGTAAACAGATAGTACCTTGATGTACCTTGATGGTGTATCCAGGTAAACAGATAGTACCTTGATGGTCTACCCGGGAACACAGATGGTACCTTGATGGTGTATCCAGGTAAACAGATAGTACCTTGATGGTCTACCCGGGAACACACATAGTCTTGAAACTTACCATGGATGTACTTTCGCTTATGGCCGTTCTGATGATGGCGTACCAATGAAGGTCAAGGTCAAGGTCAGGGAGATCGGTATGCCTTGAAAGTGGTAGGGGTCTAATCATTGGGTTTTACTGTCCCACGCATATCTCCCGAACTGCTTTACCGAATCGTTTCCAGTTTTGTGGTGGGTGGTGTGTCACCATGAGAGAAGGCATCCGCGAATAAATTATCGCCATCATGACCTTCACCTTGGCGTATGACCTTCAAAACCGAAAATATTTAAGGGGCTATAACGTCCACACCGTTGGTCTTAGGGACTTCAAACTTGGCATGTAGGTACTTTGGCTTATGGTTGTTCTGATGATGGCATACCGATCAAGGTCAAGGTCAAGGTCATGGAGATCGGTAGGCCTTGAAAGTGGTAGGGGTCAAAAAATTGTATTTTCAGCCACAAAAGTAAAAATATAATATTTTGCGGACCTGGCGAAACCGGTACTCAGCGTTACCGGTACTTGGCATTACCTGTACAAGGCGTTACCGGTACTAGGCGTTACCGGTACGGGGCGTTGCGCTAGTTTAGTATAATACCATCGAACATATTACAACATTCAATCAACTGCTCACCAAAACTGTTCATCTGAGTGTCAAGATTTTTTCGCGGAAAATGATTATGATTTGAAAATACTGTTTGTGCAAAATCACCATTATCATCAGGCAGAACGTAGTTTTTACAAGCTGTCCTGGCGTTAAGATCTCCATTCAACAAAATGTGAAAATCATCATGAGCGTCATACAAATCAGTCAAGCACTATTCAAGAAGTTCAATACCAAAGACCCCCCTATGGGGCTTCCAAAATGAAGAATCGTATGGAGGAATATAAGAGCTAATAAACATCACATCCTTGTCAGTATGAAAGATGCTTTTATCTATTTTTAAGACGACAGTCTTTTCTTGCTTTACGTGAATTCTTTCTACAAAGTTCATAAAACATTTTCTAACCATTACAACAACACCCCCCGAATATCTACCTTGGTGTGACAGTTTCTTTGCTTTTGATGTAAAAATAACAAAATCATCAAAAAGAGAAGATTCAAATTCAAATCCAAATCCAATAACAATGTCTATCAAACAAATGAAATCGTACGATACTAGAACATTTACAAAGTCATTGTTTTCTAACTTTGGAAGCAATCCATTGACATTATAAGTTAGAAAAGAAATGTTCTCATTATCTTTATTTACATTATGTATACAAGTATTATCATTTTCGTTTCTATTTAGATTATGTACAGAAAAAGGGTCATATCGATCAGATACTGAAGGCGTAGGCCAATTTGTTTTTTGTCTGTCACTGAACGAGTCATTCCTGTCAAGTACTGTGGCCTGGCCGAATCCCTATTTGGTTGATTTGGGGGTGCTTTTTTCACTCACATCAATAGGGGCTTTGTCATTAGGGGGGGAAGAGTAGTGTGAAATTATCGAACAAATTAGTGTCTCCTCGTCTTCTTCTTCTTCTTCTTCTTCTTCTTCTTCTTCTTCTTCTTCTTCTTTTTTCTTCTTCTTCTTCTTCTTCTTCTTCTTCCTTTCTTCTTCTTGCTGATAGTAAGTAAAGCGCTACCAGTGCTTTTCAGCAAAGTCAATGTTTGATAAAGACGTTTCCTGGTCGATTTTCCTGCTTGGTTTGTGCGAGCCGCCCACCTTGCTGGTCAGGCTGAAACACGTTAGTAGACAGCAGAACCTCTGTAGGTATCAACTACTAGTCACATCTAGTGCGTGGTCAGGCTGAAGCACGTTACTAGACAGCAGAACCTCTGCTGAAACACGTTAGTAGACAACAGAACCTCTGTAGGTATCTACTACTAGTCACATCTAGTGCGTGGTCAGGCTGAAACACGTTAGTAGACAGCAGAACCTCTGTAGGTATCAACTACTAGTCACATCTAGTGCGTGGTCAGGCTGAAGCACGTTACTAGACAGCAGAACCTCTGCTGAAACACGTTAGTAGACAGCAGAACCTATGTAGGTATCTACTACTAGTCACATCTAGTGCGTGGTCAGGCTGAAACACGTTAGTAGACAGCAGAACCTCTGTATGTATCAACTACTAGTCACATCTAGTGCGTGGTCAGGCTGAAACACGTTACTAGACAGCAGAACCTATGTAGGTATCTACTACTAGTCACATCTAGTGCGTGGTCAGGCTGAAAACACGTTAGTAGACAGCAGAAAACAACAACAACAACAACAACATACAGTATTTATACGGCGCTGAATCTTGATAGAAATCAAATCAAAGCGCACACACACGTTAGCATTCATAACGCATTCAAACAAAAACGCAATACAAAGCGAAACACACACGGATAACATAAATGGAATATAGCAGAAACAGACCTAATGGCAAGAGAGAGAAGATAAAGAGAGAGGAGCTTTAATGACGGGGGAAACAGGTGGGTTTTGAGGTTAGATTTGAAAGCAGAGAGAGTCGGTCGCTGACGGAGGGAGAGAGGAAGTTTGTTCCAGGAGGTTGGTCCTGAGGACAGCAAAAGAGCGCCGACCAACAGTTGAAAGCTTTATACCTAGGGATCTGGAGAGAAAGCGGGTCAGAAACTGAACGTAAAGTGCGAGCTGGCGTTTAGATGGAAATATTGTCGCAGAGGTAAGATGGAGCAGCTTTATGAATAGATTTATAGCAAAGTGTGTTTAATTTATACTCAATTATGTCTGCGACAGGAAGCCAGTGCAAAGAACGGAGAAGAGGGCTAACATGATCGAACTTTTTCTTCTAAGGACAAGACGAGCAGCTGTGCTTTGAATACGCTGGAGACAAGATAGAGAAGAGACTGATAGGCCAGAAAGGAGAGCATTACAGTAGTCAATACGAGATAGGATGAGGGAAGTAACAAGCTTTGCTGTGGCTTCATCTGAGAGGTATTTACGAATATAGCCGATGCGACGAATTGATAGTAGCAGGACTGACAGGTCTGAGTCAGGAAACTCTGCATGGAAAGAGTATTGTCCAAAGTGACACCTAAGTTTTTGATTGAGTCTGAGAGGGGAATGATATTGTTACCCAGTTGTATTGACTCTATGGAAACAGAGGCTAGGTTGGGTTTTTTTCCTACAAGCATTGCTTCGGTTTTTTCCTATGTAGGTATCTACTACTAGTCACATCTAGTGCGTGGTCAGGCTGAAACACGTTACTAGACAGCAGAACCTCTGCTGAAACACGTTAGTAGACAGCAGAACCTCTGTATGTATCTACTACTAGTCACATCTAGTGCGTGGTCAGGCTGAAACACGTTAGTAGACAGCAGAACCTCTGTAGGTATCAACTACTAGTCACATCTAGTGCGTGGTCAGGCTGAAACACGTTAGTAGACAGCAGAACCTCTGTATGTATCTACTACTAGTCACATCTAGTGACTGGTCAGGCTGAAACACGTTAGTAGACAGCAGAACCTCTGTAGGTATCAACTACTAGTCACATCTAGTGCGTGGTCAGGCTGAAACACGTTAGTAGACAGCAGAACCTCTGTAGGTATCTACTACTAGTCACATCTAGTGCGTGGTCAGGCTGAAACACGTTAGTAGACAGCAGAACCTCTGTAGGTATCAACTACTAGTCACATCTAGTGCGTGGTCAGGCTGAAACACGTTAGTAGACAGCAGAACCTCTGTAGGTATCTACTACTAGTCACATCTAGTGACTGGTCAGGCTGAAACACGTTAGTAGACAGCAGAACCTCTGTAGGTATCAACTACTAGTCACATCTAGTGCGTGGTCAGGCTGAAACACGTTAGTAGACAGCAGAACCTCTGTAGGTTATCTACTACTAGTCACATCTAGTGACAGGTAGGCTGGCAACACGTTAGTAGACAGCAGAACCTCTGCTGAAACACGTTAGTAGACAGCAGAACCTCTGTAGGTAATTTGCTTATAACTAGTCACATCTAGTGACTGGATTACACGTGTTGGACGCCAAACCCTCAGAGTCATAGACTTAGTACTTGAAAACAACATGTGTGTTGTGTTGTGTGTGTGTGGTGTGTGTGTGTGTGTGTGTGTGTGTGTTGTGTGCTTTGTGTGTGTGTGTGGTTGTCGCGTGTGTGTGTGTGTGTGCGTGTGCGTGCGTGCGTGCGTTTGTGCGTGCGTGTGCGTGATGCGTGCGTGACGCTGCGTGGCGTTGAGGTGTGCGTGCGTGCGTGCGTGCGTGCGTGGTGTGTGCGTGTGGCGTGTGCGCGTGTGCGTGTGTGTGTGTGTGTGTGTTGTGTGTGTGTGTGTGTGTGTTTGCTTGGTCTGAAAGAAGGGATCGCGGGCAGATAATTACCAACCGCGATCGTAGAGAGCGGATTGGTAATGTTTTCACTCGTGTCTGAGGCGGACTATGTATGTATGTTTGTTTGTATGTATCCTCTCTAGCGTTTGAACGGATGGACTTAGGGTGCTCCAATTGTGCATGCGGGTAGGTAGTAGGAAGATGCTAGGCCAAGTTCGATAATGAAGGTTATGGGTCAAAGGTCAAGGTCACTGGAGCTCGATATAACGCTCGCTGCCGCCGCGGTTGGTGATTTAGGTCTTAACGAAAAGGAGGGAAGGAAAGGAAAGCCGTGAAGCTCACTTAGCCTTAGGCTAACCAGGGCGAGATGGGTGGGTTTCTTTTCAATCCCCCGTGATTTCCCCTCCCTT
>CM065698.1:53175706-53196318 GCA_017654935.2 Phymorhynchus buccinoides | reverse complement strand
TCAGACCAGTATGGAATCGTCGGCAAATTCAATGCATGGATCCAGAGTTTCCTGACAACAGGCAGCAGTCAGTTGTGGGAGGAACGAGGTCAGAATTTGCCCCTGTGGAATCTGGCGTCCCACAAGGTTCCGTCCTTGGGCCCAGCCTCTTCCTTCTCTACATCAACGACTTGCCCACTGACCTGGTTTCCACGGCACGCCTTTTTGCGGACGACACAGCCTGCCATAAAGACGTCTCCAGTACAGAAGACCAGCGCCTTGTCCAGCAAGATCTCGACACGCTTGCGCAATGGGAAGAACGCTGGAAAATGACGTTCCACCCAGAAAAGTGTATGACGCTGCACATGACAAGGCGCATAAAGACACTAGCTGGAGACCACACCCTCCACGGACATGTGCTGAAGAGTGTCTCTAGTGCAAAATATCTAGGAGTGACTCTGACCAACGAGTTGAAATGGTACCTTCATGTTAGTAACATCACCAACAAAGCAAACAATTAAGATCCTAGGCTTTGTCAGGAGGAACTTGAAGGTCAGCAGTCGCAAGGCCAAAGCAACAGCATACAAGGCTCTTGTCCGACCTGTTTTGGAATATACCAGTCCTGTATGGGATCCTACCACAACAACATGCATTGACTCCATCGAGAAAGTCCAGAGGCGTGCAGCAAGGTGGACCATTCAGGACTACATGCAGAACCACTCAACTTTGTCGACAAGGCCTGCTGCTAAGAACTAACTCTACTTACATTACGTCTTTGGCCTTCGCTGCAGGAGAAGAGAAAAAAGGCGTGACTCACCACCCTGTACAAATACAAGAACGGGCTCCTGAAAATGGAAACTAAGCACGCACCAACTACCAACTGTCAAAAGAAAACAGGACGCCAGACCAACACGCAGGCGTACAATGTCCGATCGTGCAGGACACAGTACTGTCAGGGAACCTTTTTCCCTTGCACGATCCCGGAGTGGAACTGCCTCCCTGAGAACATTGTCGCTGCACCGTCTCTTGCATCCTTCGACTCCAGGCTTCAACACCACCTGAAATGGACCAACGCCCCAGACCCTGGAGGAGAGCCAGCATCAGCAGGACTCTCAGCCACATCCCAGCGATGAAAACCTGAGCAAACGCCCCCACCCCAGTCCCTTCATCCCCATCTGTCTTTTTTACCCTTGTAGTTAGGGATTTGTTTGTTTGTCTTGTTTGTCCTTTTGGTTGTGGCCTGGGCACTGCCTATAATGGAGTGTCTACACATGGGTTCATGCGTCTACAGTTCCCACCGCTTTCCTGTGTGGGTCGAACTGTGTAAATATTATTAGCTGCCTGCAGTCTCCTTCTAAACTCTTAATCCCCCTATCCCAGGTCCAGAAATAGGATTTTTTTTGTTTTGTTTGCTGCATCTTGTATTTTTCTGACTGGACCCAAGTAAATTCCAGTAGTACTATGTGTGATAGCTGGATTTCTTTCTGTCTTTGCGTTTTTTATTCTTTCTTTTTTTTCTCTTTTTTTTTTTCTCTCTTTCTGCCTTCTTTTTCTTTGGTCACCCCCTAAAGTGGGCGCAATTACTTCTATGAAAAGAAGTTGGCCACCACCACAGAAGAATAAGAAGGATGAACAGCGTGAATATTGACTGTCTGAAGTCATGTAACATGCTGTCACAAATTATCTAGATAAATTTCAGTGTGTGTATGTGTGTGGATGTGTGTGTGTATGTGTGGTGTGTGTGGTGAGTGTGTTTGCGTGTGCGTGTGTGTGTGTGTGTGTGTGTGTGTGTGTGTGTGTGTGTGTGCGTGCGTGCTGCAGTGACGCGTGCGTGTGCGTGTTGCGTGTGCGTGCGTGTGCGTGCGCGTGCGGTGCGTGTGTGTATGTAGTGTTGTGTGGTAGTGTGTTGTCGTGTGTGTGTGTGTTGTGTGTGAGTGTGTGTGTGTGTGTTGTGTTCGTGTGTGTGTGTGTGTGGTGTGTGTGTGTGTGTGTGTGTGTGTTCACCAGTTCATTGCCAGATTAACTTTAAGGTTTGTATTGTTGTGGCAACTACTTCACTTTGCTAGCGAATTAAGTGCCATAACTAACTTTGGTAAAAAGGGAGTTAATGATGAGAAGTCCTTCCCCTTATTCATTTTACTATATCTCTCTCTAGCATCGCTAGTAATATTTGAAGAGAAGAAAAAGAAGGTACCCCCCCCCCCCCCCCCGGTGATTTACCATTGCTGTAGAAATCCGTTTATTGCACGATCTTCGTTTTCTACCACACACTGGAAGCTCATGTACAGTTAGTCTTTTTTCGTGGGAAGACTATGACCTCGTAAAATAGGGGCATTTGGTCACTAGGCGTTCAAGACTGCACTTGGTCATCTCAAACCGGGCACTCAATTTGTAGTAACGTTTTATTTTGTGTGTGTGGAAGTTTTGGGTTAGGGTTAGGGTTAGGGCTTAGAGTCAGTTTAATTTCCGATTGATATGTTAAACTATACCACATTCTAAAGTGGCGCTGGAAAACCGACATTGTCAGCGAATAATGGAGTCACTTTTCCATATTTGGAGATGACCAAAACGCAGCATGAACGTCTTGGTCGTTTGGATCAGCTTTTTAGTCTTGCAGCCAAAGGGATCTGGTTGGCTATGAAAGACATTCCCCAATGCATCAGTCCTCTTATTAAGACTCAACCTGCTTTATAATGACTGCTTTCTAATGAAGGGAAGGCAAACTACTCCTAAAAAGATCAAATCTGGGCATTATTGTAGTTACTTCCATTGGATAGTGGAAAGGGTGTGTGTGTAGTGTGGTGTGTGTGTGTGTTGTGGTGTGTTGAGAGAGAGAGTGAGAAGAGAGAGAGAAGACGATTCGTCGGCAGACGTGGGGGGATCGCTGAGTGAGATTATGACCCGGAACGAACTCGTTGGCGATGCGGAACGAGAGGACTCGTGAGAGGGAGAGGCAGGCTGATTGGGGCGGAGGAGATAGAGACGCTGCAGAGACGAGAGATGAGAGAGAGAAGTGAGGTGGAGAGGAGGAGAAGAGAAGAGGATGAAGGAGAAGCGGTTGAGAGGGGGAGAGGTAGGAGACTAGGAGGGGGGAGAGGTGAGCGGGGAGTGCGGAGGTCTGGGGACCGGGAGAGGGAGAGGAGAGGAGAGAGAGGAAGGAGAGTGGGAAGAGGAGGAGAGGGAGAGAATGTTTTTCGGGAAAGCGTTCGAAAAGTTCGACAATGGTTTATTCTTTTTAAATTTAAAGGCCAAGGCCCCATATAAATAAGGGGCAATAATAACAATATTTATAGATCAGTGGTGGATATAGGCACTTGAGAACGACAACCAATCGCATTGGAACACAAGCATTATACTAGCAAACAATTACCAAACTAGGCCATATTGTTCTTCTTAACGGAAAGCTTGTACAAATACAGTTAGAATTACGTACTGTTCTCTCATTAGTATTCGCATCAATAAGGTTAAACGAAATGCATGATATTTGTAGTATTTATACGGGATTAATTTTGCTCGAAGAACACTTGGAGCAGGACATTTTCAGAACAAAATGCACCTCGTCCTTAATTGAATCTTTGCCATAATGGACATAACAGATCAGCATGCTGGACAGTTTCGTATCGATACGCATGCTTTTTTATAACAGAATACCGAATCTAAACTTATTCCAAACAGTTCGCTGAAACCGATCGCGTCCTCAAATGTTATATTTCTTGCGTAGTTTCCATACTAGTGTGTGTGTGTGTGTTGGGTTGTGTGTGGGTGTGTGTTGGTTGTGTGTGTGTGTGTGTTGTCTGCAGTGTGTGTTGTGTGTGCGTGTGCGTGTGCGTGCGTGTGCGTGTTGCGTGCGTGTGCGTGTGTGTGATGTTGTGTGTGTGCGTGTGGTGTGGGTGGGTGGGTGTTATAAGTAAAGTACGCGTTTGGTGTACTATGGTTAAACTGAATTCATGTCTGTCAATGTTGTCTCTGTTTAAGACTAAGCAATGTTGTGGTTGGTTAATGCTGTTTCAGAAGAAACAATGATTAAGCACACCGCACATGCCGACCAAGGTGACTTCGGTTGCATTTTCAATGCGATACTGTTCGTTGTTTGTACAACACGTTTGGACCGTTGGACGAAGCATTAATTGTTTTGTTGAATGTATGGGTTAGGAAATATGTGCTTAAAGCTGAAAAGGTGGAAAAACAGACAGAAAGAGAACAGTTGATCAAAACAAATGTTATAACAGTTTCACTCAGCAAAACGCATAGGCCTCACCTCGGAACAGTGAGCTTGAAAATTGCAAGGAACGAAAGTATCGTTAGACAGGAGAGGAACGTAGGAACAAACTATTTGTGTGCCGGAGAGCGCTTCTACTGTGGGGGCACAGGCTTGTTTCAACAGATGGGCTTGTGCAGTTTGATTGATCTATGTTTCAATAGAATATACCAAATGCGAAATACCAATACCAATTGAAAAATCCATTTGTATAATATTGCACGATGAAATGTCAAAGAGAGGAAGGACATATAAACGATAGACTAACGAAGCAATACGTGAACAAGCCTTTAAGCTACTTTGCTTTGTAAAATAATTGATCGGTAGTACATGGAGGGCCTCGTTCAGTTTGCTCTGTCCATTCCCCCCCTGCCTCTTCTCTGTTTTGATCTCTGTCTCTGACTGCTCTGTTCTCTCTATCTCTCTCTCTTCTCTCTCTCTGCTCTCTCTCTCTTCTCTCTCTCTTCGCTCTCTCTCTCTCCTCTCTCCTCTCTCTCTCTCTCTCTCTGCTGTGTCCTCTCTCTCTCCTCTTCTCTCTCCCTCTCTCTCTTCTCTCTCTCTCTCTCTCTCTCTCTCTCTCTCTCTCTCTCGTCCTCTCTCTCCTCTCTCTCTCTCTCTCTCTCTCTCTCTCTCCTCTCTCTCTCTCTCTCTCTCTCTCTCTCTCTCTCTCTCTCTCTCTCTCTCCTCTCTCTTCTCATCAGTTGTAATGCTCTTAAAACCCCTCAACACCGCCATTTGTATTCCTATTTAAACGAAATAGGTCAAAAGTGATAAGACAATTAAATGAATTCCCTCAAACCACCTTCTCCATCACCACACACACACACACACACACACACACACCACACACACACACACACAACACACGCACACCGCACACGCACGCCACACGCACACACCACACACACAAACACACACACGCACACACATACACACACACACACACACACACACACACACACACACCCCACACACACACACACAACACACACACGCACACGCACGTACACACAACACACACACACACACACACACACGCACACGCACACGCACACACACACACACGCACACACATCAAACACACACACACAACACAACACACACACACCCACACAACCACACACACACACGATCACACTACATCCACACACACACACACACACACACACATCGTGCGCGCCTGTGTGCACACGGTTATCTTCCCACATACGAGCAGTAAATGATCTCACGTATGCAACCCTCTTCCGCCCCCACCCACATGCCATGTGAAAACAATGACCGAAGCACACTACGTACACGCAAGCCGCAAGCACGCGCGCTCACACACAGTGAGCACAGTCGAGTGATTGATTGAATTGATTAATGATTGATGGAAGGATTGACTTGATGATTATTGATTTGTTCATTCATTGATTGATTTGTTCATTGATTTGTTCATTCATTCATTGATTTGTTCATTGATTTGTTCATTCATTCATTGATTTGTTCATTCATTTGTTCATTCATTCATTGATTTGTTCATTCATTGATTGATTGGTTCATTCATTCATTGATTTGTTCATTGATTGATTGATTTGTTCATTCATTCATTGATTTGTTCATTGATTTGTTCATTCATTGATTGATTGGTTCATTGATTGATTCTCTGTTGATTGATTGGTTCATTCATTGATTCTCTGTTCATTGATTGATTCATTGATTGATTGATTTGTTCAGTGATTGGTTCCTTGGATTGATTGATTTGTTATTGATTGTTCATTGATTGATTGATTGGTCATTCATTAATTTTCCATAGGCTCGTGAACAACATCCCAGTTAGCTTTACATTGGTATTAACCAATTTTTAATGAATATTTGTTATGTTTAATGTCTCTGAAATCATCATATTGCAAATGTGTGTCTGATTAAATTAATACCAATACTGAATGTTAATAATTAGCTACGTTCCATTTCACATATAGCTTTGTAGGACATACAGATCGAGAGAGAGAGAGAGAGAGAGAGAGACGAGAGACGAGAGAGAGAGAGAGAGACGATTGAAGGAGAGAGAGAGAGCGAGGAGATGAGAGAGAGAGGAGAGAGAGATGAGAGAGGGAGGAAGAGGAGAGAGAGAGGGAGAGAACAGAGAGAGCGAGAGAGAGAGAGATTGTAAATTGCAAATCAACGCACCACAGAACAATGTGACATTGTAAATCAGCGCACCACAGAACAATGTGACATTGTAAATCAACGCACCACAGAACAATGTGACATTGTATATCAACGCACCACAGAACAATGTGACATTGTAAATCAACGCACCACAGAACAATGTGACATTGTAAATCAACGCACCACAGAACAATGTGACATTGTAAATCAACGCACCACAGAACAATGTGACATTGTATATCAACGCACCACAGAACAATGTGACATTGTATATCAACGCACCACAGAACAATGTGACATTGTAAATCAACGCACCACAGAACAATGTGACATTGTAAATCAACGCACCACAGAACAATGTGACATTGTATATCAACGCACCACAGAACAATATGACATTGTAAATCAACGCACCACAGAACAATGTGACATTGTAAATCAACGCACCACAGAACAATGTGACATTGTAAATCAACGCACCACAGAACAATGTGACATTGTAAATCAACGCACCACAGAACAATATGACATTGTAAACCAGTGGACTACAGCACCATGTGTGATTGTAACAGAACGTGTCATTGTAAACTACATACTGTGTTTGCAACAAATGTACCGTTGTAAATCAATGTCCATTGTGTCATAAACCATGGCTGTGCAGTGTGGCCATGTGCTGTGTGTCGTCTGTTCGCTCTCTGTGCTCTGTGCTCTGTGTTATCTCTGTGCTCTGTGCTCTGTGTTATCTTTGTGCTCTGTGCTCTGTGTTATCTCTGTGCTCTGTGGTATCTGTCGTATGTTCGCTCTCTGTGCTCTGTGGTCTGTGTTATCTCTGTGCTCTGTGGTCTGTGTTATCTCTGTGCTCTGTGCTCTGTGTTATCTCTGTGCTCTGTGGTCTGTGTTATCTCTGTGCTCTGTGGTATCTGTCGTCTGTTCGCTCTCTGTGCTCTGTGGTCTGTTCGCTCTCTGTGTTATGTGCTATCTCTGTCGTCTGTTCGCTCTCTGTGCTCTGTGCTATCTCTGTCGTCTGTTCGCTCTCTGTGCTCTGTGCTCTGTGCTCTGTTCGCTCTCTGTGCTCTGTGCTATCTCTGTCGTCGTCTGTTTTTATCTCTGTGCTCTGTGCTCTGTTTTATCTCTGTGCTCTGTGCTATCTCTGTCGTCTGTTCGCTCTCTGTGCTCTGTGCTCTGTGCTATCTATGTCGTCTGTTCGCTCTCTGTGCTCTGTTCGCTCTCTGTGCTCTGTTCGCTCTCTGTGCTCTGTGCTCTGTGATATATATGTGGTCTGTTCGCTCTCTGTGCTCTGTGGTGTTATATCTGTGGTATGTTCGCTCTCTGTGCTCTGTGCTCTGTGCTATATCTGTGGTCTGTTCGCTCTCTGTGCTCTGTGCTCTGTGCTATCTCTGTGGTCTGTTCGCTCTCTGTGCTCTGTGCTCTGTGCTATCTATGTCGTCTGTTCGCTCTCTGTGCTCTGTGTTATATATGTGGTCTGTTCGCTCTCTGTGCTCTGTGCTCTGTGATATATATGTGGTCTGTTCGCTCTCTGTGCTTTGTACTCTGTGTTATATATGTGGTCTGTTCGCTCTCTGTGCTCTGTGCTCTGTGCTATCTCTGTGGTATGTTCGCTCTCTGTGCTCTGTGCTCTGTACTATCTCTGTGGTCTGTTCGCTCTCTGTGCTCTGTGGTCTGTGCTATGTATGTGGTCTGTTCGGTCTCTGTGCTCTGTGCTCTGTGCTATCTCTGTGCTCTGTTCGCTCTTTGTGCTCTGTGTTCTGTGCTATCTCTGTCGTCTGTTCGCACTCTGTGCTCTGTGCTATCTCTGTCGTCTGTTCGCTCTCTGTGCTCTGTGCTCTGTTCTCTGTGCTATATATGTGGTCTGTTCGCTCTCTGTGTTCTGTGCTCTGTGCTATCTCTGTGGTCTGTTCGCTCTCTGTGCTCTGTGCTCTGTGCTATCTATGTCGTCTGTTCGCTCTCTGTGCTCTGTGCTCTGTGCTATATCTGTGGTCTGTTCGTTCTCTGTGCTCTGTGCTATGTCTGTGGTCTGTTCGCTCTGTGTGCTCTGTGCTCTGTGCTATATATGTGGTCTGTTCGCTCTCTGTGCTCTGTGCTCTGTGCTATCTATGTCGTCTGTTCGCTCTCTGTGCTCTGTGCTCTGTGCTATATCTGTGGTCTGTTCGTTCTCTGTGCTCTGTGCTATGTCTGTGGTCTGTTCGCTCTCTGTGCTCTGTGCTATATCTGTGGTCTGTTCGCGATTGTCTTATATCGGTACATGACAGATCTCTCTGTGGGTTGCTAGTGGGCCTCTCTCACACACACCCTCTCTCTCTCTCTCTCTCTCTCTCTCTCTCTCTCTCTCTCTCTCTCTCTCTCTCTCTCTCTCTCTCTCTCTCTATCTCTCTTCTCTCTCTCTCTATCTCTCTCACACTCACACACACACACCCCCTCTCTCTCTCTCTCTCTCTCTCTCTCTCTCTCTCTCTCTCTCTCTCTCTCTCTCTCTCTCTCTCCCTCTCTCTCTCTCTCTCTATCTATCTATCTATCTGTTTCATTTCTGAACATCTAACGTACATCTATAATCTTTGCATTAAAAAGGCCACTATCCACAACCCCTAAAAGACGCCAAGGTGCTGCCCTACTTTAAATATGGTGATAAGGATTGTGCCTCAAATTATAGACCCATATCAATTTTATATAGTATTTAATAATAAATAATAATAATAATAATAATAATAATAATAATAATTGGCACTTATATAGCGCACATATCTAGAAAATTCTATTCATGGCGCTTTACAAAGAAATAAAACTATAAAACATTCACACACACACACACACACTCACACACACACACACACACACACACACACACACACACACACACACGCACACGCACGCACACACACGCGCACGCACGCACACGCGCGCACTCGCGCACACACACACACACAAAGAAAGACGATGAAGGGGAGAGGGTGGGAAGGGGGGTGACGCGGGGGGGTGGGGGGCGTCACACACACATACAAGCTGCATGCGCACACACACACATACACACACACACACACACGCACACTTACGCACACGCACACACACAAACACAAGCACACACACACACAACCACTCAATTTCCATACGGCACAATCAACACACACACTGCATACACACACACATTGCACGCACACGCACACGCACACGCACACGTACACGCACGCGCACACGCACACGCACACGCACACGCACACACCACACACACACACACACACACCACTCAATGTCCACACTGCACAATCAACCTATGCATGCATGTCAGCTACAACTTAGAAAAGAGATGAGTTTTTAGACCGGCCTTGAACGCGTCCAGAGAGTCAGAGTGTCTGAGAGACAGGGGTAAGTTGTTCCACACAGATGGAGCCTGGAACGAAAAGGACCTTTCACCATAGGTTTTGGTTTTGACAGTGGCTGGTTGCAGGAGGCGAGTGTCAGAGGAAGAGCGGAGGACACGAGAAGGTGTGTAGAGATGAAGTAGGTCAGACAGGTAATCAGGGGCAGAAACAGAGATGACAGTGAAGGAAAGAGTGGAGAGTTTATAGTCAATCCTATCAGAGATTTTTAACCAGTGCAGAGAGTGCAGAAGTGGCGTGACATATTCATACTTAGAAGACTTAAGGACTAATCGGACAGCATTGTTTTGAATTCTTTGGAGGTGACTGAGAAGATACTTTGGGAGGCCAGCAAGGAGATAGTTGCAGTAATCGATTTTAGACAAAAACAAAAGCACAGACCAAAGTTTTTGTGGCGTCAGTAGATAGATAGTGGCGAACATAACTTATTTTGCGGAGCTGAAGGTATGCAGATCGACAAACTTTGAGACATGTTTTTGGAGGGAGATGGTCTGATCTAACTGACTCCGAGACTGCGACAGAGGGGGACAGAGAGACAGGAAGTGTTGTTATGTACAGAATCTGGAAGATAGGGATGGCCAAGTAATCCTCTTTGAACAGGCTAACATAAGTTTCAGTCTTGTCTTCGTTCAACTGCAGTTTATTAACAGTCATCCATGTTTTGATATCTGCTATACAGTTCTGTGTCCTTGATACTAGCCCATCAACTTCGGCAAGAGAGGCTGACTGATTGATCTGAGTATCGTCAGCAAAACTCTCGTGGGACAATGCATGCTTACTAATGACATCAGAAACAGGAGCAGCATACAGTACAAAAAGAATGGGCCCCAAGACAGAGCCCTGGGGAACACCAAAGGAGAGGTCGGAAGGCCCTGAGTATCTGCCATTTACACAGACAGTCTGTATGCGATGTTTCAGGTAGGACTCAAACCAGGAAAGAGCAGGAACCCGAATGCCAAAAGAGTCATGGAGTCTGTGAAGGAGGATGGAGTGGTCTACATTGATAATAAAAACATTAAAGGCAAACAAATAATTAATCATTAGAAAGTAAAATAATCATGATGCTTGCACACAACGTTCTCTAACTTCCTTACACACACACATACACATAAACACACCCACACACACACACACACACACACACACACACACACACGACACACACAACACCAAACACAAACACACACACACACACAACACCACACACATACACACACATGCATGCGGCACACACACACACACACACACAATTATGCAAGAGTAATAGAGTTACAATATGAACATTCTAAGAGAAACATAGAGACCACATTCACATTCTCAATCAAGTTTGAATACAATACTGCAATTGAAATAAAATCATACTGCCATCGACATACCAATTACATGACTAATTATAATAGACAAATTTTGCAAAAACAAAAATACCCCTCTACCTCATTTACAAGCATTTAAAGTTTACAAGACGTAGACATTTTACATACAAAATACGAATTATAAAATATAATTGTAAATACTTGCCCTCCCCCCCCCCCCACACACACACACGCACACCTCACACACAAACACTAATCATCATAATTGTCCAAACAAGTGAGTTTAGGGCAGAGCGAAAGGGCGGGGATAGTCCGATGGCGGACTGTTTGTGGGAGGGAAATTCCATAAGTAGGTGCTAAATAGTAGAAGGAATCGTTCACCAACGATTTCGTGTGGGCCCGAGGAACCTTGAGTATGCAGCAGTCAAAGGAAGAACGTAGGGAGCGAGCAGGTGTGTAGACAGTTACTATTTCGGAGAGATAGACGGGACCAGAGGATTGAACAGCACCGAAACAAAGGCAAGCTATTTTATACTTGATTCTAGCCTCTACTGGAAGCCAGTGCAAGTTACTTAGCATTGTGACTTGGTGTTGGCTCCATAGTACTACTAATAGAACATCACAACTTAGCATTGTGACTTGGTGTTGGTTCCTGGATCATAGTACTATTAGTAGAATATCACAACTTAGCATTGTGACTTGGTGTTGGCTCCTGGATCCTAGTACTACTAGTAGAACGTCACAACTTAGCATTGTGACTTGGTGTTGTCTCCTGGATCGTAGTACTACTAGTAGAACGTCACAACTTAGCATTGTGACTTGGTGTTGGCTCCATAGTACTACTAGTAGAATGTCACAACTTAGCATTGTGACTTGGTGTTGGCTCCGTAGTACTACTAGTAGTAGTAGAACGTCACAATTTAGCATTGTGACTTGGTGTTGGCTCCGTAGTACTACTAGTAGTAGTAGAACGTCACAACTTAGCATTGTGACTTGGTGTTGGCTCCTGGATCGTAGTACTACTAGTAGAACGCCACAACTTAGCATTGTGACTTGGTGTTGGCTCCATAGTACTACTAATATAACGTCACAACTTAGCATTGTGACTTGGTGTTGGCTCCATAGTACTACTAAGTATAACGTCACAACTTAGCATTGTGACTTGGTGTTGTCTCCTGGATCGTAGTACTACTAGTAGAACGTCACAACTTAGCATTGTGACTTGGTGTTGGCTCCTGGATCACAGTACTACTAGTAGAACATCACAACTTAGCATTGTGACTTGGTGTTGGCTCCGTAGTACTACTAGTAGAACGTCACAACTTAGCATTGTGACTTGGTGTTGGCTCCTGGATCGTAGTACTACTAGTAGAACGCCACAACTTAGCATTGTGACTTGGTGTTGGCTCCATAGTACTACTAGTAGAACGTCACAACTTAGCATTGTGACTTGGTGTTGGCTCCTGGATCCTAGTACTACTAGTAGAATATCACAACTTAGCATTGTGACTTGGTGTTGGCTCCATAGTACTACTAGTAGAACGTCACAACTTAGCATTGTGACTTGGTGTTGGCTCCTGGATCACAGTACTACTAGTAGAACGTCACAACTTAGCATTGTGACTTGGTGTTGGCTCCATAGTACTACTAGTAGAACGTCACAACTTAGCATTGTGACTTGGTGTTGTCTCCTGGAGTCGTAGTACTACTAGTAGAACATTTCACAACTTAGCATTGTGACTTGGTGTTGTCTCCTGGATCGTAGTACTACTAGTAGAACGCCACAACTTAGCATTGTGACTTGGTGTTGGCACCTGGATCATAGTACTACTAGTAGAACGTCACAACTTAGCATTGTGACTTGGTGTTGGCACCTGGATCACAGTACTACTAGTAGAACGTCACAACTTAGCATTGTGACTTGGTGTTGGCTCCATAGTACTACTAATATAACGTCACAACTTAGCATTGTGACTTGGAGTTGGCACCTGGATCCTAGTAATACTAGTAGAACGTCACAACTTAGCATTGTGACTTGGTGTTGTCTCCTGGATCGTAGTACTACTAGTAGAACATCACAACTTAGCATTGTGACTTGGTGTTGGCACCTGGATCATAGTACTACTAGTAGAACGCCACAACTTAGCATTGTGACTTGGTGTTGGCACCTGGATCACAGTACTACTAGTAGAACGTCACAACTTAGCATTGTGACTTGGTGTTGGCTCCTGGATCATAGTACTACTAGTAGAACGTCACAACTTAGCATTGTGACTTGGTGTTGGCTCCTGGATCACAGTACTTCCTACAGTGGTCGCCGCTTTATACAACCGCGGTTGATTGTGCCGGTATGGATTGAGTGTGTGTTGTTTGGTGTTGTGTGTTTGTTGTGTGTGTGTGTGTGTGTATGCAGTGTGTGTGTTGATTGTGCCGTATGGAAATTGATGTGTGTGTGGTGTGTGATGTTGTGTGTTTTGTGGTTTGTGTGTGTGAATGGATTGCGTGGGGTGCGCGCGATGCGTGCGGGGCGGGGTGCTGTGCGTATCGTAAGCTGTGGGCGTGATGTTGTATGTGTAGATATGTGTTGTGGTGGTATGTGGGTGGTTACGTGCAACGGGGACGTATAGAGAATATGTTGACATAGGTGACACATAAATACATGTCAACCACAGGTGCAGCCGGTAGGTGGTAGGGAACGTGAGAAAAACGGGCACGCAGTAAGCCACCGCGCCTGATGTGTCGCTCCACCTGCAAGAAGCGCGCTCTCCCCACCCTTCTCCCTTCTGTCGTCTATTCTTTTATTTAGTGTGTGTGTGTGTGTGTGTTGTGTGTGTGTACTGTCGTGTGTGTGTGTGGGTGTGTGTGTGTGTTGTGTGTGGTGTGTGTGTGTGTGTGGCTGTGCCTGTGTGTGTAGCGATGTTTTGTGTGTGTGTGTGTGACGTTTTATGTTTTATTTCTTTGTAACAGCGTCGCCACTGATCGTGTAATTTTCTAGATATGTTGTGCCTATATAAGTGCCCAATTTTATTATTATTATTATTATTAATACTATATAAAATTGATATGGGTCTATAAATTTGAGCAGCAATCCTTATCACCATACTTTAAAGTAGGGTGCCACCTTGGCATCTTTGAGGGGTGTGGATATGGCCTTTTTAATGCAAAGATAATGGATGTAGACGTTTAGATGTTCGATAAATGTGAAATCGATAGTAGATAAATAGAGTAGAGAGATGTGTGGAGAGTCATGAATGATGAATAGATGAATAACTTTATTGAATGAAATCACTTTTAGAGAGAGAGAGAGAGAAGTCGGAAGTCGGAAGTCTGAAGTTTAAATGTAAATATGGGCCTACAGCCCCTTTCATTGGGGGACACATAATTACAATAACCATGAGCAACTGTAACGCAAACACAATTATACCATGATAACATTATCTGAATTGTGAACAGGAATCATAGATACATCGACGGGAACAATATGCATAGACTGTCAAAACAGAAACACTAACTGAATCATCGATAAGTGTATTGACAAGAAACGAGAGATTTGTAAACCTATGTAACGTTACTATTTGCATAATTGCTATGAAAATGCTCCTTTAATCCGTGTAAAAGGCATGCCAGTACACTTTTTGGCTAGATTTACTATTTCTCTGTCTTTGAAAACGTTTGCATAACAACCTGACCAATCTACTGTCATAGTTTTCAACAACAGTTGCATTCACACTTTACACGGAATGTTGATTTGGGGATTGGTCATATAACAAAGGGCAATGGAAGAGTAAAATGAATCTCATCTCTATGTTTTAATTTTGTGACAACATGGACATGCAGTTATTATTCTGACGTTGGCGATAAAAAACGGTGTTTATCGTGATTTTAATTGTGAACACCATTCTACTTGTGCCAATATATTTTTCAGATAAACGTCAACATACAAACTTCACATATTTTCTCTCTTTCAAATATTATTTTTTACTTTTCCATAACAGAAACCGTAGGCTTGTATCATGGGTGATTGACCGTCCATGATTAAAGCAAAATGACTAAATAAATCTAACTCTCAACTCTTTAATAAACTCAGCCTCTTACCACAACCAACAGTCCACCCTCTCAAAGCCTTATCACAAGAATATTCTTATGTGATTGACCCATGAGAGAGGAGAGAGAGAGAGAGAGAGAGAGAGAGAGAGAGAGAGGAGAGAGGAGAGAGTAGAGGAGAGAGAGAGAGAGAAGAAAGAGAGAGAAAGAGAGAGAGAGGGTGTGTGTGAGAGAGGCCCACTATCAACCCACAGTGTGATCTGTCATGTACCGAAGATAAGACAGTCGCGAACAAACCACAGATCATAGCACCAGAAGCACAAGAACGAACAGACCACAGATTAGCACAGAGTGCGAGTTTCCTGAGAGACGGGGTAAGTTTGTTCACACAGATGGAGCCTGAAGGCGAAAAGGACCTTTTTCACCATAGTGTTGGTTTGACGAGTGGCTGGTTGCAGAGGCTTGTGTCAGAGGAATAGCGGAGGACACGAGAAGGTGTGTAAGAGAATGAGTAGTCAGGACCGGTATCATGGGCATAACCAGAGATGACAGTGAGAGGAAAGAGTGGGAGTTTATAGTCAATCCTTCATATGAGATTTTTAAAACCAGTGCAAGAGTGCAGAATGGTCCGGCGTGAACATGTTTCATACTTAGAGACTTAAGGACTAATCGGACGAGTCATTTCTTTGAATTCTTTGGAGCGACTGAGAACGATACTTTGGGAGGCCATCCAAGGAGAGAGTTGGCAGTAATTCGATTTTAGGACAAAACAAAGCACAGACCAAAGTTTTCGTGGCGTCAGTAGACAGATAGTGGCGAACAGAACTTATTTTGTCGAGCTGAAGGTATTCGATTCACAACATTGAGACTGTTGTTTAGAGAGAGGGTCTGATCTAACGTGACTCCGAGACTGCGAACAGAGGGGGACAGAAGATACAGGAGTGTGTTGTTTTGATTGTACGAGAATCTTGAAGAGATGGATTGGCCAAGTAATCTCTTTGAAGGCTAACATAAGTTCAGTCTTGTCCTTCGTTCAACTGGCAGTTTATTAACAGTCATCCATGTTTTGACTATCTGCTATACAGTTCTTGTATCTTGCATATCTAGCCCATCTAATTTCGCTAAGAGAGGCGACTGATTGACATGAGTATCGTCTAGCAAAACTCTCGTGGACAATTGCATTCTTACTAACGACATCAGAAACAGGAGCAAGCATATAGTACAAAAAGATATGGGCCCCAAGACTTCTTGACAGCTCTAAATAAATGAATTCAAAACACGTTAGAATATATACTTTTTTCACACCAAACCAAAGTGGCTTTAGAAGCATACTTCTTGCCATAACAGCATCTCACCTATCTATAGAACAATGGCATTAAAAGTGTTGATAATGATTTATTCCACAGGGGCTACTTTTTATAGCTGTTCGAAGCATTTGACACTATTTGATCATAATCTCCGCCTAAGAAAACTTACACTGTATGGTCTCAAAAAAACTTATATTTTTTTCGGCAGATTGTTTTTCAAGATGCAAATCCTGCTCGTTTCGTGCCGTCAAATAAGAATTAATATTGAATACCACAAGGGTCTGTGCTAGGCCCCACTTTTATTTTCAGTATATATAAGGACCTCCCCTTTTAGCATAATCATCCCTTCTGTGAACAACTATTTTGCTTATGATACAACCTAACATAACAAAAACAAGAAGGCAAATTTAGTTTTAACTGACTTACAATGACTTAAACAAGGTAGCAGCAAGGACAGAATTTAATCAACATGGCCTTAATTGCACCCTCTTCCATCCAAACATATTTACTACCCACGAGACCAAAGCGTCAAAATAGTACAAGATTTAATGGAAGTTAAAATACTGATAAAACTCGGAAGAAGTTGATTTTCATAAATGAATTGGCTTTGGTATTCGCTAATAATCTGTCCTGATCTTTCATATCTCATTCTTACTCGAAAGTTATCCCACAAATTATGTTCAGCTAAACAGAATAACACTAAATTCGTCAGCAACACCCGGACAATTGTTCTTTCATGCTTACATCCACAAAAAGCTACCAGATATGACTACGCTTCTACGACGTGGATTTGGTTGTTAGACTGCTTAAATCTCACTAGAACTGCCTATAGACGTGCAATAAAAATTACAAGAAAAGCAACAACAACACTATACAAATTCATAATCTCTGCAAACCACTGACTATAAACAGTAACATTCTTCCTTTCACCTTAGATGTCTTAATCGGCCATGCTTATGCTTCAGATAACGAACAACATGCGGCCCCTCACTTGCATGAAGGCAATGCACACACGCACGCGCCGCACGCCCCCCCCTCCCCCCCACACACACACATTCAAAAATAATATTGTTTTTGGATCTTTCATTCAAGAAAACTTCTTTCTTCATGGTCCTCTTACCTCTTATTAATTATGGCATCCACTTTATGGGCTAGTGCAAGTGAAAGTATCTAAATATATAACTCGCTTACATAAAAAAAACTTTAAAGCTATTTTTACTTAAATCTAGTACCCTGACTTGTAAATGACACAAACACTAAACATCCTTCCCTTTCCAATACAGGCTTTTCTATACAAATGAAACTATGTATGTTTAATGTCGTAAATGGAACTGCCCACGAAGAACATTATAAATCTATTTTAAAATAAATGAAAAATCGACGACACTCACATGCGTTCGTGTGTCCTAAACCCAGAAATGATCTTATTCAAATCCATCTTGAACATACCCTCATGAGGAACATCGCATGGAACAACTTGCCGGATCATTCTTGACATTGTGTCCATTTTAAATCTACTTTTAAAAGAACTTTAAAGAAGTATTTGACTTTGATAAATTGTAAACTTTTATTTATTATTATGTATAGTCACTATGTATATAAATATGTAAAAATTATTCTTCCTTTTTTCACGACCCCCCCCCCCCCCCCCATATCCTTTTCTTTCTTTCATTTTCTCCCAATTGTTATTGTTTTGTGTGCTCTCTCTCTCTCTCAACTCATCTCGTCTTCTCTTCTCTCTCATCTCATCTCTCACCTCTTCTCTCTCGTCTCTTCTCGATTTCTGCTCGTCTCTCTCATCTCTCTCTCTCATCTGATCGTCTCTCTCTCTCTGTCTCGTTTGATTTATATATACGATTTTTTTTTTTATTAGTTTTTTCTTTATTTTTTTTTCTTAAATTTATTACTAGTTTATGAATGGTATCTGTGGGGTTTTTTTCTATTATTTGATTATTATTATTATTATGCATTTTCATGATGTTTGTATTTTAAGTTGTTTGGGAGGGTAGGATGAAAAAAAAGCTTGTTACTTATTCTTTACACCCTCAATAAGATCATTTTTGACTTACTTTACTTCACACACAAACACACACACACACGACACACACACACACACACACAACAAACACACACACACACACACACACACACACATACACACGCACACACGCACACACTGTCAGCACGCACCACCCGCACGCACTCACGCACTCGACACAACATTTTATCCACATGTTTAGCTATAACATTACATTCAACTAGGGTACCTAATAATGTTCCAAGAATATGGAAGAAAATACACACGAATTGGTAACGCATACAGCGAAATCATTTGCGTGGAGGCAGCATCATGTTTAGTTTACTTTCTAATTATTCATTATCATTTGTTTGCTATAATGCTCTTGGGTTATCAATGTAAAAGCGCACTGAGCTCATGTGCGAAAAGGGCGCTATAATAAATTCAATTATGTATTATTATTATTATTATTATGATTATTATATTATTATTTAATTATTATTTTATTATCTCTGTGAATAATCCAATCCGCAATGGTCGTAAATAAAAGTATAATATTCATATCCTCGTCCAACAACAGATCTGTCCATCCGTAAGCATATTCATGAGCAAAACTATGGAATAGATGCCTACATCTATTCAAAACAAGAGCACCTTAGCTTCCTTCAAAACATCATTAATAAATACTTGAACGTTTATAACAGCACCTTATATGTAGGCGACAGTTGTTTTCCTCTGCATAATGTAAAACGATTCCCTTCCCTTTGGAGATTTCCAACATTCATTTTCTGAACCATGTCCGCAACTTATTGACGTTTCCTCTTGATGAAGACCTTTCCACTTGTCAACAACATACCATCTAAGACTGCCAGGCTGCTACATCGACGCAGGCGAATCAGTTCTATAAGACCTCTTTCTCACAACCGAGCAACCAAAACGCTAGTCAGCTCATACATTTTGTCTAGATTAATTACTGGCAGCTCCCTTACTACTTGGTCGCCCACAGGCGCTTCTCAACCCTTTAAACAACTTCAAAACTCTGCTGCTAGAATGGGTCTTCAAAGCCAAGGCGTCTTCAACATACAATCACCTCTCTTAAAGAGCTACATTGGCTAACCGTTCGCAAGAATAAATTGCAAAGCTGCCTCGGGAAACAAGCAACCGCATGCTCTCTGAGCTTCTTGAATTTTACGTCCATCTCGATCCTCCGCTCAGCAAACGACAATAGGATCTTTCGAACAAAACTGTAACGTGATGCCAGTAGGTAGAAGCTTTTACATCACAGCAGTCAAACTCTGGAATTCATTGCCTTCTGCTGTTAGACATAGTCAATCTTTAGCTCGTTCAAACAAATATGAAAACCCATCTGTTCCGGCAGTCTTTCCGATAACACCCCCATCTCCATAGTGCGTGTGTATGTGCACGCGCGTATGCGTGTGTTTGTTGTGCATGTGTGCGTATGTTTGAAGTATGTATTAATGTGTGTGGTCATAGAGGAAGGGTTGCTGACAATTTGATGGTGTGTGGGCCATACTGAAGGGTTGCGGCACCATTGGTGGTGTGTGTGGCCATATAGATGGAAGGAAGGGTTGTTGACAATTGGTGTGTGTGGCCATAGTAAAGGGTTGTTGACACTTGGGTGGTGTGTGGTCATAGTAGGAAGAGTTTGTTGACAATTGGTTGTGTGTTGCCATATAGAAGGAAGGGTTGTTTTGGCAGTGATTGGTGTGTGGGCCATAGGGGAAGGTTTTTGAGAATTGGTGTGTGTGGCCATATAGAAGTAGGGTTTCCTGACAATTGATGGTGTTTGTGCCATTAAAAGATGAAGTGTTGTTCACTTCTCTAAAAAAAATTTTTGGTGTTGTGTGGCATATAGCGAGGAAGGGTTGCTGAACAATTGGTGGTGTATGGCCATATAGAGAGGCAGTGTTGTTAGACAATTGGTGGTGTGTGGCCATATAGAGAGGAAAGGTTGTTGACATTGTGGGGTGTGGGCCATTTAGAGAGGAAGTGTTGTTGCCAATTGGTGGTGTGGTGGGCCATAGAGGAAGGGTTGTTCACAATTGGTGGTGTGTGACTCAGATAGAGGAGGGTTGGTGACAATTGATGTTGTGTGGCCATAATAGAGAGGAAGGGTTGTGACAATTGTGG
>CM065698.1:53132498-53175206 GCA_017654935.2 Phymorhynchus buccinoides | reverse complement strand
CATCCCCATTACAATTAGTGCAATGATTTATCCACTGTGACATCCCCATTACAATTAGTGCAATGATTTGTCCACTGTGACATCCCCATTACAATAGTTCAATGATTTGTCCACTGTCCACTGTGACATCCCCATTACAATTAGTGTAATGATTTATCCACTGTGACATCCCCATTACAATTAGTGCAATGATTTGTCACTGTGACATCCCCATTACAATTAGTGCAATGATTTGTCCACTGTGACATCCCCATTACAATTAGTGCAATGATTTATCCACTGTGACATCCCCATTACAATTAGTGCAATGATTTGTACACTGTGACATCCCCATTACAATTAGTGCAATGATTTATCACTGTGACATCCCCATTACAATTAGTGCAATGATTTGTCCACTGTGACATCCCCATTACAATTAGTGCAATGATTTGTCCATTGTCCACTGTGACATCCCCATTACAATTAGTGCAATGATTTATCCACTGTGACATCCCCATTACAATTAGAGCAATGACTTGTACACTGTGACATCCCCATTACAATTAGTGCAATGATTTGTCCACTCCACTGTGGCATCCCCATTACAATTAGTGCAATGATTTGTCCACTGTGACATCCCCATTACAATTAGTGCAATGATTTGTCCACTGTGACATCCCCATTACAATTAGTGCAATGATGATGTGACATCCCCATTACAATTAGTGCAATGATTTGTCCACTGTGACATCCCCATTACAATTAGTGCAATGATTTGTCCACTGTGACATCCCCATTACAATTAGTGCAATGATTTGTCCACTGTGACATCCCCATTACAATTAGTGCAATGATTTGTCCACTGTGACATCCCCATTACAATTAGTGCAATGATTTATCCACTGTGACATCCCCATCCACTGTGACATCCATTACAATTAGTGCAATGATTTATCCATTGTGACATCCCCATTACAATTAGTGCAATGATTTGTCCACTGTGACATCCCCATTACAATTAGTGCAATGATTTGTCCACTGTGACATCCCCATTACAATTAGTGCAATGATTTATCCACTGTGACATCCCCATTACAATTAGTGCAATGATTTATCCACTGTGACATCCCCATTACAATTAGTGCAATGATTTATCCACTGTGACATCCCCATTACAATTAGTGCAATGATTTGTCCACTGTGACATCCCCATTACAATTAGTGCAATGATTTATCCACTGTGACATCCCCATTACAATTAGTGCAATGATTTGTCCACTGTGACATCCCCATTACAATTAGTGCAATGATTTGTCCACTGTGACATCCCCATTACAATTAGTGCAATGATTTGTCCACTGTGACATCCCCATTACAATTAGTGCAATGATTTATCCACTGTGACATCCCCATTACAATTAGTGCAATGATTTGTCCCCACAATGTGTGACATCCCCATTACAATTAGTGCAATGATTTGTCCACTGTGACATCCCCATTACAATTAGTGCAATGATTTGTCCACTGTGACATCCCCATTACAATTAGTGCAATGATTTATCCACTGTGACATCCCCATTACAATTAGTGCAATGATTTGTCCACTGTGACATCCCCATTACAATTAGTGCAATGATTTGTCCACTGTGACATCCCCATTGTGCAATGATTTATCATCTTACAATTAGTGCAATGATTTGTCCACTGTGACATCCCCATTACAATTAGTGCAATGATTTGTCCACTGTGACATCCCCATTACAATTAGTGCAATGATTTGTCCACTGTGACATCCCCATTACAATTAGTGCAATGATTTGTCCACTGTGACATCCCCATTACAATTAGTGCAATGATTTGTCCACTGTGACATCCCCATTACAATTAGTGCAATGATTTGTCCACTGTGACATCCCCATTACAATTAGTGCATTTTGTCCACTTGACATCCCCATTACAATTAGTGCAATGATTTGTCCACTGTGACATCCCCATTACAATTAGTGCAATGACTGTGACATCCCCATCCACTGTGTGACATCCCCATTACAATTAGTGCAATGATTTGCAATGATTTGTCCACTGTGACACTGTGACATCCCCATTACAATTAGTGCAATGATTTGTCCACTGTGACATCCCCATTACAATTAGTGCAATGATTTGTCCACTGTGACATCCCCATTACAATTAGTGCAATGATTTGTCCACTGTGACATCCCCATTACAATTAGTGCAATGATTTATCCACTGTCCACTGTGACATCCCCATTACAATTAGTGCAATGATTTGTCCACTGTGACATCCCCATTACAATTAGTGCAATGATTTGTCCACTGTGTGACATCCCCATTACAATTAGTGCAATGATTTGTCCACTGTGTGTACATCCCCATTACAATTAGTGCAATGATTTGTCCACTGTGACATCCCCATTACAATTAGTGCAATGATTTGTCCACTGTGACATCCCCATTACAATTAGTGCAATGATTTGTCCACTGTGGCATCCCCATTACAATTAGTGCAATGATTTGTCCACTGTGACATCCCCATTACAATTAGTGCAATGATTTGTCCACTGTGACATCCCCATTACAATTAGTGCAATGATTTGTCCACTGTGACATCCCCATTACAATTAGTGCAATGATTTGTCCACTGTGACATCCCCATTACAATAGCATCCCCATTACAATTAGTGCAATGATTTATCCATTACAATGTGCAATGATTTATCCACTGTGACATCCCCATTACAATTAGTGCAATGATTTGTCCACTGTGACATCCCCATTACAATTAGTGCAATGATTTGTCCACTGTGACATCCCCATTACAATTAGTGCAATGATTTGTCCACTGTGACATCCCCATTACAATTAGTGCAATGATTTGTCCACTGTGACATCCCCATTACAATTAGTGCAATGATTTGTCCATTGTGACATCCCCATTACAATTAGTGCAATGATTTGTCCACTGTGACATCCCCATTACAATTAGTGCAATGATTTGTCCACTGTGACATCCCCATTACAATTAGTGCAATGATTTGTCCACTGTGACATCCCCATTACAATTAGTGCAATGATTTGTCCACTGTGACATCCCCATTACAATTAGTGCAATGATTTGTCCACTGTGACATCCCCATTACAATTAGTGCAATGATTTGTCCACTGTGACATCCCCATTACAATTAGTGCAATGATTTGTCCACTGTGACATCCCCATTACAATTAGTGCAATGATTTGTCCACTGTGACATCCCCATTACAATTAGTGCAATGATTTGTCCACTGTGACATCCCCATTACAATTAGTGCAATGATTTGTCCACTGTGACATCCCCATTACAATTAGTGCAATGATTTGTCCACTGTGACATCCCCATTACAATTAGTGCAATGATTTGTCCACTGTGACATCCCCATTACAATTAGTGCAATGATTTGTCCACTGTGACATCCCCATTACAATTAGTGCAATGATTTGTCCACTGTGACATCCCCATTACAATTAGTGCAATGATTTGTCCACTGTGACATCCCCATTACAATTAGTGCAATGATTTATCCATTGTGACATCCCCATTACAATTAGTGCAATGATTTGTCCACTGTGACATCCCCATTACAATTAGTGCAATGATTTGTCCACTGTGACATCCCCATTACAATTAGTGCAATGATTTGTCCACTGTGACATCCCCATTACAATTAGTGCAATGATTTGTCCACTGTGACATCCCCATTACAATTAGTGCAATGATTTGTCCACTGTGACATCCCCATTACAATTAGTGCAATGATTTGTCCACTGTGACATCCCCATTACAATTAGTGCAATGATTTGTCCACTGTGACATCCCCATTACAATTAGTGCAATGATTTGTCCACTGTGACATCCCCATTACAATTAGTGCAATGATTTGTCCACTGTGACATCCCCATTACAATTAGTGCAATGATTTGACTGTGTCCCCATTACAATGTGCAATGATTTGTCCACTGTGTGCACATCCCCATTACAATTAGTGCAATGATTTGTCCACTGTGACATCCCCATTACAATTAGTGCAATGATTTGTCCACTGTGACATCCCCATTACAATTAGTGCAATGATTTGTCCACTGTGACATCCCCATTACAATTAGTGCAATGATTTGTCCACTGTGACATCCCCATTACAATTAGTGCAATGATTTGTCCACTGTGACATCCCCATTACAATTAGTGCAATGATTTGTCCACTGTGACATCCCCATTACAATTAGTGCAATGATTTGTCCACTGTGACATCCCCATTACAATTAGTGCAATGATTTATCCACTGTGACATCCCCATTACAATTAGTGCAATGATTTGTCCACTGTGGCATCCCCATTACAATTAGTGCAATGATTTGTCCACTGTGACATCCCCATTACAATTAGTGCAATGATTTGTCCACTGTGACATCCCCATTACAATTAGTGCAATGATTTGTCCACTGTGACATCCCCATTACAATTAGTGCAATGATTTGTCCACTGTGACATCCCCATTACAATTAGTGCAATGATTTGTCCACTGTGACATCCCCATTACAATTAGTGCAATGATTTGTCCACTGTGACATCCCCATTACAATTAGTGCAATGATTTGTCCACTGTGACATCCCCCATTACAATTAGTGCAATGATTTGTCCACTCCACTGTGACATCCCCATTACAATTAGTGCAATGATTTGTCCACTGTGGCATCCCCATGACATCCCCATTACAATTAGTGCAATGATTTGTCCACTGTGACATCCCCATTACAATTAGTGCAATGATTTGTCCACTGTGACATCCCCATTACAATTAGTGCAATGATTTGTCCACTGTGACATCCCCATTACAATTAGTGCAATGATTTGTCCACTGTGACATCCCCATTACAATTAGTGCAATGATTTGTCCACTGTGACATCCCCATTACAATTAGTGCAATGATTTGTCCACTGTGACATCCCCATTACAATTAGTGCAATGATTTGTCCACTGTGACATCCCCATTACAATTAGTGCAATGATTTGTCCACTGTGACATCCCCATTACAATTAGTGCAATGATTTGTCCACTGTGGCATCCCCATTACAATTAGTGCAATGATTTGTCCACTGTGACATCCCCATTACAATTAGTGCAATGATTTGTCCACAATGATTTGTCCACTGTGTGCAATGATTTGTCCACTGTGACATCCCCATTACAATTAGTGCAATGATTTGTCCACTGTGACATCCCCATTACAATTAGTGCAATGATTTGTCCACTGTGACATCCCCATTACAATTAGTGCAATGATTTGTCCACTGTGACATCCCCATTACAATTAGTGCAATGATTTGTCCACTGTGACATCCCCATTACAATTAGTGCAATGATTTGTCCACTGTGACATCCCCATTACAATTAGTGCAATGATTTGTCCACTGTGACATCCCCATTACAATTAGTGCAATGATTTGTCCACTGTGACATCCCCATTACAATTAGTGCAATGATTTGTCCACTGTGACATCCCCATTACAATTAGTGCAATGATTTGTCCACTGTGACATCCCCATTACAATTAGTGCAATGATTTGTCCACTGTGACATCCCCATTACAATTAGTGCAATGATTTGTCCACTGTGACATCCCCATTACAATTAGTGCAATGATTTGTCCACTGTGACATCCCCATTACAATTAGTGCAATGATTTGTCCACTGTGACATCCCCATTACAATTAGTGCAATGATTTGTCCACTGTGACATCCCCATTACAATTAGTGCAATGATTTGTCCACTGTGACATCCCCATTACAATTAGTGCAATGATTTGTCCACTGTGACATCCCCATTACAATTAGTGCAATGATTTGTCCACTGTGACATCCCCATTACAATTAGTGCAATGATTTATCCACTGTGACATCCCCATTACAATTAGTGCAATGATTTGTCCACTGTGACATCCCCATTACAATTAGTGCAATGATTTGTCCACTGTGACATCCCCATTACAATTAGTGCAATGATTTGTCCACTGTGACATCCCCATTACAATTAGTGCAATGATTTGTCCACTGTGACATCCCCATTACAATTAGTGCAATGATTTGTCCACTGTGACATCCCCATTACAATTAGTGCAATGATTTGTCCACTGTGACATCCCCATTACAATTAGTGCAATGATTTGTCCACTGTGACATCCCCATTACAATTAGTGCAATGATTTGTCCACTGTGACATCCCCATTACAATTAGTGCAATGATTTGTCCACTGTGACATCCCCATTACAATTAGTGCAATGATTTGTCCACTGTGACATCCCCATTACAATTAGTGCAATGATTTGTCCACTGTGACATCCCCATTACAATTAGTGCAATGATTTGTCCACTGTGACATCCCCATTACAATTAGTGCAATGATTTGTCCACTGTGACATCCCCATTACAATTAGTGCAATGATTTGTCCACTGTGCAATTAGTGCAATGATTTGTCCACTGTGACATCCCCATTACAATTAGTGCAATGATTTGTCCACTGTGACATCCCCATTACAATTAGTGCAATGATTTTAGTGCAATGATTTGTCCACTGTGACATCCCCATTACAATTAGTGCAATGATTTGTCCACTGTGACATCCCCATTACAATTAGTGCAATGATTTGTCCACTGTGACATCCCCATTACAATTAGTGCAATGATTTGTCCACTGTGACATCCCCATTACAATTAGTGCAATGATTTGTCCACTGTGGCATCCCCATTACAATTAGTGCAATGATTTGTCCACTGTGACATCCCCATTACAATTAGTGCAATGATTTGTCCACTGTGACATCCCCATTACAATTAGTGCAATGATTTGTCCACTGTGACATCCCCATTACAATTAGTGCAATGATTTGTCCACTGTGTGACATCCCCATTACAATTAGTGCAATGATTTGTCCACTGTGACATCCCCATTACAATTAGTGCAATGATTTGTCCACTGTGACATCCCCATTACAATTAGTGCAATGATTTGTCCACTGTGGCATCCCCATTACAATTAGTGCAATGATTTGTCATGTGACATCCCCATTACAATTAGTGCAATGATTTGTCCACTGTGACATCCCCATTACAATTAGTGCAATGATTTGTCCACTGTGACATCCCCATTACAATTAGTGCAATGATTTGTCCACTGTGACATCCCCATTACAATTAGTGCAATGATTTGTCCACTGTGTGACATCCCCATTACAATTAGTGCAATGATTTGTCCACTGTGACATCCCCATTACAATTAGTGCAATGATTTGTCCACTGTGGCATCCCCATTACAATTAGTGCAATGATTTGTCCACTGTGGCATCCCCATTACAATTAGTGCAATGATTTGTCCACTGTGACATCCCCATTACAATTAGTGCAATGATTTGTCCACTGTGACATCCCCATTACAATTAGTGCAATGATTTGTCCACTGTGACATCCCCATTACAATTAGTGCAATGATTTGTCCACTGTGACATCCCCATTACAATTAGTGCAATGATTTATCCACTGTGACATCCCCATTACAATTAGTGCAATGATTTGTCCACTGTGACATCCCCATTACAATTAGTGCAATGATTTGTCCACTGTGACATCCCCATTACAATTAGTGCAATGATTTGTCCACTGTGACATCCCCATTACAATTAGTGCAATGATTTGTCCACTGTGACATCCCCATTACAATTAGTGCAATGATTTGTCCACTGTGACATCCCCATTACAATTAGTGCAATGATTTACAATCCACTGTGTTACAATTAGGCATCCCCATTGACATCCCCATTACAATTAGTGCAATGATTTGTCCACTGTGACATCCCCATTACAATTAGTGCAATGATTTGTCCACTGTGACATCCCCATTACAATTAGTGCAATGATTTGTCCATCATCCCCATTACAATTAGTGCAATGATTTGTCCACTGTGACATCCCCATTACAATTAGTGCAATGATTTGTCCACTGTGACATCCCCATTACAATTAGTGCAATGATTTGTCCACTGTGACATCCCCATTACAATTAGTGCAATGATTTGTCCACTGTGACATCCCCATTACAATTAGTGCAATGATTTGTCCACTGTGACATCCCCATTACAATTAGTGCAATGATTTGTCCACTGTGACATCCCCATTACAATTAGTGCAATGATTTGTCCACTGTGGCATCCCCATTACAATTAGTGCAATGATTTGTCCACTGTGACATCCCCATTACAATTAGTGCAATGATTTGTCCACTGTGACATCCCCATTACAATTAGTGCAATGATTTGTCCACTGTGACATCCCCATTACAATTAGTGCAATGATTTGTCCACTGTGACATCCCCATTACAATTAGTGCAATGATTTGTCCACTGTGTGCAATGATTTGTCATCCCCATTACAATTAGTGCAATGATTTGTCCACTGTGACATCCCCATTACAATTAGTGCAATGATTTGTCCACTGTGACATCCCCATTACAATTAGTGCAATGATTTGTCCACTGTGGCATCCCCATTACAATTAGTGCAATGATTTGTCCACTGTGACATCCCCATTACAATTAGTGCAATGATTTGTCCACTGTGACATCCCCATTACAATTAGTGCAATGATTTGTCCACTGTGACATCCCCATTACAATTAGTGCAATGATTTGTCCACTGTGACATCCCCATTACAATTAGTGCAATGATTTGTCCACTGTGACATCCCCATTACAATTAGTGCAATGATTTGTCCACTGTGGCATCCCCATTACAATTAGTGCAATGATTTGTCCACTGTGACATCCCCATTACAATTAGTGCAATGATTTTGTCCACTGTGACATCCCCATTACAATTAGTGCAATGATTTGTCCACTGTGACATCCCCATTACAATTAGTGCAATGATTTGTCCACTGTGACATCCCCATTACAATTAGTGCAATGATTTGTCCACTGTGACATCCCCATTACAATTAGTGCAATGATTTGTCCACATCCCCATTACAATTAGTGCAATGATTTATCCACTGTGACATCCCCATTACAATTAGTGCAATGATTTGTCCACTGTGACATCCCCATTACAATTAGTGCAATGATTTGTCCACTGTGACATCCCCATTACAATTAGTGCAATGATTTGTCCACTGTGACATCCCCATTACAATTAGTGCAATGATTTGTCCACTGTGACATCCCCATTACAATTAGTGCAATGATTTGTCCACTGTGACATCCCCATTACAATTAGTGCAATGATTTGTCCACTGTGACATCCCCATTACAATTAGTGCAATGATTTGTCCACTGTGACATCCCCATTACAATTAGTGCAATGATTTGTCCACTGTGACATCCCCATTACAATTAGTGCAATGATTTGTCCACTGTGACATCCCCATTACAATTAGTGCAATGATTTGTCCACTGTGACATCCCCATTACAATTAGTGCAATGATTTGTCCACTGTGACATCCCCATTACAATTAGTGCAATGATTTGTCATGTGACATCCCCATTACAATTAGTGCAATGATTTGTCCACTGTGACATCCCCATTACAATTAGTGCAATGATTTGTCCACTGTGACATCCCCATTACAATTAGTGCAATGATTTGTCCACTGTGACATCCCCATTACAATTAGTGCAATGATTTGTCCACTGTGGCATCCCCATTACAATTAGTGCAATGATTTGTCCACTGTGACATCCCCATTACAATTAGTGCAATGATTTGTCCACTGTGACATCCCCATTACAATTAGTGCAATGATTTGTCCACTGTGACATCCCCATTACAATTAGTGCAATGATTTGTCCACTGTGTGACATCCCCATTACAATTAGTGCAATGATTTGTCCACTGTGACATCCCCATTACAATTAGTGCAATGATTTGTCCACTGTGACATCCCCATTACAATTAGTGCAATGATTTGTCCACTGTCCACTGTGACATCCCCATTACAATTAGTGCAATGATTTGTCCACTGTGACATCCCCATTACAATTAGTGCAATGATTTGTCCACTGTGACATCCCCATTACAATTAGTGCAATGATTTGTCCACTGTGGCATCCCCATTACAATTAGTGCAATGATTTGTCCTGTGACATCCCCATGACATCCCCAATTACAATTAGTGCAATGATTTGTCCACTGTGTGCAATGATTTGTCCACTGTGACATCCCCATTACAATTAGTGCAATGATTTGTCCACTGTGACATTTACAATTAGTGCAATGATTTGTCCACTGTGACATCCCCATTACAATTAGTGCAATGATTTGTCCACTGTGACATCCCCATCCCCATTACAATTAGTGCAATGATTTGTCCACTGTGACATCCCCATTACAATTAGTGCAATGATTTGTCCACTGTGGCATCCCCATTACAATTAGTGCAATGATTTGTCCACTGTGACATCCCCATTACAATTAGTGCAATGATTTGTCCACTGTGACATCCCCATTACAATTAGTGCAATGATTTGTCCACTGTGACATCCCCATTACAATTAGTGCAATGATTTGTCCACTGTGACATCCCCATTACAATTAGTGCAATGATTTGTCCACTGTGACATCCCCATTACAATTAGTGCAATGATTTGTCCACTGTGACATCCCCATTACAATTAGTGCAATGATTTGTCCACTGTGACATCCCCATTACAATTAGTGCAATGATTTGTCCACTGTGACATCCCCATTACAATTAGTGCAATGATTTGTCCACTGTGACATCCCCATTACAATTAGTGCAATGATTTGTCCACTGTGACATCCCCATTACAATTAGTGCAATGATTTGTCCACTGTGACATCCCCATTACAATTAGTGCAATGATTTGTCCACTGTGACATCCCCATTACAATTAGTGCAATGATTTGTCCACTGTGACATCCCCATTACAATTAGTGCAATGATTTGTCCACTGTGACATCCCCATTACAATTAGTGCAATGATTTGTCCACTGTGACATCCCCATTACAATTAGTGCAATGATTTGTCCACTGTGACATCCCCATTACAATTAGTGCAATGATTTGTCCACTGTGACATCCCCATTACAATTAGTGCAATGATTTGTCCACTGTGACATCCCCATTACAATTAGTGCAATGATTTGTCCACTGTGACATCCCCATTACAATTAGTGCAATGATTTATCCACTGTCCACTGTGATTAGTGCAATGATTTGTCCACTGTGACATCCCCATTACAATTAGTGCAATGATTTGTCCACTGTGACATCCCCATTACAATTAGTGCAATGATTTGTCCACTGTGACATCCCCATTACAATTAGTGCAATGATTTGTCCACTGTGACATCCCCATTACAATTAGTGCAATGATTTGTCCACTGTGGCATCCCCATTACAATTAGTGCAATGATTTGTCCACTGTGACATCCCCATTACAATTAGTGCAATGATTTGTCCACTGTGACATCCCCATTACAATTAGTGCAATGATTTGTCCACTGTGACATCCCCATTACAATTAGTGCAATGATTTGTCCACTGTGACATCCCCATTACAATTAGTGCAATGATTTGTCCACTGTGCAATGATTTGTCATCCCCATTACAATTAGTGCAATGATTTGTCCACTGTGACATCCCCATTACAATTAGTGCAATGATTTGTCCACTGTGACATCCCCATTACAATTAGTGCAATGATTTGTCCACTGTGACATCCCCATTACAATTAGTGCAATGATTTGTCCACTGTGACATCCCCATTACAATTAGTGCAATGATTTGTCCACTGTGGCATCCCCATTACAATTAGTGCAATGATTTGTCCACTGTGACATCCCCATTACAATTAGTGCAATGATTTGTCCACTGTGACATCCCCATTACAATTAGTGCAATGATTTGTCCACTGTGGCATCCCCATTACAATTAGTGCAATGATTTGTCCACTGTGCAATGATTTGTCCACTGTGGCATCCCCATTACAATTAGTGCAATGATTTGTCCACTGTGACATCCCCATTACAATTAGTGCAATGATTTGTCCACTGTGACATCCCCATTACAATTAGTGCAATGATTTGTCCACTGTGACATCCCCATTACAATTAGTGCAATGATTTGTCCATTACTGTGCAATGATTTGTCCATCATCCCCATTACAATTAGTGCAATGATTTGTCCACTGTGACATCCCCATTACAATTAGTGCAATGATTTGTCCACTGTGACATCCCCATTTTAGTGCAATGATTTGTCCACTGTGACATCCCCATTACAATTAGTGCAATGATTTGTCCACTGTGACATCCCCATTACAATTAGTGCAATGATTTGTCCACTGTGACATCCCCATTACAATTAGTGCAATGATTTGTCCACTGTGACATCCCCATTACAATTAGTGCAATGATTTGTCCACTGTGACATCCCCATTACAATTAGTGCAATGATTTGTCCACTGTGACATCCCCATTACAATTAGTGCAATGATTTGTCCACTGTGACATCCCCATTACAATTAGTGCAATGATTTGTCCACTGTGACATCCCCATTACAATTAGTGCAATGATTTGTCCACTGTGACATCCCCATTACAATTAGTGCAATGATTTGTCCACTGTGACATCCCCATTACAATTAGTGCAATGATTTGTCCACTGTGACATCCCCATTACAATTAGTGCAATGATTTGTCCACTGTGACATCCCCATTACAATTAGTGCAATGATTTGTCCACTGTGACATCCCCATTACAATTAGTGCAATGATTTGTCCACTGTGACATCCCCATTACAATTAGTGCAATGATTTGTCCACTGTGACATCCCCATTACAATTAGTGCAATGATTTGTCCACTGTGACATCCCCATTACAATTAGTGCAATGATTTGTCCACTGTGACATCCCCATTACAATTAGTGCAATGATTTGTCCACTGTGACATCCCCCCATTACAATTAGTGCAATGATTTGTCCACTGTGACATCATCCCCATTACAATTAGTGCAATGATTTGTCCACTGTGTGACATCCCCATTACAATTAGTGCAATGATTTGTCCACTGTGACATCCCCATTACAATTAGTGCAATGATTTCCACTGTCCACTGTGACATCCCCATTACAATTAGTGCAATGATTTGTCCACTGTGACATCCCCATTACAATTAGTGCAATGATTTGTCCACTGTGACATTACAATTAGTGCAATGATTTGTCCACTGTGACATCCCCATTACAATTAGTGCAATGATTTGTCCACTGTCCACTGTGACATCCCCATTACAATTAGTCCACTGTCCACTGTGACATCCCCATTACAATTAGTGCAATGATTTGTCCACTGTGTGACATCCCCATTACAATTAGTGCAATGATTTGTCCACTGTGACATCCCCATTACAATTAGTGCAATGATTTGTCCACTGTGACATCCCCATTACAATTAGTGCAATGATTTGTCCACTGTGACATCCCCATTACAATTAGTGCAATGATTTGTCCACTGCACTGTGACATCCCCATTACAATTAGTGCAATGATTTGTCCACTGCACACTGTGACATCCCCATTACAATTAGTGCAATGATTTGTCCACTGTGACATCCCCATTACAATTAGTGCAATGATTTGTCCACTGTGACATCCCCATTACAATTAGTGCAATGATTTGTCCACTGTGACATCCCCATTACAATTATCATTACAATTAGTGCAATGATTTGTCCACTGTCCACTGTGACATCCCCATTACAATTAGTGCAATGATTTGTCCACTGTGACATCCCCATTACAATTAGTGCAATGATTTGTACACTGTGACATCCCCATTACAATTAGTGCAATGATTTGTCCACTGTGACATCCCCATTACAATTAGTGCAATGATTTGTCCACTGTGACATCCCCATTACAATTAGTGCAATGATTTGTCCACTGTGACATCCCCATTACAATTAGTGCAATGATTTGTCCACTGTGACATCCCCATTACAATTAGTGCAATGATTTGTCCACTGTGACATCCCCATTACAATTAGTGCAATGATTTGTCCACTGTGACATCCCCATTACAATTAGTGCAATGATTTGTCCACTGTGACATCCCCATTACAATTAGTGCAATGATTTGTCCACTGTGACATCCCCATTACAATTAGTGCAATGATTTGTCCACTGTGGCATCCCCCCATTACAATTAGTGCAATGATTTGTCCACTGTGGCATCCCCATTACAATTAGTGCAATGATTTGTCCACTGTGGCATCCCCATTACAATTAGTGCAATGATTTGTCCACTGTGACATCCCCATTACAATTAGTGCAATGATTTGTCCACTGTGACATCCCCATTACAATTAGTGCAATGATTTGTACACTGTGACATCCCCATTAAAATTAGTGCAATGATTTGTCCACTATGCATCCCCATTACAATTAGTGCAATGATTTGTACACTGTGACATCCCCATTACAATTAGTGCAATGATTTGTCCACTGTGACATCCCCATTACAATTAGTGCAATGATTTGTCCACTGTGACATCCCCATTACAATTAGTGCAATGATTTGTCCACTGTGACATCCCCATTACAATTAGTGCAATGATTTGTCCACTGTGACATCCCCATTACAATTAGTGCAATGATTTGTCCACTGTGACATCCCCATTACAATTAGTGCAATGATTTGTCCACTGTGACATCCCCATTACAATTAGTGCAATGATTTGTCCACTGTGTGGCATCCCCATTACAATTAGTGCAATGATTTGTCCACTGTGACATCCCCATTACAATTAGTGCAATGATTTGTCCACTGTGCATCCCCATGTGCAATGATTTGTCCACTGTGACATCCCCATTACAATTAGTGCAATGATTTGTCCACTGTGACATCCCCATTACAATTAGTGCAATGATTTGTCCACTGTGTGACATCCCCATTACAATTAGTGCAATGATTTGTCCACTGTGACATCCCCATTACAATTAGTGCAATGATTTGTCCACTGTGACATGTGTGACATCCCCATTACAATTAGTGCAATGATTTGTCCACTGTGACATCCCCATTACAATTAGTGCAATGATTGTCCACTGCACTGTGACATCCCCATTACAATTAGTGCAATGATTTGTCCACTGTGACATCCCCCATTACAATTAGTGCAATGATTTGTCCACTGTGACATCCCCATTACAATTAGTGCAATGATTTGTCCACTGCCCACTGTGACATCCCCATTACAATTAGTGCAATGATTTGTCCACTGCACACTGTGACATCCCCATTACAATTAGTGCAATGATTTGTCCACTGTGACATCCCCATTACAATTAGTGCAATGATTTGTCCATTGTGACATCCCCGTTACAATTAGTGCTATTATTTGTACACTGTGACATCCCCATTACAATTAGTGCAATGATTTATCCACTGTACCCCGTGGCATCCCCATTACAATTAGTGCAATGATTTGTCCACTGTCCACTGTGACATCCCCATTACAATTAGTGCAATGATTTGTCCACTGTGACATCCCCATTACAATTAGTGCAATGATTTGTCCACTGTGACATCCCCATTACAATTAGTTTGCAATGAATTTTGTCCACTGTGACATCCCCATTACAATGTGACATCCACATTACAATTAGTGCAATGATTTGTCCACTGTGACATCCCCATTACAATTAGTGCAATGATTTGTCCACTGTGACATCCCCATTACAATTAGTGCAATGATTTGTCCACTGTGACATCCCCATTACAATTAGTGCAATGATTTGTCCACTGTGACATCCCCATTACAATTAGTGCAATGATTTGTCCACTGTGACATCCCCATTACAATTAGTGCAATGATTTGTCCACTGTGACATCCCCATTACAATTAGTGCAATGATTTGTCCACTGTCCACTGTGACATCCCCATTACAATTAGTGCAATGATTTATCCATTGTGACATCCCCATTACAATTAGTGCAATGATTTGTCCACTGTGACATCCCCATTACAATTAGTGCAATGATTTGTCCACTGTGACATCCCCATTACAATTAGTGCAATGATTTATCCATTGTGACATCCCCATTACAATTAGTGCAATGATTTGTCCACTGTCCACTGTGACATCCCCATTACAATTAGTGCAATGATTTATCCATTGTGACATCCCCATTACAATTAGTGCAATGATTTGTCCACTGTGACATCCCCATTACAATTAGTGCAATGATTTGTCCACTGTGACATCCCCATTACAATTAGTGCAATGATTTGTCCACTGTGACATCCCCATTACAATTAGTGCAATGATTTGTCCACTGTGACATCCCCATTACAATTAGTGCAATGATTTGTCCACTGTGGCATCCCCATTACAATTAGTGCAATGATTTGTCCACTGTGACATCCCCATTACAATTAGTGCAATGATTTGTCCACTGTGTGCATCCCCATTACAATTAGTGCAATGATTTGTCCACTGTGACATCCCCATTACAATTAGTGCAATGATTTGTCCACTGTGGCATCCCCATTAAAATTAGTGCAATGATTTGTCCACTGTGACATCCCCATTACAATTAGTGCAATGATTTGTCCACTGTGACATCCCCATTACAATTAGTACAATGATTTATCATCGCAAAAACACTCCATTTAATCAAGCTAACACATCATTGCTGTTTATCTGTTTTATGCCATTTTGTCCGTCTGTTTCAGTTTGTCTCTCACTCTCTTTCGATCGATTTCAAAGTACATTTTGTGCTATGTTGCCCTCTTTTAAATGATCTTAGAGAACGATTTATTCTTTCTAAGTACTAGACGATTTGCTCTATTCTTATACAAGGCTTTTGATATGCGTAGCATAATCAGCAGTTGAATGTGTTCATTATGTGTTTATATCTATGTTTATGTGTATAATGAATGATTGATTGGTTATTTGATAAGTAATTATATCTATGCTTATACTGTGTGTATATATATTTGTTGTTTCTTACAATTTGTTTGTTCATTGTAACCCCATCATATGGGGCCTTGGCCTTTTGATTAAAAATCCGCATCCGTATCCGTATTTCACTCTCTTTCTCTATCTCACTCGCTATCTCTCTCTATGCCTGCCTCTGTCTCTCCTTCTCTCTCTGTCTCTGTCTCTGTCTCTCTCTCTCTCTCTCTCTCTCTCTCTCTCTCTCTCTCTCTCTCTCTCTCTCTCTCTCTCTCTCTCTCTCTCTCTCTCTCTCTCTCTCTCTCTCTCTCTCTCTCCCCAAGATTGGCATTCTGCTTTAGAAAATCACGACTTCTTTGAAATATATTCAACATTTTGTAATTCAATATCTTGTAAAAGCTATTTGAACATCATCAAGAACATAACTTGGCGAAGGTGTTTGGCTAAGTTTCGAATTGGTATGTCACCCATTAAAAAACACTTTTTGCAATATAAATTCAATGAAGGTGATAAATTTTGTCCATTTTGTGTAACTGTAGTAGAAAACGAAGTCCATTTTCTTTTTGTTTGTCCTAAATATAACGAGCTTAGAATGGAATTAATACCAAAGAAATATTATAATTGTCCATCTTTATTCAAGTTAACTCTAATATTATCTTCCGAAAATTCTCAACTAATCTCTAAAGTAGCATCGTTTATACATAAAGCTTTAACAGTTAGACGGCAATGTTTGAGTGAAAGGCAGAATGCACGAGATGTTACTTAAAGTTTTTGCTTGTATTGTTATTGTTATGGGCCAGTGGCCTAACAATTAAACCATTTTTGACTTTGACTTTGACTTTGACTTTGACTCTCTCTCTCTCCCCACCAACCCGGCCCCCATCCAACTTCCAATGAGCAGCACCATCATCCCCTACCAGTCCCCCAGTACAATCCTTTCACTCCATACCTCCCACCTCACTGTCCTCTCCATACGCTATCCCTTTTCCAGCATGGCCGTACAAAAGACACCTACCTCCCCCTCCTCTCCCTACCTCCCCCCTCAACTGTCCTCACCATACGCTATCCCTTTACCAGCATGGCCGTACAGCAGACACCTACCTCCCCCTCCTCTCCCTACCTCCCCCCTCAACTGTCCTCACCATACGCTATCCCTTTACCAGCATGGCCGTACAGCAGACACCTACCTCCCCCTCCTCTCCCTACCTCCCCCCTCAACTGTCCTCACCATACGCTATCCCTTTACGAGCATGGCCGTACAGCAGACACCTACCTCCCCCTCCTCTCCCTACCTCCCCCCTCAACTGTCCTCACCATACGCTATCCCTTTACCAGCATGGCCGTACAGCAGACACCTACCTCCCCCTCCTCTCCCTACCTCCCCCCTCAACTGTCCTCACCATACGCTATCCCTTTACCAGCATGGCCGTACAGCAGACACCTACCTCCCCCTCCTCTCCCTCCTCCGCCCCCTCCCCACTACAATCCCTTCCAGAGACCCGCTCATCTCCCTTCACCGTGGCTTTACGTTCCTTTTGGCCAGCAACATCAACAAACTGTGTTCGGTTAATTCAATAGGCATAACGTGTGAGTGAGAGAAAGTGACAAAGAGAGATAGAGAGAGAGAGAGAGAGAGAGAGAGAGAGAGAGAGAGAGAGAGAGAGAGAGAGAGAGAGAGAGAGAGAGAGAGAGAGAGAGAGAGAGAGGAGAGGGAGAGGGAGAGGGGAGGAGAGAGAGAGAGAGAGAGAGAGAGAGGGGGAGAGAGAGCGAGAGAGAGAGAGAGATAGAGATATAGAGAGAGTGTGTGTGTGTGTGTGCTTGCGTGCGTGCGTGCGTGCGTGTGTATGTGTGGTTGTGTGTGTATGTGTGGTGTGTGTGTGTGTGGGTGTAACTATGTGTATGGGGGTGGGGTGGTGGGGGGGGGGGGGGGGGGGGGTGTGCAGCACTTGTGTGTGTGTCTAGAATCTAACACCACTGCAAAGTGAAAGATAGAAAAACCTATAGTGCCAGGTCTTGGTGGACTTTGATAATGACTGCGGCGGTCTCTACGAACTTATATCGTACACGTTCGTACGCGTGTGTGTGCGAATGCGAGCTCGGATGTATGTGCATTTAAATATCATGCTTGACTTTGATTTATCACTGCTGCGTTCTACGAAGACTTTTTCATGCACGAGTGTATGAATGTGTGTTTCGTCGTCTCATTTATAACATGGATTGTTTTCTTTCTTTTTTTTCTTTTAAGCTAGTGGTGCTGTTTTATAACTGTCAGTACAGTCTTCTATTGCCAAATTTGCGCCTTGTGTTGAGAGTGACTGAACGGAAACTAAAGAGACTCCACGAGTGCTATGTGATTTTATTTCAAAACGTGTCGACACCCACCAACGCGTTTTGAAATAAACTCGACGCGATTTGAAATACTTATTTCAAATCGCGTCGTTATTTCAAAACGCGTCGTCACAGTGCTATGCTATATTCTACAAGAACTTATGTCGTACTTCATCATACGTGTGTGTTAGCACATGCATGCGAGCGCGTGTTTGAGTAAATATGCTGCAACGTCACATTTTATATAATTATTGTATCTATGGTTAATTGAATATAGGGTGTGTTTGTGTGGGGTTTTTTTCTTCTCTTTCACCTCAGTAGCCTAGTGCCGGTAATGCTGAGACAAAACTCTTGATTTTAATTGCTGATAGTGGCTGCCTCCTATTGAGTGGGCGTCCAGTAGTGGCTGAAATTGAACTGAACTTGAAGAGACTTTATAAGTGAAGCGCTCTAGGATGCTTCCGTGGCTTTGGTTTAATAAGTAGGCCTAATTGACCTACCTACGTTTGTCTTTTCTTTCCTGCTGCTTGTAGTGTACCACTTTTGTTTTCTGGTTGTCATTGATTTGAATGAGTGTGAATTGTCTGTGTATAAAAGCTTATTTTCTGTCTCCAATCCCTAGCAGCATTTGCCATCATAAAACTGATAACACTGTACTTTTTGAACATGCATAACAATACTAATGGAACTACTGTTGCACACCTTAATGTTTATCACTTACACGTGGGGTGATCCAAAAGTCTTGACAGTTGGCCTGCCATAGGCTATTGCATCTGACAAGTGTACATAAAAAAAGTAAGATGTCAAATAAAAGCTTGGCCTTTTCCCTATTTGCTTGCATACGCCTATGAATGATGTTACAATATTTCATCACATATGACGTCATTGAAAATATGATGTCATCAACTGTGGTTGAAAAACATGGATCCAAATCCTGAACAGCTGAGGTTTTATGTTTTTACAAGGTTCAAACTTGGAGAGACTCCAATCAAAATTCATGCTGATTTGATTTATGTGTATGGGGACCAGTGTACGTTACACAGGACAGTTTGCAGATGGATTCAAAATTTCAAAGATGGAAAAGCTGACTTTAAAGATGAATACCGCTCTGGGCGTCCTTGTGATGCCAGGAACGAGCACAATATCCTGCTTGTAAAGAAAGCCGTTGAAGAGAACCAACATATTACAATTCGGGAGATAAGTGAAACACATGGGCTTTCATATGTCACAGTTGAACGGATCCTGCGTCAAGATCTTCAGCTAAAACAAATCGCTGCAAAATGGGTACCACACCTGTTGACAGATCAACAAAAGAAGCAGAGGGTTTTGTGTGCCAAGAAATTGCTGGAGATGTTTGAGTCAAATGGCCCAAAACGGCTGTGTGACGTAGTCACCGGAGATGAAACTTGGATCTCATTTTATGGCATCCCAAGCAAGCGGTCCAATATGGCGTGGGTGAGTGCTGACCAGGAGAGACCAGTTGTTCTTCGTCCATCTTTTCAGAGTCGGAAGAGGCTTTTCTCCATTTTTTTCAGCACCCAAGGCTCAGTAGCAGTCGACATACTTCCAGTGAAATGCACACTCACTGCCATCTATTATGTTGGAACAGTTTTGCCAAAAGTGGCTGGGTCTGTCTGTGAGCAGCGCCCAACCGTTGGTACTGTACCAGCAAAACAATGCTCCTGCATGACAATGCCAGTGCTCACAAAGCCAAGGTCACCATGACCTATCTAGAAGAGCAATCTGTCTAAGTTCTTCCACATCCACCTTACAGTCCAGACTTGTCACCATGTGACTTTTGGTTGTTTCCACTTCTGAAGGAAAACCTCTCTGGCAAGACGTTTTCAAGGATACAGGACTTAGGAAAAGCGGTGAAATCACAGCTGGACACCATACCTCTGCTGGAGTATCAAAATGCCTTTGTTTCTTGGCTGACCCGACTGCAACTTTGTGTGGAAAGAGGAGGAGAGTACTTCGAGGGACTGTAAAGAAATGGTAAGTTTCGAGCAATAAACACGGCCGTTAGAGACCAAGTGTTAAGACTTTTGGATCATCCCATGTACAACAAACTACCAGAGATATGTTTGCTTCTAGATGACACACCACCTATTCATGTTTTAGGACTTAGTGAGACCCGCCTTAATTCCTACATTCCAGACAGTATGCTCACCATCCCCAGCTACAATATCATCCGCCGTGATGCATCTAAGCCTTAATTGCTACATTCCAGACAGTATGCTCACCATCCCCAGCTACAATATCATCCGCCGTGATGCATCTAAGCCTTAATTCCTACATTCCAGACAGTCTGCTCACCATCCCCAGCTACAATATCATCCGCCGTGATGCATCTATGCCTTAATTGCTACATTCCAGACAGTATGCTCACCATCCCCAGCTACAATATCATCCGCCGTGATGCATCTAAGCCTTAATTCCTACATTCCAGACAGTATGCTCACCATCCCCAGCTACAATATCATCCGCCGTGATGCATCTAAGCCTTAATTCCTACATTCCAGACAGTCTGCTCACCATCCCCAGCTACAATATCATCCGCCGTGATGCATCTAAGCCTTAATTCCTACATTCCAGACAGTATGCTCACCATCCCCAGCTACAATATCATCCGCCGTGATGCATCTAAGCCTTAATTCCTACATTCCAGACAGTCTGCTCACCATCCCCAGCTACAATATCATCCGCCGTGATGCATCTAAGCCTTAATTCCTACATTCCAGACAGTATGCTCACCATCCCCAGCTACAATATCATCCGCCGTGATGCATCTAAGCCGGGCGAAACTGGCCTAGCAGTCTACGTTCACAACAGTATTTCTCAAGTTGCACGAAGGAGACTATAGACCTTGAAACCGCAGATATAGAATGCCTTTGGCTAGAAATAAAATACCCCAAAACATTGCCCTTGTTAATTGGATATTTACATCGAAATACTGCCTCTACATATGAATGGCTTGATAACTTTGTACACATGAAGGATAATATTAAAGTAAACAACAGTAATATTTTGTTATTAGGTGATTTTAATATGATTTGTTTAAGCCCCAAAATTCCTGGCATTCAACTACTGCTCTATTTGGCCTTCGGCAGCTTATCTCCACGGCTACTAGAGTCACCCCCACTTCAGCAACACTTCTTGACCACATTTACTCCAACAACACGTCCCTAGTCACTGATGTCAATGTTTTAGATTCCAAATGTATTAGTGACCACTCCCCTGTAAAATGCACGTGGATTAACAGACCCCCTAAACTTCAAACTAAAGGCCACACTACTATTCACTATAGATTCTTTAACTTTGATAAACTCGCATTTGTTCAAGATCTTAACATGGCGCATTTTGACAATGTCTTCAATTTGTCATGTCCCATCCAAGCACTAGATGTGTTTTGTTCAACGTTTCTAACAGTAATTGAGAAACACGCGCCTCTTAAAACAAAAAGAGTTAAAAGTTCCACCCTTCCTGGATGGCTCACTCCAGAAATAGCAGAAACTATGAAACAACGGGCGCATATTAAACATGATTATAAACTACTGAAGAAAGAAAAGGCTGGTTCGCTACCAACTGACATTAAAGCACAAAAGCAACTGGAACGTGAAAACAAAGAATTAGAATATAAAAAGCTAAGAAATAAAGTCAATGATCTCATTCGGGACTCTAGAAAACAGCACTTCAATAAAATGGTATCAACAAATCGTGACACATATACTTTATGGCGAGCCATCAACAACATCACAAATAAGTCCAAGCACAATTCACTAAATAGCTTCAATTGGTCGCCAGACTCATTCAATAATCACTTTATACACATAGCAGATTCTATAGGGGTACCTGACCCAACACACCCCGAAAACGAATACTGTCCTTCGTCCTCTCTTCAAACTTTTTGTAACAGTAACATAAAACCTGGAAATGCATTTAAAATACCGTTACTTGCTGTTCACGAAGTTGGTTCCCTTATCGCAAGACTAAAAATAAAAAAATCTATGGGACCAGACAAAATCAGTAGCTCTCTCTTAAAACTTGCACTTCCCTACGTAGTAGAACCTCTTACCTTTATATATAATACATGCCTGGAACAAAACATAGTACCACCTGGTCTAAAATCAGCAAAAGTTATACCATTGCCTAAATCTAAAGATATCTCTGACCTGAACAACTTTAGACTCACTTCTATTCTTACAATTCTATCTAAACCTCTTGAAAAACATGTTCATAAACATCTAATGCAGTATTTCGAGGACAACAATCTTTTCCATCCCTTACAATCTGGCTTTCGGCATCACCATTCATGTCAAACTGCTGTAGTTCGTCTCTGTGATACATGGCTTTCAGCAATAAACCGAAACAAAATGACATTGGCTATCATGTGGCTGCAATTTAGTTTTGATGCCTTGGTGGAGGTCGTTCCTCGATGTAGATGTTCATGTGACCACACCTGTGTTCATGTGTGTGTGTGCTTAAAATGACTCACCTTCAACATATAACATTAATCTTGCATACACAATTTTAGTCATTCATGGGTCATATTGATGTGTTTGCACGAGTGCATGCATGCATGTGTGTGTGTGTGTGTGTGTGTGTGTGTGTGTGTGTGTGTGTGTGTGTGTGTGTGTGTGTGTGTGTGTGTGTGTGTGTGTGTGTTTGTGTGTGCTTTGGCATACATGTATGTGTGTTCGTTTCTGTGGGTGTTGTTATTTGGTGTGCGTGCATAATTATGTACTTGCATGTGTGTGTGTGTGTGTGTGTGTGTGTGTGTGTGTGTGTGTGTGTGTGTGTGTGTGTGTGTGTGTGTGTGTGCGTGCGTGCGTGCGTGCGTGTGCGTGTGCGTGCGTGCGTGCGTACGTGCGTGTGTGTGTAATTATATGCGTGTGTGTGTGTATGTGTGTGCATGCATATAAGACTGTGTAGTTATTATTGTCATATTTTCTGCTTTTCACTGTTTTAATCGTAGCATTGAATTGAACTCAGTAATGTCCATTTTGTTCTGCTTTTCACTGTTTTAATCGTAGCATTGAATTGAACTCAGTAATGTCCATTTTGTTCTGCTTTTCACTGTTTTAATCGTAGCATTGAATTGAACTCAGTAATGTCCATTTTGTTCTGCTTTTCACTGTTTTAATCGTAGCATTGAATTGAACTCAGTAATGTCCATTTCCCTCAAGTTCAAGCCGTCTCTTTTCAAACGTTGATGCAATGTTAATATGTACTCAGGTTCTCTTTTCTTTCTTTTTTCTTCGCGTCTTCGTTTTTCTGATATTTTATGATTCCTACTCACTCTTCATTTTGTATTTAAATCTGTCGCCAATCTTCGGTTTCTGTTTTTACATCCTATCTTACTAACAGAACACAATATGTCTCAACAAATGGTGTAGTTTCAGATAAATATAATTAAGACTGGTGTACCGCAAGGATCTGTTTTATGGCCTCTCCTGTTCTGCTTATTGGTATAGGTCAAGATGTGCCCCCCCCCCCCCCCCCTACATTTATCGGTTAATTCCATTTGTCCGTTTTTGCCTTTCTTACCAAACATGAAGCTGTACTTTATGAACATATTCAGCTAATCATCTTTGTTCAATAATTAATTGCAGTCATGATAAAGGACATTATCTAATAGGACCCCTCCCCCCACCCCCCACCCCTGCAGTACACCGCGGCATTTGTCACAGTCGTGGTTCATTGCGTTTTCCCGTCTGATAGGGGGGGGGGGGGTAGGGTTAGGGTTAGGGTTAGTATTCCAAAAAGATAATTAGGTAAAAAGGTTAATAAAATACAGCTCGGAAAAATGGAATTAACCGAGAAATGCAGGGGTGGCGGCACATCTTTACCTTTACCTGCTTATTTATTAACGACCTACCACTTTCAATATCAGATGAAAGTGTATCATGCGATCTGTTTGCTGACGACTCCTCCCTCCACTCTAGTGTAGCTCATTTATCCTCCATTCAAACCTCATTACAAACAGCTTTAAATGATGCTTCTGCCTGGTGTGACCAAAACCTGATGGTCATCCACCCTACAAAATCCAAAATCATGGTAATTGCTTCAAGACAGAAACATCAAAACGAACCTCTAATTCTCAAAGTTTATTCAAAGGATAACATCACTGACCAAGTAAAAGAGCACAGAGTCCTGGGTGTGATCATAGACGAAGAACTGAAGTGGCAGACCCATATTGAGAAAGTAGCACACAAGCTTGCGCGTAGCCTATTCCTACTAAAAAAAACTGAAACCATTCATAGATACAGAGGAACGCACAATGTTCTTTCATGCCCACTGTCTCTCTCACGTCAACTACGCATCTGTAGTTTGGGATTCTGCCGCCAAATGTCACCTATTAAAATTCAATTCTATCTACAAAAGAGCAGCTAAAATTATTCTCCCTGACTGAAACCTCACCACATCAGAAAAACAAGCAAAATTAAACATCCTTCCGTTAGATTCACAACTAAAGTACAACAAAGCAATTCTCATGTACAAAGTGCGTAATGACTTAGCCCCACAATATATAAAATCATTACTTACCCCGGCATCTCATCGTTATGGTTCCAGCAACTACATTTTGCCAAACACTAGAATAGACAAATACAATCAAGTTTTTCCTTCTCAGGTTCCTCAATTTGGAATTCCCTTCCCTCTGCCATTCAGTTATGCCCTTCCATCTCACGATACAAAATGATGGTGCGGGCAAACATAATGTACAGCCCTGCTTAAATCCTGTGTGATATTGAACTCATACTGTATAACTTATATATTGCCTTGCGTACAACTACATGTTATATGTATGCTATATGTGAAATGAATGTTTATATCTCAGTTTTATGCTTTGTTTATTGGTTGGCCTTTTAACTACTTGATAAATATGTTTGGATCGATGTTGCTTTCACTTCCTACATGCAATCAATTATTTGTTTCACAATGTGCATTTTTTAATGTTTCTTTGGTCGCCAGACAATGAATCTGTGTATGTGAGAGAGAGAGAGAGAGAGAGAGAGAGAGAGAGAGAGAGAGAGAGAGAGAGAGAGAGAGAGAGAGAGAGAGAGAGAGAGAGAGAGAGAGAGAGAGAGAGAGAGAGAGAGAGAGAGAGAGAGAGAGAGAGAGCGAGAGAGCGAGCGAGCGCAGAGATTGACGTTCGTGTTTTCAAATGCGTTGTTTGTAGTGCCTTTTTTTTTTTTTTTTTTTAAACTTTCATGCTACTAGTCAATTTTAATTGTTTTGTTATTAAATTTATTTTTCTTTTGTCCAAGGACAGATTGTAAGAATAGGCAGCGCCTAAAATCTTTATCCTTGTCAAATAAAGTTTTCCAGTGTCCAGTGTCTCTGTCTCTCTATCTCTCTCTCTGTGTCTGTCTATGTCTCTCTCTCTCTCTCTCTCTCTCTCTCTCTCTCTCTCTCTCTCTCTCTCTCTCTCTCTCTCTCTCTCTCTCTCTCTCTCTCTCTCTCTCTCTCTCTCTCTCTCTTTCAGAGATTAAAAGAAAACATGTGAATGATGATATTTATGATTGCTGATTTTGTTATAAAATGTGATAACATATATGTGTTTGATACTTTTGTATGATATAACTTGATTTGTTTATTACTATCTTACTATTACTGATAATGATGAGGAGTGTTATCCTTTGCTGTTTTTATGTTTGCATGATGTGACTTTTTTTTCTTTTTTTTTCCTGTACTTTAAATTCCAAAATTTCCCCATCCTTATCCCCCTCTTCCCCCCATCCTCCCTCCCTTTTATTCTCATTTCTGCATGTACAAATTATATTATTTAGCATTTTTGTTTGATTTATTTTATTTTTCCCCAGGGCTGGGTGGAAAAAAGCATGTAACTTGCTTATCTCATGTTCCCTGGTTAAATAAAATTTCGTTTTCGTTTTCGTTTTCGTTTTTTTTCTCTCAACCCAAGTGACATAAAGTTGAAGATCTTTGACACTAAATAACAATCTCACGGATCAAAATGACCAGTGATGACATGTGTTGCCCATGGCGTTACATCTGTGCCCTGCATTGTCCCTAATGGCGTTACATCTGTGCCCTGCATTGTCATTCATGGCGTTACATCTGTGCCCTGCATTGTCATTCATGGCGTTACATCTGTGCCCTGCATTGTCAGTCATGGCGTTACATCTGTGCCCTGCATTGTCAGTCATGGCGTTACATCTGTGCCCTGCATTGTCATTCATGGCGTTACATCTGTGCCCTTCATTGTCACTAATGGCGTTGCATCTGTGCCCTGCATTGTCATTCATGGCGTTACATCTGTGCCCTGCATTGTCCCTAATGGCGTTACATCTGTGCCCTGCATTGTCCCTAATGGCGTTACATCTATGCCCTGCATTGTCCCTAATGGCGTTACATCTGTGCCCTGCATTGTCCCTAATGGCGTTACATCTGTGCCCTGCATTGTCCCTAATGGCGTTACATCTGTGCCCTGCATTGTCCCTAATGGCGTTACATCTATGCCCTGCATTGTCCCTAATGGCGTTACATCTGTGCCCTGCATTGTCCCTCATGGCGTTTCATATGTGCCCTGCATTGTCCCTCATGGCGTTACATCTGTGCCCTGCATTGTCATTCATGGCGTTACATCTGTGCCCTGCATTGTCCCTCATGGCGTTACATCTGTGCCCTGCATTGTCCCTCATGGCGTTACATCTGTGCCCTGCATTGTCCCTCATGGCGTTACATCTGTGCCCTGCATTGTCCCTAATGGCGTTACATCTGTGCCCTGCATTGTCCCTCATGGCGTTACATCTGTGCCCTGCATTGTCATTCATGGCGTTACATCTGTGCCCTGCATTGTCATTCATGGCGTTACATCTGTGCCCTGCATTGTCCCTCATGGCGTTACATCTGTGCCCTGCATTGTCCCTCATGGCGTTACATCTGTGCCCTGCATTGTCCCTCATGGCGTTACATCTGTGCCCTGCATTGTCCCTAATGGCGTTACATCTGTGCCCTGCATTGTCCCTCATGGCGTTAAATCTGTGCCCTGCATTGTCCCTCATGGCGTTAAATCTGTGCCCTGCATTGTCCCTCATGGCGTTAAATCTGTGCCCTGCATTGTCCCTCATGGCGTTACATCTGTGCCCTGCATTGTCCCTAATGGCGTTAAGTCTGTGCCCTTCTCTGTCCCTAATGGCGTTACATCTGTGCCCTGCATTGTCCCTAATGGCGTTACATCTGTGCCCTGCATTGTCCCTAATGGCGTTACATCTGTGCCCTGCATTGTCCCTCATGGCGTTACATCTGTGCCCTGCATTGTCCCTCATGGCGTTACATCTGTGCCCTGCATTGTCCCTCATGGCGTTAAATCTGTGCCCTGCATTGTCCCTCATGGCGTTACATCTGTGCCCTGCATTGTCCCTCATGGCGTTAAATCTGTGCCCTGCATTGTCCCTCATGACGTTAAATGTGTGCCCTTCTCTGTCCCCCATGGTGTTAAATCTGTGCCCTTATCTGTCCATCATGGTGTTAAATCTGTGCCCTTCTCTGTCCCCATGGTGTTAAATCTGTGCCCTTCTCTGTCCATCATGGTGTTAAATCTGTGCCCTTCTCTGTCCCACATGGTGTTAAATCTGTGCCCTTCTCTGTCCCTCACGACGTTAAATGTGTGCCCTTCTCTGTCCCACATGGTGTTAAATCTGTGCCCTTCTCTGTCCCTCACGACGTTAAATGTGTGCCCTTCTCTGTCCCACATGGTGTTAAATCTGTGCCCTTCTCTGTCCCTCACGACGTTAAATGTGTGCCCTTCTCTGTCCATCATGGTGTTAAATCTGTGCCCTTCTCTGTCCCTCACGACGTTAAATGTGTGCCCTTCTCTGTCCCTCATGGTGTTAAATCTGTGCCCTTCTCTGTCCCCATGGTGTTAAATCTGTGCCCTTATCTGTCCCCCATGGTGTTAAATCTGTGCCCTTCTCTGTCCCTCATGGTGTTAAATCTGTGCCCTTCTCTGTCCATCATGGTGTTAAATCTGTGCCCTTCTCTGTCCCTCATGGTGTTAAATCTGTGCCCTTCTCTGTCCCTCATGGTGTTAAATCTGTGCCCTTCTCTGTCCCTCATGGTGTTAAATCTGTGCCCTTATCTGTCCATCATGGTGTTAAATATGTGCCCTTCTCTGTCCATCATGGTGTTAAATATGTGCCCTTCTCTGTCCCCCATGGTGTTAAATCTGTGCCCTTATCTGTCCATCATGGTGTTAAATCTGTGCCCTTCTCTGTCCCTCATGGTGTTAAATCTGTGCCCTTATCTGTCCATCATGGTGTTAAATATGTGCCCTTCTCTGTCCATCATGGTGTTAAATATGTGCCCTTCTCTGTCCCCCATGGTGTTAAATCTGTGCCCTTATCTGTCCATCATGGTGTTAAATCTGTGACCTTCTCTGTCCCCATGGTGTTAAATCTGTGCCCTTCTCTGTCCCTCACGACGTTAAATCTGTGACCTTCTCTGTCCCCATGGTGTTAAATCTGTGCCCTTCTCTGTCCCTCATGGCGTTACATCTGTGCCCTTCTCTGTCCCTCATGGTGTTAAATCTGTGCCCTTCTCTGTCCCTCATGACGTTAAATCTGTGCCCTTCTCTGTCCCTCATGGTGTTAAATCTGTGCCCTTCTCTGTCCCTCATGGTGTTAAATCTGTGCCCTTCTCTGTCCCTCACGACGTTAAATGTGTGCCCTTCTCTGTCCCACATGGTGTTAAATCTGTGCCCTTCTCTGTCCCTCATGGTGTTAAATCTGTGCCCTTCTCTGTCCCTCACGACGTTAAATGTGTGCCCTTCTCTGTCCCTCACGACGTTAAATCTGTGCCCTTCTCTGTCCATCATGGTGTTAAATCTGTGCCCTTCTCTGTCCCTCATGACGTTAAATGTGTGCCCTTCTCTGTCCATCATGGTGTTAAATCTGTGCCCTTCTCTGTCCCTCATGGTGTTAAATATGTGCCCTTATCTGTCCATCATGGTGTTAAATCTGTGCCCTTCTCTGTCCCTCATGGTGTTAAATCTGTGCCCTTCTCTGTCCCTCATGGCGTTAAATCTGTGCCCTTCTCTGTCCCTCATGGCGTTAAATCTGTGCCCTTCTCTGTCCCTCATGGTGTTAAATCTGTGCCCTTCTCTCTCCCTAATGGCGTTACATCTGTGCCCTTCTCTGTCCCTCATGGTGTTAAATCTGTGCCCTTCTCTGTCCCTCATGGCGTTACATCTGTGCCCTTCTCTGTCCCTCATGGTGTTAAATCTGTGCCCTTCTCTGTCCCTCATGGCGTTACATCTGTGCCCTTCTCTGTCCCTCATGGTGTTAAATCTGTGCCCTTCTCTGTCCCTCATGGTGTTAAATCTGTGCCCTTCTCTGTCCCTCATGGTGTTAAATCTGTGCCCTTCTCTGTCCCTCATGGCGTTAAATCTGTGCCCTTCTCTGTCCCTCATGGTGTTAAATCTGTGCCCTTCTCTGTCCCTCATGGCGTTAAATCTGTGCCCTTCTCTGTCCCTCATGGTGTTAAATCTGTGCCCTTCTCTGTCCCTCATGGTGTTAAATCTGTGCCCTTCTCTGTCCATCATGGTGTTAAATCTGTGCCCTTCTCTGTCCCTCATGGTGTTAAATCTGTGCCCTTCTCTGTCCCTCATGGTGTTAAATCTGTGCCCTTCTCTGTCCCTCATGGTGTTAAATCTGTGCCCTTCTCTGTCCCTCATGTTGTTAAATCTGTGCCCTTCTCTGTCCATCATGGTGTTAAATCTGTGCCCTTCTCTGTCCCTCATGGTGTTAAATCTGTGCCCTTCTCTGTCCCTCATGGTGTTAAATCTGTGCCCTTCTCTGTCCCTCATGGTGTTAAATCTGTGCCCTTCTCTGTCCCTCATGGTGTTAAATCTGTGCCCTTCTCTGTCCCTCATGGTGTTAAATCTGTGCCCTTCTCTGTCCCTCATGGTGTTAAATCTGTGCCCTTCTCTGTCCCTCATGACGTTAAATCTGTGCCCTTCTCTGTCCCTCATGGTGTTAAATCTGTGCCCTTCTCTGTCCCTCATGGTGTTAAATCTGTGCCCTTCTCTGTCCCTCATGACGTTAAATCTGTGCCCTTCTCTGTCCCTCATGGTGTTAAATCTGTGCCCTTCTCTGTCCCTCATGGTGTTAAATCTGTGCCCTTCTCTGTCCCTCATGGCGTTAAATCTGTGCCCTTCTCTGTCCCTCATGGTGTTAAATCTGTGCCCTTCTCTGTCCCTCATGGTGTTAAATCTGTGCCCTTCTCTGTCCCTCATGGTGTTAAATCTGTGCCCTTCTCTGTCCCTCATGTTGTTAAATCTGTGCCCTTCTCTGTCCCTCATGGTGTTAAATCTGTGCCCTTCTCTGTCCCTCATGGTGTTAAATCTGTGCCCTTCTCTGTCCCTCATGGTGTTAAATCTGTGCCCTTCTCTGTCCCTAATGGCGTTAAATCTGTGCCCTTCTCTGTCCCTCATGGTGTTAAATATGTGCCCTTCTCTGTCCCTCATGGTGTTAAATCTGTGCCCTTCTCTGTCCATCATGGCGTTAAATCTGTGCCCTTCTCTGTCCAGCATGGCGTTAAATCTGTGCCCTTCTCTGTCCAGCATGGCGTTAAATCTGTGCCCTTCTCTGTCCCTCATGGCGTTAAATCTGTGCCCTTCTCTGTCCCTCATGACGTTAAATCTGTGCCCTGCATTGTCCCTCATGACGTTAAATCTGTGCCCTTCTCTGTCCCTCATGACGTTAAATCTGTGCCCTTCTCTGTCCCACTTGACGTTAAATCTGTGCCCTGCATTGTCCCTCATGACGTTAAATCTGTGCCCTTCTCTGTCCCTCATGGTGTTAAATATGTGCCCTTCTCTGTCCCTCATGGTGTTAAATCTGTGCCCTTCTCTGTCCCTCATGGCGTTAAATCTGTGCCCTTCTCTGTCCCTCATGGCGTTAAATCTGTGCCCTTCTCTGTCCCTCATGACGTTAAATCTGTGCCCTTCTCTGTCCCTCATGACGTTAAATCTGTGCCCTTCTCTGTCCCTCATGGTGTTAAATCTGTGCCCTTCTCTGTCCCTCATGGTGTTAAATCTGTGCCCTTCTCTGTCCCTCATATCGCTAAATATGTGGCCTTCTCTGTCCAGCATGGCGTTAAATATGTGCCCTTCTCTGTCCAGCATGGCGTTAAATCTGTGCCCTTCTCTGTCCCTCATGGCGTTAAATCTGTGCCCTTCTCTGTCCCTCATGGCGTTAAATCTGTGCCCTTCTCTGTCCCTCATGGCGTTAAATCTGTGCCCTGCATTGTCCCTCATGACGTTAAATCTGTGCCCTTCTCTGTCCCTCATGACGTTAAATCTGTGCCCTTCTCTGTCCCTCATGGTGAGCTGTACTGACTTTGACGGACAATGGCAGCGAGGTGACGGGTGGGGGGGGGGGGGGGAGGGGGGCTGATGAATTGCGTGTAAAATGGGAGAGTGATGTCAGATACATACATTGCTAGCAAAATAACTTGATATGGCTGGTCATTCTGTTGGCTGCAATATGAAATCTCTCATCACTAATTCAGGGTCCGTCGTTGTGAACGTGTCGTTTGTTTGCAGTGTATCGCATTTAGCGCAAAGAGAGGACATGGCAGAAATCTATGGAAAGCATTGCGGCTCAAAACAAGGCAGCACAATGTAATGAATCAATGAAACGTAAACGGCTTAAAGAGAGAGAGAGAGAGAGAGAGAGAGAGAGAGAGAGAGAGAGAGAGAGAGAGAGAGAGAGAGAGAGAGAGAGAGAGAGAGAGAGAGAGAGAGAGAGAGAGAGAGAGAGAGAGAGAGAGAGAGAGAGAGAGGGAGGAGAGAAAGAGACATGTGTTTGTGTGGGAGGGGAGGGTAGTATAGAAAAACATGTATATATAAAAAAAGGACAATGATAGAGAGAGAGAGAGAGAGAGAGAGAGAGAGAGAGAGAGAGAGAGAGAGAGAGAGAGAGAGAGAGAGAGAGAGAGAGAGAGAGAGAGAGAGAGACATTCAGACAGACGAACACAAATTCAGTTTGTGATCGTGGGTATGCCATGCACGTTCGTATGTGTGTGTGTGTGTGTATGTGCGCGTGTGCGTGCGTGTGCATGCGTGTCTGTGTGTGTGTGTGTGCGTGCGAGCGTGGATGCGTACGTGTGTGCATGCATGTGCGTGCATGTATGCATGCCTGTTTATTGTGTGCGTGTCTGTCTGGCACTACCATTCCTAACCTGTTTGGTCTTTCGATGAATCAGTGAATCAATGTGTCACTTTGTGCATACACTCCAGTGATTATTAGAATCCCCTCCATGAAATCTGAACCTTGACACACTGTGTGTTTTATGCATGGGGCGATGCCTACGTAATGTTGCTAAATGTAATGACGCTGCTGGCGGTTAGCCCACTGCCTCTCTGTGGAGCGAAGGAACATTGTCAACCAGTGTTCGTTTCTCTCATTGCCCTTTTCTCTTTATGTGGTGTTCTCTCTGAACAATGTCTCGTTAACCGACACACAGAACCACTTCAATGTTTGTACAATGACATATTTATAGCAGAGATAAATGTGTTTCGCTGAGCAACAAGGTGACATTGCACCCAAAGAACTTTGCATTGAAAGCAAATGTAATGGGGAGAGGGTGAGGGGGGGAGGGGGCGGACTTTCTTGGTGACACTATTGTCTGTTAGGCCTTGCACATAATAGGCTTACGCGCATATGTCTTATGGAAACCCATCCGTAATCCACACAAAATGTCTGACAGAAATATGAAGGGAGTGAACACATGCAGAAATATGACGGGAGTGAACACATGCACGTGGAAACCCAATCGCATGTCCCCTCTAGTCCGGTGGCAGAGGGGGTCGAAGCTAGAAATGCTTTGTAACGATCGTTTCTTTGCATATTTTACTCATCTGGGCCAAGTAGTTGAAGAATCCGTTGGAAGGTCTCGTGACAACCTCTTGGCATTTTCATAATTCAAGATGGCGGCCAACATGGCTGCCAAGTCTCCTAGATAACACTGTTCTCACTTAATTTTCGAATATAAAGCGTACAAAATCACAAATGCAGTGTCTAATGAAAAGTTGCTGTAGACAGGACACGTAACCAAATAGGATTTTACGCCCTCTGCAGTCTTTCGACCATGTGGGGCATTTTTAAATACAAAGATGGTGGGAACAATACTGGAGGTAATGCCCGGAGGCAGTGCAACACCAGTAAAGTCCCGATTTTTTAACAATCCAGATAGGTGTAGCAGTAACCACGCCTGGGTTAAACCTCACTGGCTGTGGCACCGCCACCTGATTAATCAGAGGATCATGAGAGTAAAGCCAGGACACGTAGTAGTAGTAGTAGTAATTTTGGTGTTTTACGTCCTCTCGACCCGGGAAGGCACATATGGGACATGTGTATTAGTAGGGTATGGGTAAATAAAGATAAAACATTACAGGACACATGTAAACAGAACGTAGACGAACATATAGTGGTGGGGGGGAATTCTCTCAGCTATGAAGTTTAAAATAATCATTTAAAATGATTGTGAACCGAAGTTCGGGCTTAAAATAGTTTTGGAACCGAAGTTCGTGTTAAATGAATTGTAAAATAGTATGGTGTTATATAAAATTCAAAAAATCTTGTCTGGGTCGACCGAAACAACCAATAAAGTTTAAAATTCAGGGCTACGGGTTTTAAAAACTCCAAAAGCTTTATTTTATTGTTAAAAGACAAAACTGTCCTTTATTTATGTTAAAAGAATTGTATTTACAGGTATTTATTTGATTTATTTACAAAAATTTGTGATCTATAATATAGATCACGGGGCGAAGGCCCTATTTTATAAACATTTTTAAAATTATCCAACCGGGGGAGAGAACTCTCTCCCCTGGGACTTCCCTGGGGAGTAGAGCAGGGGAAGGTATTTACATCGTGGATAGTTCTTCATTTTATTAAAAGAGTAAGGTTATATTTTAGGTTTATTATTTACATTATGTTCCGGGAACAACAAAAGAATAGGGGGAGGGGGGATCGGAGGGTCTCAGCACACAATGAGGGGGCAAGACAAGCGAGGGGAGCGATACGCAGGCCATCCCTGCGTCAGCACCCCCCGCAGGCCCACCCCAACAAGGGGGAGATCAGCTCTACGAAAGGAAGGGTGAAAATAAAAGAAAGAAAAAAGGTTCCCGGAACGTGAGGTGGGGCAAAATGCCTACTTACTAATTTAGTCATTCATACGTTCATTCTTTCTATGCTATCTCTGTATTTTGCGATAAGTTCGCAGCTGGAAGGGGAGGCCACCCAGCCAATCTGTGAGCTAGTTAAAATGTATGGTGGGACGGGTAGGTTGGTGAATAAAATGTTGGTTGGGATATAAAATGTGTAGTGTTTGGGGTGAGTTCTTTAAATCCTGGCTGATAGTTGGTGATTTCAATGCTCACCACATCAGCTGGGAACCTTTCTGCACAAAAACATATTCTGACATTTCTCTCTACAACGAAATTAATGACTCACAACTAATTCTACTAAATGATGGTTCTTCCACATATTATCCAGATGCTTCTACTCACTTTTATCCAAAAGCTATCGATCTTTCCTTAGCTAGTCCAAACTTACTGATAAATCACGAATGGTACACCTATTCGGATCCTCTTCATTCTGACCATAAACCTATCTCCATACAACTGAATTTAGCAGCAAACAACACAAATTTACCACCTGAACCTAAATTTAATTTCGAAAAAGCTAATTGGCCTTTATTTCAATCCTTGCTCTCTAAACACACAATTGAAGACCTCAATGATCTAAACAGAGAAGTTTACTATGATAACATCAGAAAAAAGATTTTAATAGCTGCAAACTTAGCTATCCCTACAACAATACCACCCTCAAAACCCAATAGTAAGCCTTGGTGGAACGAGGAAATCAAAAAAGCAATTAAAAACAAAAAACGTAAATATAACACTTTTGACCTACACCCTACTAAACCAAACTTTGACGAAAAACTAATAGCAGAAAAAGAATGTGACGATTTGATAAATGAAGCTAAACTAAATTACTTTAACCAGGAAGACATTATTAACTTCAAGGACCTAGGTAAGGCGTGGAAACGCCTAAAGAGGGTCCAAAATAAAGGCTACAATATTAACACGCGTGTCCTAGATGGGGATAACTTGACAACTACTGACTCAGATACCGCTGATGTCCTGGCTAACCGGTTTGCCCAGGCGAGCCAAACAAAACACTTGCCTGTTTTTCAACGGGACAAACGTAAAATAATCTATCATTTTGACAAATCTAATGACAATTCACATACCATCAATGCTCCCTTAAAGATTACCGAGCTTGCTGCTGCCATTAATATGATTAGGAAAACAAATAAAGCAACAGGAGATGATCCTATCTCCTATACAATCATAAAGAAATTGCCCCCATCTTTTCTCAAAGTCTTGCACCATTTTTATTCCGGATGTTGGGTTGAGGGCGAAATCCCAAATGCATGGAAGGAGGCACAGGTAGTTGGGATCCCTAAGCCTGGAAAACCGGCTAGGGACCCCGCAAGCTACCGCCCCATTTCCCTCACCCCACATCTGGGTAAAATTTACGAGCGTATCGTAAAAAGCAGACTGGATTTCTATTTGGAAAAAAATAACGTTCTTCCCAAATTCCAGGCAGGTTTTCGAAAACATAGATGCTGCATGGAACAAGTTATAAGACTAACCTCCTATGTCAAAAAGGCCTTTGCGAGACGCAGGAAAGTCCTCGCCACCTTCTTTGATATCAAAGGGGCGTACGACTCCGTTTGGCATGGGAGGCTTCTAGATAAAGTCAGCAGTCTCGGTATTCACGGGAATATGTTTAACTTTATACAAAACTTCATAAATAACCGTGCTTTAAGAGTTAAAGTGGGGTCCTCCGTGTCAAAAATACATCAAATTGACATTATCGCCCCAACTCTTTTCAATATCATGATTCACGACATTTCCAATCTAAAACTCAAAAATTGTCAAATTTCTATGTATGCTGACGACATAGCCATCTGGTCGTCAGCATTCACAAAAAGTTCAAAAGCTTTAGCTATATACCTACAAAATCATCAGACCAACACTAATCTTGTCATTGATTACTTACAGAAAAATGGATTCTCCCTGTCCCCAGACAAGTGTGAGTTCATGTGTTTTCGCCATAACCTAATCCAAAACAATATTAACATTAACATTCTGGGCCAACCAAAATCAATGACAAATAAAGTCAAGTTTCTAGGGGTGGTACTTACACCACGCCTTAACTGGAGCCCACATATTGACCACCTTTGTAAAAAAGCTATAAAAGGCACCAACTTTATCCGAATTATCTCTTCCCAGACATGGGCTCAAAACTCCAAGTTTCTTGTTCTTTTAACACAAGCTTTAGTTCGCAGTCGTCTAACATATGGGATGGAAGCATTCCACAACATTACAAGTAACCTAATAAACAAACTACAAACAATAGAGCTAAAAGCCCTAAAAGCTGCCCTCAATGTTCCAAAGTTTGCAAATAATAACCTGACTTATGGAATAATAGGCTGGATTCCATTAAGTCATCTTATGAAATTAAACACTTCTACATTCCTTACAAGACTATACGCAACAAATCATTTTTCAATAGAAAGCTTTAAGGAAGAATTTGAAGACCCTTTTTATAGCCATCCATCTTTTCAACAACAAAAACCAATTATTGCACAAAAAGTATGCAATCCATTAGACTATTCCCGGGAAATGCTCTCCATGGCGGGCCTGGAAATAGAGGATATTGAAACTCATCCAAAATTCCCCATCCCACACTGGGAATGGGAATCAGCACACTTTGACACTTTTTTTACACCAAATGTACTCAAAATCAAATCAACCAAATCTACTTTCAGTTGCGGCCAAAGAAAAAGTTTCCGAAATTAAACATCATTTATTAATATACACGGACGGTTCTAAGATCTCCGACTCACAAATAGGGTGCGCCTTTACCATTCCAGCCCTCAAGGTTACTAAATCCTTTCAACTAAATTCAAAAATCTCAATATTTAGCGCAGAACTATGGGCAATTCTTGAAGCCTGTTTTTTTATAAACGAGTTCCCAAAATCATTGTTTCAGGTGACAATCCTCACAGACTCCTTATCCTCTATACAAGCTTTGCAAAATAACACACAAAATAGAAGGAAAATCATTCAAGAGATACAAAACCTTATACATCAAATAAGAGTCAAAGGTATCGATTTAACCATTATGTGGATTCCCTCCCACTTGGGACTCACAGGGAACGACCTTGCTGATACGGCAGCCAAAAGGGCAGCTGAACACACCGAGGGCCAGTTTATAAACATTAAATTGTCCCTGTCAGAGATTAAAAACCACCTGAAGCGTTGTGTGTACCGGAGATGGGCTGAGGAATTGGATTCCTATTTAGAAGCCCACCTCCGGTGCAGGAAATTTATCAGCGGTGGACTTCATCTACCCGTTCCCCATAAAATTCAAGGCAGAATCAACAGATTCTATACTGATTCCATCCGATGTAAATTCAGGAACACCCCATGTAAATGTGGAGAGATCTTTACCCTGAATCATATTTTTGATCCCTGTAATCATATAAAGAAGGAACTTCAACCTGTCATAGACAAATGTAAACAAAATAACTTAATATACAATGAAAAGAATCTCTTATGCAAACACCATAAATTAGGTTGGTCACCAATAGTTTGGCTCGCCGGGGCAATTGGCCAGGTATCATTTAAGCACCTTGTTTAAAATACTGAAATTATTTTTACTGGTGGGAATAGAGTCCCTCTGGTGTGCGGGCCGTATACCTGTCTGCATTCCCGCCCCCCTCTTCCCCCTTTTCCCTTTTATCTAAAATATGTGCCGATGGGCTGAAGTGACTCTTTTGAGCCCACTATCTTTTAAAATCCCCTCTCCTATGCAGATGGGTGTCCGGTACGCACAACGGGGGCTTCTTTCGTAACCGTTGCGTTTTGCGCTTGTGCTCCCCCCCCTTTTTGGGATTGCCCATGCGGTGACCTGTCACTGCTCGGGGCGGAGAGGAGGGGTCCCTTCCCCTCCCTCCCTCCGTTCCGAGCACACAGGAGTCGTTAACCATCCCCACCCTCAACTCTCTTACCATCTCTCTAAAACCATCTAGAGCTTAAATATAAATAAGAAAAACTTCTATTTATTTCACATAAATCTCAGACTCCATCATGACATCAGGGGCGGGAGAGTCTTTGTTGCTACCCCCCCCTGGGATCAGATGGAACATATAAAATTACTTATAATAATGGAGGCCTCTGGCGGTATGTCCCCCCACTCAAATACAACCTCATATAAAATAATGAATCTTGACTAGTTTTCATTTATTTAAATAATTAAATCACATATGGTCATGTAATAGACCAAAAAATACATAAAACAAACCAAATTTTAATAGCAACTTTTAATATAACTATGAAACCTCAATAGTTATAAACTCGTTTTTTTTATCAAATCTTAACCTATTTTAACATACTAAACAATTTTAAAAGATATAGATTTTAATAAAACAATCTTAAAACTATGTATAAAACGTCCTAACTGGACAGGTTCAACCAATAAATAAAGGGTACACACATAGCAGTGGTGTACAAAGTTTTCTGTGAAAAGAAAACGAAACGAATGGCTCTTATAACCAACTCGTTATAGACGGACCCAGATTAAAACTGGATTTATATACCTAAAAGATAAATTTGTAGGGGTTGAGTCCCATAACTTGACCAAAGCAGAAAACAAATCTTTAACATAACTTTTAACAATTTTATATACTCACATATGTGAAAATAACACTATGCTCTGTCCTATGGACAAGATTAAATAAGTTAAACACTTAACAAATTTTAACATAGATTAAAATTCAACTTAGGCATATTTAAAATAAGTTTTTCTAAAAACTATAACTTTACCTGTAAAAGGTTTAGAGTGCTGTTACAAATGCAGGGCAGTTCCTTAAATTTACAGAAATAAGATCTAGTTCTTAACCGAAGAATTAAGGATTGTATTTTACGTGGGATTGACAAGAACAGTCCCCCCTGGACAATTTTGGGGTCCCAGGAGTGGGTTTTGGCATATGATTCCAATTCTTTTGCCCACTCCTGGGAAGTTACTTTTTTTAACAAGTTCCTAGTTTCTCCAACAGAGAGTTTGATAGAAATAATGTTGCCGGAATGACCCAGGGCGGCCGATTTGGCATCTTTGTCCACTAGGTCATTACCGGTTAAACCGCAGTGGGACGGGATCCACACTATAAGAACCTGAGTACCTCTGAGGTGTAGGAGATGTGTGAGATGTAAAATTTCGTTTTTGATTTCTGCACGGTTGTGATTGTTGCCTTGTAAAGCTTTGATTGAAGAAAGAGAGTCAGTAAATATGACAATCTGGAATGGGGATATTGGTAGATTATTAATGAAGGCCAGTGCTTCTAGGATGGCCCAGAGTTCAGCAGAGAAGATAGAGATGTTGTTGTTAAGTTGGAAAGATTTAGATATTTTGAGACTTGGAATATTAAAGGCGCACCCTATTTTGTTGTAACTTATTAGGGAGCCGTCTGTATATATTGATAAGTAGTGTCTGAGATCGTATATTTTCTGTTTGGCTGCGGCTGTAAGACGATTAGAATCAAGTTCTTTGTTATAAAGGTAGTGAAGATTAATATCTAGGTCAGGTGGATCCCAGTCCCACTGTGGGGGTATGTGCTGAGGAAAGGCTGCGATGTTATTAAGGGAGATTTCTGCTTTATTCATTAGATCTTGTGTAAAATCGTAAATATTAATAAATTTTTTGTATTTTTTAGACGTAGCGAAGTATGGGTCGGAGAATGAGGTCATAAATTCGTCTTCTGTAAAATTTTTAGTGGCGTAAAGGCGGGTTAGAAGTGAGGCGCAATTGAGTTTAATTAGGTGAGGAAGTGGGATCCAATCGATGTCCCTATAAATCAGCGATGTTATTGCGAACTTTGGGAGGCCCAGGGCAGTCTTTAGGGCCTTAATTTCAAAGCGTTGGAGGGTTGTAAGGTTAGCTTGTGACAGGGAGTAAAAGACTTCCATGCCATATGTTAATCTGCTTCTTACAAGGGTTCTTACTAAGTATGTTAAAAATTTGGGGTCCTTAGCCCATGGCTGTCTTGCTATGACTTTTATAAAGTTTAGTGCTTTGTGTGCTTTCTGAGTCAGATAGTTGATGTGGTTATTCCAGGATAAATTATATGTTAGATGGACCCCAAGAAATTTAACTGATTGTACAGGTAGTTTGGGGGTGTTATCGATGTTCATAGTGAGGTCATTGACCTTAGTGGTTGAAAAAATTATGAAATCACATTTCTGGGGGGCTACTGTGAATCCATTACTGTGTAAATAGTTGGTTATTTCGTTTGTGTTGGTTTGGTGAATAAGGAGGTGGGGGTCTAAACTGTGGTATTTTCCGGGGGGGGTGTTGATGGACCAGATTGCGATGTCATCAGCGTACATTGAGATCTTACAGTTGTGTAGTTTAAGTTTGTAAATATCGTGGACCATGATGTTAAACAGGGTGGGGGCTATGATGCTGCCCTGGGGCACTCCCATGTCAAGGTGATGGGACATCGACAGGGATTGACCCACCCTCACTCTCAAGCTCCGGTTATATAAAAACGAAAGTATAAGGACACGTGGACCTAAAATTCACTTATATACCGACCACTTTGGGATTCACAACGGCGGCCAAATTCTTCCAATGGCTATATTGGATTATCTCAAGCTGTACAAACATAATTTTGATATGTAGGACAGGGCTTTGGGGGTCAAGCAATCCATTTAACAACGGTATTTGACCATTTCGTAATTAAAAATGGCGACCAAATAGCTCCACTAGCTAACACGTCGAAAATGCAGTCTATATATTAAATGCAATGTTAGTAACAGGGTTTCTGTAGTCAATAAATCCGTTTATAGAATCAAGAAATGCTATTTTACCAGATTAAGATGGCTGTCAAGATGGCGACCAAGTGACTCACTTATGATGAATTCAAAATGGCGGCCAAGATGGCGCCCAAATTCTTCCACTGACTATATTTTATTAACTTCAAGGCGTACAAACATAATTTTGGTGTGTAGGAAAGAGTTTTTTGGATTCAAACAATCCATTTCCGGTGCCAACAAAATTATTTGACCATTTCTTAACTCAAAATGGCAGCTAAAATGGTGACAAAATACTAATAACTCCACTAGTTAAAACATAAAAAATGCAGTCTATATAAATGCAATGTTGGTGTCTATAACGGGTGATAGGAATCTCCCATGCAGCCTACAGCCGAAAAAGTATGGCTAACTAAACATTGCAGCCTTCAGCCGAAAAGTGACATTGCAGC
>CM065698.1:53079998-53127498 GCA_017654935.2 Phymorhynchus buccinoides | reverse complement strand
CATTATGTGGACAGTTGAAAGGGGCACCATGATGGCAGTCATGTGCTTGTATTAATTGTCCAAACTAAGTACATTATGTGGACAGTTGAAAGGGGCACCATGATGGCAGTCATGTGCCCAATTGTCCAAACTAAGTACATTATGTGGACAGTTGAAAGGGGCACCATGATGGCAGTCATGTGCCCAATTGTCCAAACTAAGTACATTATGTGGACAGTTGAAAGGAGCACCATGATGGCAGTCATGTGCTTGTATTAATTGTCCAAACTAAGTACATTATGTGGACAGTTGAAAGGGGCACCATGATGGCAGTCATGTGCCCAATTGTCCAAACTAAGTACATTATGTGGACAGTTGAAAGAGGCACCATGATGGCAGTCATGTGCCCAATTGTCCAAACTAAGTACATTATGTGGACAGTTGAAAGTGGCACCATGATGGCAGTCATGTGCCCAATTGTCCAAACTAAGTACATTATGTGGACAGTTGAAAGGGGCACCATGATGGCAGCCATGTGCCCAATTGTCCAAACTAAGTACATTATGTGGACAGTTGAAAGGGGCACCATGATGGCAGTCATGTGCTTGTATTAATTGTCCAAACTAAGTACATTATGTGGACAGTTGAAAGGGGCACCATGATGGCAGTCATGTGCTTGTATTAATTGTCCAAACTAAGTACATTATGTGGACAGTTGAAAGAGGCACCATGATGGCAGTCATGTGCCCAATTGTCCAAACTAAGTACATTATGTGGACAGTTGAAAGGGGCACCATGATGGCAGCCATGTGCCCAATTGTCCAAACTAAGTACATTATGTGGACAGTTGAAAGGGGCACCATGATGGCAGTCATGTGCTTGTATTAATTGTCCAAACTAAGTACATTATGTGGACAGTTGAAAGGGGCACCATGATGGCAGTCATGTGCCCAATTGTCCAAACTAAGTACATTATGTGGACAGTTGAAAGGGGCACCATGATGGCAGTCATGTGCTTGTATTAATTGTCCAAACTAAGTACATTATGTGGACAGTTGAAAGGGGCACCATGATGGCAGTCATGTGCCCAATTGTCCAAACTAAGTACATTATGTGGACAGTTGAAAGGGGCACCATGATGGCAGTCATGTGCCCAATTGTCCAAACTAAGTACTTATTGTTCTAAGTACTTATGCGCATGCAAAATTTGAGCCTCCTTACTGTCTCTCTCTTCAAACGTTATCATTGTAACACACATCATAGTGAGGAACAAACAGTCAGCAGTGAAAATATTACGTTTTCTTCGCCGCTGGTAAAAAATCACTTCAAGCCTTTCCATATCACAATGATTAAAACGGCAAATTATTATTTCTTAACATCTACTATTTTAACCATAGTAGATGTAAATAAATCATAATAATTATTCCTTTTAACCTTTGAGTAATTGCAGATCAGACACACAGCTCCAGCATCTCTCTCCATCTGTCTCTCACTCTCTCTCTCCATCTGTCTCTCACTCTCTCCATCTGTCTCTCACTCTCCTGTCTCTCTCACTCTCCTGTCTCTCTCACTCTCCTGTCTCTCATTCTCTCCTTCTTGCTGTCTCTCACTCTCTCCTTCTCGCTGTCTCTCTCTCTTACATCAGGTCTGACTCATTCTTGCTTTCCCTAAAAAAGCTACAGTGTATTTTCTCGGTGTGGCATAATTGATGTGCTTCAAAAGGGTAGAGAGAAGAAGCATAACAAAAAGCAAATTGCTGAACGAGGCAAATGTCAAGGGTACTGTGCACAGACTGCTACCGGTACCAGTGACACCTGGAGAAGATTTTTGTCTGGTTACAGTATCACTAATGACTCAACCCACAGCTACGCTATTGATTTCTCTACTAAATGAAACTTTCTTTCTGTTACTCGAATTCTATTTAGCTTGGTGTCTTCTTTCAAACACACAAAGAGAGAGAGAGACAGAGAGAGAGAGAGAGAGAGAGAGAAAGAGAGAGAGAGAAATACGAATGTTTTATTGAGGGTAAAAAGGATAAGCTACAATAGCTTCTTTACACCTTGCCCTCTCACTCACACATTCATACCATGCATCAAGCAAAGAAAATTTGACATAAAACAATCAAGTCAAGAAAATGGAACAAAAATTGGCACATGAAATAATTGAAAAAGAAATCAAAAATGGGATTTAAAGCAAACATGGATAATACTAAACAATGGTGAACTTGAATTGGTAGTTTAAATTGAGTACGAAAAAAGGGAAACCATTTTGAGACAATGACAATTTTTCAGAATAAACCCAATTTTAAGGAAGAAAAAAACAAAAAAACAAAAAACATTATATGATAACATGGGAATATGAGAGAGGGACAGAGAGAGAGAGAGAGAGAGAGAGAGAGAGAGAGAGAGAGAGAGAGAGAGAGAGAGAGAGAGAGAGAGAGAGAGAGAGAGATTATTAATGTCACTCTGCAATCCAGAACAGATTGAATCAGCATTTTTGCCATTTTTATACACTGTGGTGTCGTCTGCAAAAAGCTCACACGATGAAGTAAGATGAAGGGGGAGGTCATGAAGTAAGATGAAGGGGGAGGTCATTTATATAAACGGTGAAGAGTATAGGTCCTAAGACTGAGCCTTGGGGAACTCCATAATTGACTGATTGAAATGAAGATGTAATAGTGTCTTTTGAGACGGTTTGTCGTCTGTCGGATAGAAAGGATGAAACGAGGGCGATAGAGTCTTGAGTTAAACCATACAATGATAGTTTTTTCAATAGAAGGCCATGATCAATAACATCAAAGGCCTTAGCAAAGTCACCGGTGAGAAGGTCATTGTTAATATTGGAATGCCACTGTTCGATTAGATTAGTGAGTACTGTTTGGCAGGAATGGTTTTCTCTAAAGCCACTTTGGTTACAATGGAAAAGATCATGTGTGGTAAAGTATGTTTGAAGGTTACGTTTTAAATGCTTTTCTAGAGGTTTGGAGAGGTTAGACAAGATAGAGATAGGTCGGTAGTTTGACGGATCTTGGGGGTTACCAGATTTATATAGTAGTATCACCTTGGCATCTTTAAATAATTGGGGATAACAGCATTTCTCAATACAAAGGTTATAAATATAGGTAAGACAGTCAGTGATAATAGGCGCAGATAGCTTTAAGATATAGTTATCAATATGATCTAAACCGCAACATTTAGAATGCTTGAGTTGAATTAATTCTTGGTATACCTCATGTACAGCCATAAACTGGAAACTGAGTTTAGGACCTAATTTTTTGGAGTCACAGTACTCTTTCAGTAACAATAGATCGTTAGAGCCAGTTCGATCGGCTAGTATCGTTTTATCAGCTATGGTACAGAAATGATTGTTGAGTTCTTCAACAGATAGATCGTTTGACAAGGGCGTACTGTGTGTTGAAGATTTGCAGGATAATTGGTTAATTGCTTTCCAGATAGATTTTGAGTCTTTTTTAGATTGAATAAGATCGCCCAAATACTTTTTTTTTTGCAACTCGCTTCATGTTTGTTATTTTGTTTCGCTGCTTTTTAAAAGCTACATCCTTACCAGTTGTTTGTACTAAGCTTTCACGAGTCTTTATTTCCGCATTTATATTATCGTTTAACCATGGGGGTTTACCTTCAGGCTTGACACGTTTGGTTATAAAAGGGGCATGTTTATTGTATATTGGGATGAAGGTATTATACCACTTTTCAAGGGCTTTATTTGGGTCATTGTACTGAAAAACAATAGAAAAGTCGGCCATACATAAATCATATAAGAATTGCTCAGGGTTAAAGGATTTATAGCTACGAAATGCTACACATCTATGAGAACATTTGGGGATTCTGATGCCTTTTTTTGACCACGTTAAGCATATGGGGAAGTGATCGCTTAACCCGAAGACAGGAACAGACGTTTCAACTATGTGACCAGGATTGGTGACGTATATATGGTCAATGTGTTTGGGTCTGTAGTGTTATTCTTGTGGGGTTATTAAGTAATTGAGACATATTATAAGATTCATAGAGACGTTTCCAGTTATCATGGATTTTAAGAAGATCAATATTCAAATCACCTAGCAATATGATGTCGGTATAGGATAAGGAAACATTGTCCATCATAGATGAAAATCGGTTAAACCACTCCACACGTTCATCGGGATTTCTATATAAAAATCCCACAATAATTGGTGTGTGGCCCTTTAAGCGAATTTCAATCCAAATACCTTCTATGTTGTACTTATCGAAGTCATGTACCTGTCTATTGTTCACTGACTGGTGAATGTATGCAACCATGCCTGTGTGTAGCTTACTTGAAGCATCTTTTCTAATAACATTGTACCCTGGTACAGAAATTAAATTGTCAGACACAACATCAGATAACCTAGACTCGGCAAAGGCAAAACAATGAAAACAAGTATTAGAATTTGACAAGACAGAAGGCACATCAGACAATTTGTTTAAAAGATGACATGCATTTAAATAACCTATTTTAAAACCCCGTTTCGATAACCATCTAGAATTACTGGTAACATTGGCCATTTTAACGTAATTGCTTAAAACAATCACCAACTCAAGAGGAAACCAGTGAAATGTATATCAATATAAAAGAAAAATCAGGCCTTTAGGCGAAAGAGTGAACAACTTAAAACAAAACAAACTTATTCAAATGAATCAACAATGGTATAAAGTAAGTGTGGTCGCCAAAAAAGGTAGAGTTAGAAGAGCAAATAAACGAATAAAACAGTAGTATGGAGAGAAAATAAGCCAATTAGGCCTACAAACTAGCAACGCGTCTGCGATTTTTTCCCACGAATAGAGAAAAAAGAGAGAATAATCCACTGGTTTGCAACACAGAGGAGCAATTCAGGACACCGTAGCACAGATTTCTCTAATAATATGCACCAGGTCTTCGTTTATGAAAAGTCAGGCAGAGAGAGAGAGATAGAGAGAGAGAGATAGAGAGAGAGAGAGAGAGAGAGAGAGAGAGAGAGAGAGAGAGAGAGAGAGAGAGAGAGAGAGAGAGAGAGAGAGAGAGAGAGAGAGAGAGAGAGAGAGAGCTCTCATTAGCAAAAGAACATGCTTCTCTAGATCCCAAAAGTCATGTACCATGCCCAAATCCAAATAACTTATAATGTCTAAAGGCTCGGCTACACGTCAACTAAATTTGTACGACTGTATGATACGATTCGATCACGTGGTCTCGAACTGTGAATCACATTTGTTCTTCGAGACCATGTGATCGAATCGTATCATACAGTCATGCGATTTTAGTTGATGTGTAGCCGAGTCATAACATAGGTGGGCCACGATACATGTCCACTATCAACATTCACTATAACCCTAACTTTTAAACATACATCTACTACTACACATTCACCTCTGACATGACTGGTTACCAGGTGTAGTGATTGGGTATTATACATTCATACAGAATACAGCTATCCTTCCTCCATTATGATATGAGACATGAACAAGGATTGATCAACAACATTCAGTTTAATGTGTGTCCGGCTACTACACATTCAAACAGAATACAGCTATCCTTCCTCCATTATGATATGAGGATTGATCAACAACATTCAGTTTAATGTGTGTCCGGCTACTACACATTCATACATAATACAGCTATCCTTCCTCCATTATGATATGAGACATGAACAAGGATTGATCAACATTCAGTTTACTGTGTGTCCGGCTACTACACATTCATACAGAATACAGCTATCCTTCCTCCATTATGATATGAGACATGAACAAGGATTGATCAACAACATTCAGTTTAATGTGTGTCCGGCTACTACACATTCATACAGAATACAGCTATCCTTCCTCCATTATGATATGAGACATGAACAAGGATTGATCAACATTCAGTTTAATGTGTGTCCGGCTACTACACATTCATACAGAATACAGCTATCCTTTCTCCATTATGATATGAGACATGAACAAGGATTGATCAACAACATTCAGTTTAATGTGTGTCCGGCTACTACACATTCATACAGAATACAGCTATCCTTCCTCCATTATGATATGAGACATGAACAAGGATTGATCAACAACATTCAGTTTAATGTGTGTCCGGCTACTACACATTCATACAGAATACAGCTATCCTTTCTCCATTATGATATGAGACATGAACAAGGATTGATCAACATTCAGTTTACTGTGTGTCCGGCTACTACACATTCATACAGAATACAGCTATCCTTTCTCCATTATGATATGAGACATGAACAAGGATTGATCAACAACATTCAGTTTAATGTGTGTCCGGCTACTACACATTCATACAGAATACAGCTATCCTTCCTCCATTATGATATGAGACATGAACAAGGATTGATCAACATTCAGTTTACTGTGTGTCCGGCTACTACACATTCATACAGAATACAGCTATCCTTCCTCCATTATGATATGAGACATGAACAAGGATTGATCAACATTCAGTTTACTGTGTGTCCGGCTACTACACATTCATACAGAATACAGCTATCCTTTCTCCATTATGATATGAGACATGAACAAGGATTGATCAACATTCAGTTTACTGTGTGTCCGGCTACTACACATTCATACAGAATACAGCTATCCTTCCTCCATTATGATATGAGACATGAACAAGGATTGATCAACATTCAGTTTAATGTGTGTCCGGCTACTACACATTCATACAGAATACAGCTATCCTTCCTCCATTATGATATGAGACATGAACAAGGATTGATCAACATTCAGTTTAATGTGTGTCCGGCTACTACACATTCATACAGAATACAGCTATCCTTCCTCCATTATGATATGAGACATGAACAAGGATTGATCAACATTCAGTTTAATGTGTGTCCGGCTACTACACATTCATACAGAATACAGCTATCCTTCCTCCATTATGATATGAGACATGAACAAGGATTGATCAACATTCAGTTTACTGTGTGTCCGGCTACTACACATTCATACAGAATACAGCTATCCTTTCTCCATTATGATATGAGACATGAACAAGGATTGATCAACATTCAGTTTACTGTGTGTCCGGCTACTACACATTCATACAGAATACAGCTATCCTTCCTCCATTATGATATGAGACATGAACAAGGATTGATCAACATTCAGTTTACTGTGTGTCCGGCTACTACACATTCATACGGAATACAGCTATCCTTCCTCCATTATGATATGAGACATGAACAAGGATTGATCAACAACATTCAACTTACTGAACACATCCAATCGTTTGAAGTAAATGCATTCGGATATAAACAAAATACATTGAAATAAAGTCACATGATTGTATTAGTAATTCAACTGTTCTCCGAGTTGAAATAAAGTCACATGATTGTATTAGTAATTCAACTGTTCTCTGAGTTGAAATAAAGTCACATGATTGTATTAGTAATTCAACTGTTCTCTGAGTTGAAATAAAGTCACAAAGTAAAGTCATCACACCATCACACCGTCTTTTTAAATTGAAATAAAATAATGCACATGGAAAAAAATCAAAACAATCTCTCAGTTGAGAAAAGAAACAGAAAAGTGATGTAATTTAACATATGCATTCTCTTGTCTAAATAATTTGAAATAAGTGGAATTTCAAAATATTTCCAAAGGAAAAACCATCCACATACTGATTCACTGATATAACAGAAATATCATAAACACAAAATTTAATGGCAAAACATGGGGGATATATTTTGATGTCCGTAAAGATAAAGATGTGCCACTCCCCCTGCATTTCTCGGTTAATTCCATTTTTCCATTTTTGCCTTTCTTACCAAACATAAAGCTGTATTTTATTAACCTTTTCAGCAAATTATCTTTTTGGAATAATAACACTAACCCTAACACCCCCCCCTATAAGACAGAAAAACGTAATGAACCACGACTGTGACAAATGCTGCGGTGTACTGCACTACATAGGGGGGGGGCATATTAGATAATGGCCTTTATCATGACTGCAATTAATTATTGAACAAAGATAATTAGCTGAAAATGTTCATAAAATACAGCTTCATGTTTGGTAAGAAAGGCAAAAACGGAAAAATGGAATTAACCGAGAAATGTAGGGGGGGTGGCACATCTTGACCTTTACCTTGATGTCTACTAGAGACAAATATTATTAAAAAAATCAGCGGTTTTCAGAGCACAAGGGAGAACAAAGTGCATCTGTTTTGGCAACATTTGATAGAAAATAATGCAACAAATAAACACACACACACACTGGAATGTATCAGTTGTATGTGTTCCAATAATACAATAACATTGTAAAATGATCAAATAGTAGTAATAAGATTGCTCCAATAATATAATGATGTTACAATAATATAGTAATATGACAATAATATTGAGGCAAACTCCTATATCTTGGGCTGATTAAATTAAAATAATGTGCTTCGACTAAAAGGTTTAATTATTTAACACAATCAGTACAAATTCAGCATGATTTCCACTAGCATTCTTCCTTACTATTATCTGTTCAACACTGTCAGAGAATATGATACAAAAGCACACAAAATTAAAGTTAATAAATTTAGAACATTAAGTACTACCTAAAAAAAAAAGCAAGTTGTCACAAAGTTGCCATGATTGAAACTTGTTACAAATAATTTTAGACAATGATCTTATGCAAAGGAAAGTATGTAACATTAACCCCTTCGCTGCCCATGACGTATATATACGTCCTCTATAGCGCTTCAGTACTTGCCACCGACGTATATATATGTCGCCACTAAGTAGCGATATTGCCGCGGTCAAAAATCGCATGGTAAGCTGGCGGCGCATGCGCAAGTAGTAGGCGGCAGCGAAGGGGTAACAGAATGATTATATTGGAATGGAGATTATATAGCTGTGACGGGGTGTGTCATGCACGACCCACTTTCTTCTCTACACCCAGCCCACCCCCCCACCCCACCCTACTATTCCGGCCTGCCACTCTTTGATTACGCCACCCCCGCCACTTTAATTGCAATCGTGTGACATCAAACAATTCACCGATTCCAGGCTGCATCTCTTTCATCCACATATTTCCTCCCCGATCACGCGGTCTTGACACGCAGCGTCAGGCGCTGCAGGAACTTAGGCATGTGATGCTGACAGCGACAGACATGTGACGTCACTGTTTAAACTAGTGCGCGTGATCTGTCACATTCCTTCTTGTCTTCTCCTAATAACCAATGAATTTGAAATCAAGTAGGGAAATGCATAGTTGGAGGCAAAAACTTATAGCATTCTCTTCTCAAACCTGGCTGAGTCAACACTGTAGGAACAAACCCTCTGCTGTTACCTGCCAGTCATACTATTACTAGTAGTATTAGCCCAACTCGTGAGTACTATTGAATGTGGCTGGGTCAACACTGTAGGAACAAACCCTCTGCTGTTACCTGCCAGTCATACTATTACTAGTATTATTAGCCCAACTCGTAAGTACTATTGAATGTGGCTGAGTCAACACTGTAGGAACAAACCCTCTGCTGTTACCTGCCAGTCATACTATTACTAGTATTATTAGCCAACTCGTAAGTACTATTGAATGTGGCTGGGTCAACACTGTAGGAACAAACCCTCTGCTGTTACCTGCCAGTCATACTATTACTAGTATTATTAGCCCAACTCGTAAGTACTATTGAATGTGGCTGGGTCAACACTGTAGGAACAAACCCTCTGCTGTTACCTGCCAGTCATACTATTACTAGTATTATTAGCCCAACTCGTAAGTACTATTGAATGTGGCTGGGTCAACACTGTAGGAACAAACCCTCTGCTGTTACCTGCCAGTCATACTATTACTAGTATTATTAGCCCAACTCGTGAGTACTATTGAATGTGGCTGAGTCAACACTGTAGGAACAAACCCTCTGCTGTTACCTGCCAGTCATACTATTACTAGTAGTATTAGCCCAACTCGTAAGTAATATTGAATGTGGCTGAGTCAACACTGTAGGAACAAACCCTCTGCTGTTACCTGCCAGTCATACTATTACTAGTAGTATTAGCCCAACTCGTGAGTACTATTGAATGTGGCTGGGTCAACACTGTAGGAACAAACCCTCTGCTGTTGCCTGCCAGTCATACTATTACTAGTAGTATTAGCCCAACTCGTGAGTACTATTGAATGTGGCTGGGTCAACACTGTAGGAACAAACCCTCTGCTGTTACCTGCCAGTCATACTATTACTAGTAGTATTAGCCCAACTCGTGAGTACTATTGAATGTGGCTGGGTCAACACTGTAGGAACAAACCCTCTGCTGTTGCCTGCCAGTCATACTATTACTAGTAGTATTAGCCCAACTCGTGAGTACAATTGAATGTGGCTGGGGTGTAAAATTCTTGATGGAGATTTGTTTTTGTTTGATTCTATCTTTGATCTGGATCTTATGTTCCATGTTGAATAAGTAGTAGAGGTGTCAGTGGAAATAATGGGTAAACATGCTGTTCTAATTATGTGCACTTATTCATTCTTGATTTTGATTTTGACTTTAACTCTTTTGGTACAAGAACCGGATTCTATGCCTCCTAGTACTTTTGTTTATCTATGTGTATGTGTGTGGTTGCAAACTTGCAGCTTTTGATTACATTCCTTTCCAAGTGTTGGACTGAGAGTGATATTTGCTGGCTTGGGTTACTGAATCATAACAGTTGATTCTAGTACACATGTCATGTTTTATTTCAGTTTGGTAACTGAAATTCAGGTTATCTGTCATAGTGCTATTGTACAAGGGCGTCCTTCTAGCTGATTGGGATCCACTAATTCCCTGCCGGCTGAAGCCCATTATCTCTAATCCATAGAGATCTACACCCATATTCTCCTGTTATTTACAGCAGGGCATCGTTGTCAGGACGTTCAAACCCTGACTCACAAGCAAGAAGATGGTGCCGTCGCTAAGACGCCACCGCACCCAGAATCCGTGAGGAGACCACTCCTGTGCCGTGCCATCCGGCGACGCCTCAACCAGAACGACTGGGAACTACCCTCACCTGAAGGGCAAGCCTAGTCACCCCAGCACTCGCCGATCCCTACGGAGGAACTTTAACACAGCTAAGTCCCTAAGACAGTGCAAAGAACACTAACTGGAACCAAGGACACTTGATAATATTAGTTACCCTTCCGGCTTGGGGCTAACCTTTTAGTCTTGTATAATCCTTTTGGACTTCATTGTTTTTTCATTCATATTTTGTTTTGGCGCCATTGAGCTGCTTTTCTTATTGCTGCATACTTTGCTATGCAGATTTGTGAGTAAATAAAATACAAGTGTACAAATAATTCTGAACCTTTTGGTCAAACTGATGAGAGTGGAAGTTTTGTAATTTTCATGTAAAAATCTACTTCTCTCTGTCTGTCATTTAGAGCAAATCTACCACTTGTATTTCATTCATTCATACGAGCCAGAACCCGGGCAAAAACATAAATGTATTAGATGAAAAGGGGCCGGGAAAGTTGCTCACCTCAGAGAAGTGGGGTAAAGGAAACTTTTCTCATCGAAAATTTAACAATCTAAAAGTCTACCCCTAGAGACTTAGCCGTTAGCTCATTCCCTCGTCACAATAGCCAGCAAACAACACACAGCAACACACAAAACAAGGCTACCACCATTATACTGGAATGGAGACTATACAGCCAGCAAACAACACACAGCAACACACAAAACAAGGCTACCACCATTATACTGGAATGGAGACTATACAGCCAGCAAACAACACACATCAACACACAAAACAAGGCTACCACCATTATACTGGAATGGCGACTATACAGCCAGCAAACAACACACAGCAACACACAAAACAAGGCTACCACCATTATACTGGAATGGAGACTATACAGCCAGCAAACAACACACAGCAACACACAAAACAAGGCTACCACCATTATACTGGAATGGAGACTATACAGCCAGCAAACAACACACAGCAACACACAAAACAAGGCTACCACCATTATACTGGAATGGAGACTATACAGCCAGCAAACAACACACAGCAACACACAAAACAAGGCTACCACCATTATACTGGAATGGAGACTATATAACCAGCAAACAACACACAAAACAAGGCTACCACCATTACACTGGAATGGAGACTATACAGCCAGCAAACAACACACAGCAACACACAAAACAAGGCTACCACCATTATACTGGAATGGAGACTATACAGCCAGCAAACAACACACAGCAACAAGGCTACCACCATTATACTGGAATGGAGACTATACAGCCAGCAAACAACACACAGCAACAAGGCTACCAACATTATACTGGAATGGAGACTATACAGCCAGCAAACAACACACAGCAACAAGGCTACCACCATTATACTGGAATGGAGACTATACAGCCAGCAAACAACACACAGCAACACACAGCAACAAGGCTACCACCATTATACTGGAATGGAGACTATATAGCCAGCAAACAACACACAAAACAAGGCTACCACCATTACACTGGAATGGAGACTATACAGCCAGCAAACAACACACAGCAACACACAGCAACAAGGCTACCACCATTATACTGGAATGGAGACTATACAGCCAGCAAACAACACACAGCAACACACAAAACAAGGCTACCACCATTATACTGGAATGGAGACTATACAGCCAGCAAACAACACACAGCAACAAGGCTACCACCATTATACTGGAATGGAGACTATACAGCCAGCAAACAACACACAGCAACACACAAAACACACCACCATCTATCTGATGCTAAGAATGTTTGATTGTTAGTTTTGTCTTTGTCCAAATCTACCCAGCTGATTTACAAGCAAAAGAGGCATTCTCACAACATCGCTCATAATTCAGCACAAACTGCTTGCCCAAACTCAATGTTCACAAATTAACTGCTTTCAGTTCAACGTCAGTAACACTTGGCCTATAAAAAAGACAGAAACTCAGAAAGTTTGGAAATACTGAAATTGCATAATAAAGTTATTTTGTATATCCTCTTATAATCTATGCACAAAATTAAAAAAAAGAGCTCAAACTATGCAGTAGATGCTTACATTTTGACTTTTATTCACAGTGCCTAGAAGTTATGTCATCTGAAATAGTTTATAATGTGTCTAGAAGTAATTTAATCCCCCTCCCCTTGAACTTGCATTGCATTTTTTCAGTGATCAAAGCTTAGAAGATGTTTCGCAAAAATAGGCCACACTATTTCCCTTTCTGTGCCATCTTCGCGGGCATACCACGGCATTGCTATCACACCGCTAACTCCAAGGCCCAGCGCAAGGCTGCAATATTGTTCTTTGGAATATCGTCTTTTACTCTCTTTTTTCATCAAAAAACAGCCTGAATCACACCATTAAAAACAACTAGGCTCTTTATTTTTTAGTACGAATACCTAATCTTGCAAGAAGAAATCCTTTCCAGTTTGATAGAGAAAAATGTTGTCATTTTGGGAAGGTACACTTTCAACATTTCACTGTCAAAACAGATTATTTTCCACTAACATCAATTCCTACTTTCCTAACACACCAAACATCCACAACAAAGCCCCTACAAAAACTGTGATGGCCCAGCATGGGTACACCTTATAACTGTAGGCCCATGGGCCCAAGACTGTGATCCTACTTGGCCCAGGGCTTGGCCGCCTCCTCGATGAAGGTGGCCAGAGTGACGTCCCTTGTGGATAGTCCTTTGACGTCGTGCGAGCTGAGAGTGATCTGTACCTGAGAAAAGAAAACACAAAAATATCTACTTTTGAAAACACCAGTTCTGTGATCAATATAAAAGACCATTTAACACTTATTTCCAATCAGATGATTAACTTGGGGTTTGCAGGTGCATTTAACACTTATGTCCAATCAGATGATTAACTTGGGGTTTGCATTTAACACTTATTTCCAATCAGATGATTAACTTGGGGTTTGCAGGTGCATTTAACACTTACTTCCAATCAGATGATTAACTTGGGGTTTGCATTTAACACTTATTTCCAATCAGATGATTAACTTGGGGTTTGCATTTAACACTTATTTCCAATCAGATGATTAACTTGGGGTTTGCATTTAACACTTATTTCCAATCAGATGATTAACTTGGGGTTTGCATTTAACACTTATTTCCAATCAGATGATTAACTTGGGGTTTGCAGGTGCATTTAACACTTACTTCCAATCAGATGATTAACTTGGGGTTTGCAGGTGCATTTAACACTTATGTCCAATCAGATGATTAACTTGGGGTTTGCAGGTGCATTTAACACTTATTTCCAATCAGATGATTAACTTGGGGTTTGCATTTAACACTTATTTCCAATCAGATGATTAACTTGGGGTTTGCAGGTGCATTTAACACTTATTTCCAATCAGATGATTAACTTGGGGTTTGCATTTTAACACTTATTTCCAATCAGATGATTAACTTGGGGTTTGCATTTAACACTTATTTCCAATCAGATGATTAACTTGGGGTTTGCAGGTGCATTTAACACTTATTTCCAATCAGATGATTAACTTGGGGTTTGCATTTAACACTTATTTCCAATCAGATGATTAACTTGGGGTTTGCATTTAACACTTATTTCCAATCAGATGATTAACTTGGGGTTTGCAGGTGCATTTAACACTTATTTCCAATCAGATGATTAACTTGGGGTTTGCATTTAACACTTATTTCCAATCAGATGATTAACTTGGGGTTTGCATTTTAACACTTATTTCCAATCAGATGATTAACTTGGGGTTTGCAGGTGCATTTAACATATAACAAAAATAACCAAAGCAGAAATGGGATTATCACTGTCAAACTTTGGTCAACATAAAAACAACCAAAATACAATGTAGCAGATGCTTTGTAAACATGCAGCATTAAAAAAGTCTTATCCTGATTTATTTAACTCTCTTGTGCGGTGAACGGTCGTGAACGTTCAAAAAAAAATCGGATCGGAAACGTCTAGAACGTTCGGGAACGTACGGATTCCACGTGGCCGGTTAGGGCGCTTCCATTTTGTTTCTATCACATGGCAGTCACGTGAGCGCTTCAGCCTCGCTTTCGCTATGGATTACACTTCCGTCCTGTTGCTTGCAATGGCTTCTAGGCCGATTGGTTTGAAAGATATGAATTTTTGAAAATTAGTGACCGACTTCGGCATTTTCGCGATTTTTCCAATATGGATGACGAACAGTTATGGCGTCCATTGACTGAGGAAAGCAATGAATAGTCCTATTTTTGTGAAATATGGGACTTATGAGATCGCGAAGTGATGAGTAAGGAGTGTATTCTGACCTATTTCGGCGGCGAGCTTGTGTTTGTTCGATCGATGCGAATTTTTGAAGTCGTGTTACTGACATCGGCATTTTCCCGACTTTTACATCATGGATGACGAGTCGTTATTGCATCCACCGAGTGATGACAGCGATGAAAATTCTTTTTTTGGTGAAAGATAGTAATTATAAGATCGTGAAGTGAAAGGGTAAGTGAATGATTTTGATCTACATTTCCGTTTCAGTCGTCTTAGCCCAAGTTAGGGCGAGTTAGGCTTCAACAGTCTGCAAAAGTAGGCAGTGAATGACTAGTGAATGCAGTTTGCGACTACACTTTGGCATTTTGATTTTTTTTGTGGAGCCATGCATCCCCATAACATCTTGAAATTCATTTTGCAAATCAGACAGACATCTCGGCAACACATTCAAAACAAAAAAAAACAAAAAATCTGGTAGGGTATATTTTATTTTATTATTTTTCTGACGCTACCCCCCCTTTTGTACGGAGTGACGTCCCTTGGGTTAGGATTTCAGAGGTGATTGAGAGCACAGAGCGTCAGGCACAAGAGGGTTAAACAGAAATGAGATATTAGAAAATTTTGGAGATTGAACCCAAACACTTTTTTTTCACATTCCAGTTAATGTTTGCCTACCATGCTATGCTTCCACTTTACTAGGGTTAACCTAACCCTAGGTTAACCTAGCCAGGGAAATTTAATAATTATATATAACTTCACATGCAAATTATATATTAACTGATATACTTTGCCACACATACACACACAGAGAGAATAAACAAGAACAGAGCACATACCTTGTTATAGACATTGAACCACTCAGGATGATGATCCATCTTGTCTGCCTTTAGGGCCACTCTGCTCATGAAGCCAAACGCCTGCAACATAAAACATTGGCCCTTAGTGCTGGAGCCTTGGGGTTTACTAAATCACAATATATAATGATGATGATCCATCTTGTCTGCCTTTAGGGCCACTCTGCTCATGAAGCCAAACGCCTGCAACATAAAACATTGGCCCTTAGTGCTGGAGCCTTGGGGTTTACTAAATCACAATATATAATGATGATGATCCATCTTGTCTGCCTTTTAGGGCCACTCTGCTCATGAAGCCAAACGCCTGAAAAGATAAACACAGTGGCTCTTAGTGATGCAGCTTAGGGGCTCTCTAATCTGACCACACACTATCCTATTTTTCAGCCTGCAAGACCACGCAGGGACGGTTATTAAGCCGCGAGGCAGTCCCACACTATACTATACTATACTACAATTGGAAAATTTGCAGTTCGGAAAGATCGTTGAGTGGTGTCTGACTACCAAAACAAACGACCATAGCGGCAAATGCTTTCACTCAAACCGGAGTATGCAAACTGGATGTGACGTGCACACAAGTTGTGTAAAACCTGTAGCACACTGTTTTCGGCAAATAAGCGCTGACTTGAAGGTCAGGTCAGGTCAGATAGTTAGGACATTAGGCCTCACGGCCTCTTCACTGTCCTTTCATTTTTGTTTGAACTTTTGCACAGCCGAGAGGTTTTTACATTTTGTTTTTCAATTCTGCCTTTTAGTCATGCTCATATTGCAGTTTTGAGATGTTGGTGTAATTATCAAGGTTTTTGAATTTTGTTTGATTTTGTGCTCGTTTAATATGTGCAGGAAGAGTATTCCAAAACTTTGTTACTCTGTTAGAAAAGAATTTTTTTTCTAATATTAGTTCGGCTATACTGGGTTAGTATTTTTAAATCACTGTTAGAGGTTCTTGAGTCAGTTGTTAGCTGGAACATAGATTTATTAGTATTGTTATCACTGTGAAACATTTTGTATGTGTTTATCAGATCCCCACGAATTCTTCTATATTTCAGAGATGGTAATTTCAACTTCCTTAGTCTGTGTTCGTAATCAAGGTGACTAACGCATTTAACTAATTTTGTTGCTCGTCTTTGGACCTTTCTAATGCTGCCGATTGCCTTTTTAAAAACGGACTCCAGACCTGATTTCCATATTGTAGATGAGGTCTGACCAAACTTTTATATACTTTTAAAAATACTATGTTATCTAACCCAATAAAACTTCTTCTAATATTTGAAAGTGATATTGTTTTCAAGTTCTCTTTAACAATGTGTCTGACTACGATCGGCCGTGCCACGAATGACCGCACTGTCTGTTCCAAGTAACTTCAAGTTCTCTTTAACAATGTGTCTGACTACGATCACCCGTGCCACGAATGACCGCACTGTCTGTTCCAAGTAACTTCAAGTTCTCTTTAACAATGTGTCTGACTACGATCGGCCGTGCCACAAATGACCGCACTGTGTGTTCCAAGCAACTTCAAGTTCTCTTTAAACATTTGTCTGACTACGATCGCCCGTGCCACGAATGACCGCACTGTCTGTTCCAAGTAACTTCAAGTTCTCTTTAACAATGTGTCTGACTACGATCGGCCGTGCCACAAATGACCGCACTGTCTGTTCCAAGTAACTTCAAGTTCTCTTTAACAATGTGTCTGACTACGATCGCCCGTGCCACGAATGACCGCACTGTGTGTTCCAAGCAACTTCAAGTTCTCTTTAAACATTTGTCTGACTACGATCGCCCGTGCCACAAATGACCGCACTGTCTGTTCCAAGTAACTTAAAGTTCTCTTTATCAATGTGTCTGACTACGATCGCCCGTGCCACGAATGACCGCACTGTCTGTTCCAAGTAACTTCAAGTTCTCTTTAACAATGTGTCTGACTACGATCGCCCGTGCCACGAATGACCGCACTGTCTGTTCCAAGTAACTTCAAGTTCTCTTTAACAATGTGTCTGACTACGATCGCCCGTGCCACGAATGACCGCACTGTCTGTTCCAAGTAACTTCAAGTTCTCTTTAACAATGTGTCTGACTACGATCGCCCATGCCACGAATGACCGCACTGTCTGTTCCAAGTAACTTAAAGTTCTCTTTATCAATGTGTCTGACTACGATCGCCCGTGCCACGAATGACCGCACTGTCTGTTCCAAGTAACTTCAAGTTCTCTTTAACAATGTGTCTGACTACGATCGCCTGTGCCACGAATGACCGCACTGTCTGTTCCAAGTAACTTCAAGTTCTCTTTAACAATGTGTCTGACTACAATCGCCCGTGCCACGAATGACCGCACAGTCTGTTCCAAGTAACTTCAAGTTCTCTTTAACAATGTGTCTGACTACAATCGCCCGTGCCACGAATGACCGCACTGTCTGTTCCAAGTAACTTCAAGTTCTTTTTATCAATGTGTCTGACTACGATCGCCCGTGCCACGAATGACCGCACTGTCTGTTCCAAGTAACTTCAAGTTCTCTTTAACAATGTGTCTGACTACAATCGCCCGTGCCACGAATGACCGCACTGTCTGTTCCAAGTAACTTCAAGTTCTCTTTAAACATTTGTCTGACTACGATCGCCTGTGCCACGAATGACCGCACTGTCTGTTCCAAGTAACTTCAAGTTCTCTTTAACAATGTGTCTGACTACGATCGCCCGTGCCACGAATGACCGCACTGTCTGTTCCAAGTAACTTCAAGTTCTCTTTAACAATTTGTCTGACTACGATCGCCGGAGCCACGAATGGCCGCACTGTCTGTTCCAAGTAACTTCAAGTTCTCTTTAACAATGTGTCTGACTACGATCGGCCATGCCACGAATGACCGCACTGTCTGTTCCAAGTAACTTCAAGTTCTCTTTAAACATTTGTCTGACTACGATCGCCCGTGCCACGAATGACCGCACTGTCTGTTCCAAGTAACTTCAAGTTCTCTTTAACAATGTGTCTGACTACGATCGCCCGTGCCACGAATGACCGCACTGTCTGTTCCAAGTAACTTCAAGTTCTCTTTAACAATGTGTCTGACTACGATCACCCGTGCCACGAATGACCGCACTGTCTGTTCCAAGTAACTTCAAGTTCTCTTTAACAATGTGTCTGACTACGATCGCCCGTGCCACGAATGACCGCACTGTGTGTTCCAAGTAACTTCAAGTTCTCTTTAACAATGTGTCTGACTACGATCGCCCGTGCCACGAATGACCGCACTGTCTGTTCCAAGTAACTTCAAGTTCTCTTTAACAATGTGTCTGACTACGATCGCCTGTGCCACGAATGACCGCACTGTCTGTTCCAAGTAACTTCAAGTTCTCTTTAACAATGTGTCTGACTACGATCGCCCGTGCCACGAATGACCGCACCGTCTGTTCCAAGTAACTTCAAGTTCTCTTTAACAATTTGTCTGACTACGATCGCCCGAGCCACGAATGACCGCACTGTCTGTTCCAAGTAACTTCAAGTTCTCTTTAACAATGTGTCTGACTACGATCGCCCATGCCACGAATGACCGCACTGTCTGTTCCAAGTAACTTCAAGTTCTCTTTAAACATTTGTCTGACTACGATCGCCCGTGCCACGAATGACCGCACTGTCTGTTCCAAGTAACTTCAAGTTCTCTTTAACAATGTGTCTGACTACGATCGCCCGTGCCACAAATGACCGCACTGTCTGTTCCAAGTAACTTCAAGTTCTCTTTAACAATGTGTCTGACTACGATCGCCCGTGCCACGAATGACCGCACTGTCTGTTCCAAGTAACTTCAAGTTCTCTTTAACAATGTGTCTGACTACGATCGCCCGTGCCACGAATGACCGCACTGTGTGTTCCAAGTAACTTCAAGTTCTCTTTAACAATGTGTCTGACTACGATCGCCCGTGCCACGAATGACCGCACTGTCTGTTCCAAGTAACTTCAAGTTCTCTTTAACAATGTGTCTGACTACGATCGCCCGTGCCACGAATGACCGCACTGTCTGTTCCAAGTAACTTCAAGTTCTCTTTAACAATGTGTCTGACTACGATCGCCCGTGCCACGAATGACCGCACTGTCTGTTCCAAGTAACTTCAAGTTCTCTTTAACAATGTGTCTGACTACGATCGCCCGTGCCACGAATGACCGCACTGTCTGTTCCAAGTAACTTCAAGTTCTCTTTAACAATGTGTCTGACTACGATCGCCCGTGCCACGAATGACCGCACTGTGTGTTCCAAGTAACTTCAAGTTCTCTTTAACAATGTGTCTGACTACGATCGCCCGTGCCACGAATGACCGCACTGTCTGTTCCAAGTAACTTCAAGTTCTCTTTAACAATGTGTCTGACTACGATCGCCTGTGCCACGAATGACCGCACTGTCTGTTCCAAGTAACTTCAAGTTCTCTTTAACAATGTGTCTGACTACGATCGCCCGTGCCACGAATGACCGCACTGTCTGTTCCAAGTAACTTCAAGTTCTCTTTAAACATTTGTCTGACTACGATCGCCCGTGCCACGAATGACCGCACTGTCTGTTCCAAGTAACTTAAAGTTCTCTTTAACAATGTGTCTGACTACGATCGCCCATGCCACGAATGACCGCACTGTCTGTTCCAAGTAACTTCAAGTTCTCTTTAACAATGTGTCTGACTACGATCGCCTGTGCCACGAATGACCGCACTGTCTGTTCCAAGTAACTTCAAGTTCTCTTTAACAATGTGTCTGACTACAATCGCCCGTGCCACGAATGACCGCACAGTCTGTTCCAAGTAACTTCAAGTTCTCTTTAACAATGTGTCTGACTACGATCGCCCGTGCCACAAATGACCGCACTGTCTGTTCCAAGTAACTTCAAGTTCTTTTTATCAATGTGTCTGACTACGATCGCCCGTGCCACGAATGACCGCACTGTCTGTTCCAAGTAACTTCAAGTTCTCTTTAACAATGTGTCTGACTACAATCGCCCGTGCCACGAATGACCGCACTGTCTGTTCCAAGTAACTTCAAGTTCTCTTTAAACATTTGTCTGACTACGATCGCCCGTGCCACGAATGACCGCACTGTCTGTTCCAAGTAACTTCAAGTTCTCTTTAACAATGTGTCTGACTACGATCGCCCGTGCCACGAATGACCGCACCGTCTGTTCCAAGTAACTTCAAGTTCTCTTTAACAATTTGTCTGACTACGATCGCCCGAGCCACGAATGACCGCACTGTCTGTTCCAAGTAACTTCAAGTTCTCTTTAACAATGTGTCTGACTACGATCGGCCATGCCACGAATGACCGCACTGTCTGTTCCAAGTAACTTCAAGTTCTCTTTAAACATTTGTCTGACTACGATCGCCCGTGCCACGAATGACCGCACTGTCTGTTCCAAGTAACTTCAAGTTCTCTTTAACAATGTGTCTGACTACGATCGCCCGTGCCACGAATGACCGCACTGTCTGTTCCAAGTAACTTCAAGTTCTCTTTAACAATATGTCTGACTACGATCGCCCGAGCCACGAATGACCGCACTGTCTGTTCCAAGTAACTTCATGTTCTCTTTAACAATGTGTCTGACTACGATCGGCCATGCCACGAATGACCGCACTGTCTGTTCCAAGTAACTTCAAGTTCTCTTTAACAAAGTGTCTGACTACGATCGCCCGTGCCACGAATGACCGCACTGTCTGTTCCAAGCAACTTCAAGTTCGATTGTTCACCCTTATTTATTATGATTTGTGGACATTTATCAGATTGAGCGACTGTTAGAAACTGCTAGAACCATAGTACTACTAGTAGAACATCACAACTTAGCATTGTGACTTGGTGTTGGCTCCTGGATCCTTGTACTACTAGTAGAACATCACAACTTAGCATTGTGACTTGGTGTTGGCTCCTGGATTGTAGTACTGCTAGTAGAACGTCACAACTTAGCATTGTGACTTGGTGTTGGCTCCTGGATCCTAGTACTACTAGTAGAACGTCACAACTTAGCACTGTGACTTGGTGTTGGCTCCTGGATTGTAGTACTGCTAGTAGAACGTCACAACTTAGCATTGTGACTTGGTGTTGGCTCCTGGATCGTAGTACTACTAGTAGAACGTCACAACTTAGCATTGTGACTTGGTGTTGGCTCCATAGTACTACTAGTAGAATGTCACAACTTAGCATTGTGACTTGGTGTTGGCTCCGTAGTACTACTAATAGAACGTCAAAACTTAGCATTGTGACTTGGTGTTGGCTCCTGGATCGTAGTACTACTAGTAGAACGTCACAACTTAGCATTGTGACTTGGTGTTGGCTCCATAGTACTACTAGTAGAACGTCATACCTCAGCATTGTGACTTGGTGTTGGCTCCTGGATCGTAGTACTACTAGTAGAACGTCACAACTTAGCATATTGACTTGGTGTTGGCACCTGGATCGTAGTACTACTAGTAGAACGTCACAACTTAGCATTGTGACTTGGTGTTGGCTCCATAGTACTCCTAGTAGAACGTCACAACTTAGAATTGTGACTTGTTGTTGGCTCCGTAGTACTACTAGTAGAACGTCACAACTTAGCATTGTGACTTGGTGTTGTCACCTGGATCCTAGTACTACTAGTAGAACGTCACAACTTAGCATTGTGACTTGGTGTTGGCTCCATAGTACTACTAGTAGAACGTCACAACTTAGCATTGTGACTTGGTGTTGGCTCCTGGATCGTAGTACTACTAGTAGAACGTCACAACTTAGCATTGTGACTTGGTGTTGGCTCCGTAGTACTACTAATAGAACATCACAACTTAATATTTAATATTAATAATAATAATAATAATAATAATAATGGGAATTTATATAGCGCTCTTTCTCACATGAGCTCAGTGCGCTTTGCATTATAATAATAATAATAATAATAATAATTGGCACTTATATAGCGCACATATCTAGAAAATTCTATTCATGGCGCTTTACAAAGAAATAAAACTATAAACATTCCCATTCACACACACACTCTGACACACACACACACACACACAAAAAAAGGAAGACGATGAAGGGGAGAGAGTGGGAAGGGGGGTGACGCGGGCGGGGGGGGGGGGGGGGGGGGGGTCACACACACATACATGCTGCATGCACACACACACATACACACACACACACACACACACACACACACGCACACGCACACACACACCACTCAATTTCCATACGGCACAATCAACACACACACTGCATACACACACACACACACACACACACACACACACACACACATGCACGCACACGCATGCACACGCACACGCACACACACACCACTCAATGTCCACACTGCACAATCAACCTAGGCATGTCAGCTACAACTTAGAAAAGAGATGAGTTTTTAGACCGGCCTTGAACGCGTCCAGAGAGTCAGAGTGTCTGAGAGACAGGGGTAAGTTGTTCCACACAGATGGAGGCGAGTGTCAGAGGAAGAGCGGAGGACACGAGAAGGTGTGTAGAGATGAAGTAGGTCAGACAGGTAATCAGGGGCAGAACCAGAGATGACAGTGAAGGAAAGAGTGGAGAGTTTATAGTCAATCCTATCAGAGATTTTTAACCAGTGCAGAGAGTGCAGAAGTGGCGTGACATGTTCATACTTAGAAGACTTAAGGACTAATCGGACAGCATTGCTTTGAATTCTTTGGAGGCGACTGAGAAGATACTTTGGGAGGCCAGCAAGGAGAGAGTTGCAGTAATCGATTTCAGACAAAACAAAAGCACAGACCAAAGTTTTCGTGGCGTCAGTAGACAGATAGTGGCGAATAGAACTTATTTTGCGGAGCTGAAGGTATGTAGATCGACAAACATTTGAGACATGTTGTTGGAGGGAGAGGGTCTGATCTAACGTGACTCCGAGACTGCGAACAGAGGGGGACAGAGAGACAGGAGTGTTGTTGACTGGAAGAGATGGATGGCCAAGTAATCTCTTTGGACAGGCTAACATAAGTTCAGTCTTGTCTTCGTTCAACTGCAGTTTATTAACAGTCATCCATGTTTTGATATCTGCTATACAGTTCTGTGTCCTTGATACTAGCCCATCAACTTCGGCAAGAGAGGCTGACTGATTGATCTGAGTATCGTCAGCAAAACTCTCGTGGGACAATGCATGCTTACTAATGACATCAGAAACAGGAGCAGCATACAGTACAAAAAGAATGGGCCCCAAGACAGAGCCCTGGGGAACACCAAAGGAGAGGTCGGAAGGCCCTGAGTATCTGCCATTCACACAGACAGTCTGTATGCGATGTTTCAGGTAGGACTCAAACCAGGAAAGAGCAGGAACCCGAATGCCAAAAGTCATGGAGTCTGTGAAGGAGGATGGAGTGGTCTACATTGATAATAAGATCATTAAAGGCAAACAAATAATTAATCATTAGAAAGTAAAATAAGCATGATGCTTGCACACAACGTTCTCTAACTTCCTTACACACACACACACACACACATGCATGCGCACACACACACTCACACACAATTAATAATACAAGAGTAAAATAGTTACAATATGATTGAACATTCTAAGAAGAAACATAGAGACCACATTCAGTGATTCACATTCTCAATCAAGTTTGAATACAATACTGCAACTTGAAATAAAATCATACTGCCATCAACATACCAATTACATGACTAATTATAATAGACAAATTTTGCAAAAACAAAAATACCCTTCTACCTCATTTACAAGCATTTAAAGTTTACAAGACGTAGACATTCTACATACAAAATACGAATTATAAAATAATTGTAAATACATTGCCCCCCCACACACACAGTGACACACACAAACACTAATCAATCATAATATGTCCGAAACAAGTGAGTTTTAAGGGCAGAGCGAAAGGCGGAGATAGTCAGATGAGCGGACATGTTGTGGGAGGGAATTCCATAAGTGAGGTGATAAATAGTAGAAGGATCGTTCACCAAACGATTTCGTGTGGGCCCGAGGAACCTTGAGTGTGCAGCAGTCAAAGGAAGAACGTAGGGAGCGAGCAGGTGTGTAGACAGTTACTAATTCGGAGAGATAGACGGGACCAGAGGAGTGAACAGCACCGAAACAAAGGCAAGCTATTTTATACTTGATTCTAGCCTCTACTGGAAGCCAGTGCAAGTTACTTAGCATTGTGACTTGGTGTTGGCTCCATAGTACTACTAGTAGAACATCACAACTTAGCATTGTGACTTGGTGTTGGCTCCATAGTACTACTAGTAGAACGCCACAACTTAGCATTGTGACTTGGTGTTGGCTCCTGGATCGTAGTACTACTAGTAGAACATCACAACTTAGCATTGTGACTTGGTGTTGGCTCCGTAGTACTACTAATAGAACGTCACAACTTAGCATTGTGACTTGGTGTTGGCTCCTGGATCGTAGTACTACTAGTAGAACGTCACAACTTAGCATTGTGACTTGGTGTTGGCTCCGTAGTACTACTAGTAGAACGTCACAACTTAGCATTGTGACTTGGTGTTGGCTCCTGGATCGTAGTACTACTAGTAGAACGTCACAACTTAGCATTGTGACTTGGTGTTGGCTCCTGGATCGTAGTACTACTAGTAGAACGTCACAACTTAGCATTGTGACTTGGTGTTGGCTCCTGGATCCTAGTACTACTAGTAGAACGTCACAACTTAGCATTGTGACTTGGTGTTGGCTCCTGGATCGTAGTACTACTAGTAGAACGTCACAACTTAGCATTGTGACTTGGTGTTGGCTCCGTAGTACTACTAGTAGAACGTCACAACTTAGCATTGTGACTTGGTGTTGGCTCCTGGATCGTAGTACTACTAGTAGAACGTCACAACTTAGCATTGTGACTTGGTGTTGGCTCCATAGTACTACTAATATAATGTTACAACTTAGCATTGTGACTTGGTGTTGGCTCCGTAGTACTACTAGTAGTAGTAGAACATCACAACTTAGCATTGTGACTTGGTGTTGGCTCCTGGATCGTAGTACTACTAGTAGAACGTCACAATTTAGCATTGTGACTTGGTGTTGGCTCCTGGATCGTAGTACTACTAGTAGAACGTCACAATTTAGCATTGTGACTTGGTGTTGGCTCCTGGATCGTAGTACTACTAGTAGAACGTCACAATTTAGCATTGTGACTTGGTGTTGGCTCCGTAGTACTACTAGTAGTAGTAGAACGTCACAATTTAGCATTGTGACTTGGTGTTGGCTCCTGGATCGTAGTACTACTAGTAGAACGTCACAACTTAGCATTGTGACTTGGTGTTGGCTCCGTAGTACTACTAGTAGTAGTAGAACGTCACAATTTAGCATTGTGACTTGGTGTTGGCTCCTGGATCATAGTACTACTAGTAGAACGCCACAACTTAGCATTGTGACTTGGTGTTGGCTCCTGGATCGTAGTACTACTAGTAGAACGTCACAACTTAGCATTGTGACTTGGTGTTGGCTCCTGGATCGTAGTACTACTAGTAGAACGTCACAACTTAGCATTGTGACTTGGTGTTGGCTCCTGGATCACAGTACTACTACAGTGGTCGCCGCTTTATAAAACCGCGGTTAATAGAGCCAGCCGCTTATTAAAGCCGATTTCTTAAGGTCCGGATTTTTTCACTATATGTTAAAAAAAGCCGCTTAATAAAACCACCCCGCCGCTTATTAAAGCCACTTTTCTCAGAGAAATCACATAGTTTGTGACTAAAAACTCACACGATTTTGTTCTTTTTTCTTTTCTTTTCTTTTTTTTTTGCGTGAAAATATGTCACTTGTGTCACTCAAGACATATTTATGTGCACGCTCACATGTATCACGAAGTAACTTAGTTTAGAAAAGAATGTCAGTCAATAAAAAACAAAACAAAAGTTCAACATCGTTTAAGAGGCCTTGTGAAGCTGTGTTTAGATTCAAGCAAGTGTAAATGACGAAGGAAAGTGTGAAAGTGTGACTGACGTAAACAAAAGAGAAGCAAAAAAAAAAAGTTTGAAAATGACGTAATTCTGGACCGCTGGTTATTAAATCCGCCGCTTATTAAAGCCATTTTTCGTCGGTCCCAAAATGGCTTTATAAAGCGGCGACCACTGTAGTAGAACGTCACAACTTAGCATTGTGACTTGGTGTTGGCTCCTGGATCATAGTACTACTAGTAGAACATCAAACTTAGCATTGTGACTTGGTGTTGGCTCCATAGTACTACTAATAGAACGTCACAACTTAGCATTGTGACTTGGTGTTGTCAAATGTGTCGGTAGAATGTCATGGTCTATCGTGTCAAATGCTGCTGATAAATCAAAAAGAAGAAGAACAGATATTTTGTTGTTGTCAAGGGAAGTCAGAATGTCATTTAAGATACTAATAAGAGCTGTTTCAGTACTGTGTCCAGCACGGTAAGCAGATTGATGGGGACTGAGAAGATTGTTCGTAACAAGGTGCTGAAATAATTGATGAAGAACTACTTTCTCTAAGATTTTTTACAAGAAGGGAAGGCTAGAGATTGGCCGATACAGTGGAACCTCCCTTATAAGACCTTAATAAATCATCCAAAATGAGGTCTTATAAGGAAGGTAATTTTATTACTTACAAAGAAGGGCAATGTCTTAGAGAAGTAGGTCTTATGTGGGAGGGAGTCTTATAATGGGAGGTCTTATAAGAGAGGTTCCACTGCAGTTTCAAAATATCATTCAATCAATGCACGCAATGATGTCATATCAATAAACATCATATACCTGGTTGAAGTCCTTGAACATGAATTCCTTGTAAATGGCGTCCCTTCCTTCCACTATGGTCCAGCCGGCAGAGGTCAGTGGGGTCAAGGACACGGTGCGCTCCTCCTCCGTCAGCTTTGCTTTCTTTGCTTCTGATGCCTGTGAGAACATTCACATCAATACAATAAGCATTAAGATGGTATTATCAGTTATTAGGATTTTGGAGTGGGATATTGCTTTTATCCTATCTCTCAAGCTTTGGAGTGTGATAAACAGCAAGGTTCGAGAAATAGGATAAAAGCAATATCCCATTCCAAAGTCCTAATAACGGATATATACCGATATGTATCAACAGAAAAGCAAGAAAAAGAAACAGGCTCAGATCTGCAACGAAATGAAAACGCATCCATTTTCACAACAATGGTCGCAGCACACACACTGTAACACGCATTCTTGCGCAAAGAATATAGTTCAACAAAATAGAAAATTTTAGCACAAATGTACTTCATAAGATGTGGAGACAAAATGTAACGTATAAAGATAAACACAAACAGAAGCAATGAACTGAAACACTAACGACAATTGCTGTTATTTTAACTTGTAACCACCAACAACAAAACGTACACACTTAACGAGAGCGAGTCAATTTCAACACACTGTGAAAAAGAGGGGAGTCAGCTTTGATAAGAACGTCAATCACAGGCCCGGAAAACACAATTTTTTTTTAAACCTCTTCGCACAGGTTCAGTCGGCTCATTTTTATTTCCGGACTGAAGATGAATTTGAGCTGTTCTTGCGACAGTACTGCGTCTACATTATCAACATGGACTCTCCCTGTGACAAAATTGCATAGCTCGAATCGTCTGCTAATATCGAAGCGGTCATGGAGTTGAGTAGCCTAGGCCTAGATCCACGGCTAGACGTTCCAAGTGGCACGCACAGAATGGTTTATGTAGATCTGTGACAGCTGTCACTGTTGATTCAGTCGAGCCATGAATCTTCTTGAGAGTGGTTTCGTTGTGTACCAGCATTCAATTTTGTCATCAGCACTGAATGAATCCTTGGTGTAGCACTGCACAGCTTGTCAAATTCTGGGTCCAGCTTTGGTAGGTACAGCTCACGTTGACAAGACGGCAATGATGATAATGATATGTGAAGATAAATAACTGTGACGTCAAGTTTCTAATAGCAACGGTGTATTCTTACACCTTTTTCTCACATGCGTTTACACTAAGCCTATGGGTTAATATGTATACGCAAATGATATGTCAAGTTATGATTTTATATCTCACGCTTGGCAGCCTTCTTTGCTTATCTTGAAGATCGGTGTATAATAATATATGATTATCACCAGCCGACAACATTCACATCAATCCAAATCACTTCAACATAACATTATAACCGATTACTGACTTTATTGCGTGTGTGTGAGCATACATGTGTGCGTGCATGAGTGTGCATGTGTTCATCCTTGCAATTGTGCGTGTGCATACATGTGTATCTGTGTGTAAGCATGTGTGTGTGTGTGTGTGTGTGTGTGTGTGTGTGTGTGTGTGTGTGTGTGTGTGTGTGTGTGTGTGCATGCGTGCGTGCGTGCGTGTGCGTGCGTGCGTGTGTGGCTATATTCATAAATACCTCTCAGATGAAGCCACAGCAAAGCTTGTTACTTCCCTCATCCTATCTCGTCTTGACTACTGTAATGCTCTCCTTTCTGGCCTATCAGTCTCTTCTCTATCTTGTCTCCAGCGTATTCAAAACACAGCTGCTCATCTGCTGCTAGATCAGTCCCTTACTATGGAAGTACACGTGAACCACCTCTGCAAAGTTCTGTACTTTCAGCTCAGAAGAATAGGCAAAATTCGTTCTTACCTCTCAGTTGACTCTGCAAACAAACTATGCGTCTCTTTAATTCTTTCTAGACTTGACTATTGCAACTCCCTCTTGGCTGATCTTCCAGAAAAGCTGATGTCCAAACTCCAACGCATTCAAAATCACGCTGCCAGACTTGTTCTTAGAAAGAGTAAAAGATCCAGTGTTACTGAGCTACTGAAGACCCTGCACTGGCTCCCAGTGAAAACCCGCATTGAGTATAAAATTTCCATAATTTGTTTTCAGATTGTCAATCTTGAATGCATGCCATCCTATTTATCTGATCTTGTCTGTCCTTACACGCCCTAAAGAGCTCTCCGATCTCAGGATGCCAACCTTATCTCTGTCCCTCGCTTCTTTCTCAACTCCTTTGGCAAAAGAAGTTTCTCTGTCTTCGGCCCCGTCACTTGGAACTCTCTACCAATAACTCTCCGCCAAATTCAGTCTCTACCCTCCTTTAAAAAACACCTGAAAACACACCTCTTCAAAAAACATCTGTAAAACACAGTTTTTGCCCTGATGTCAGTCATGCGCATGAGTTTGTGTGTCTTTGTATGCATACTTTTTGCATGTATTCTTCTAGTGAATATTGTTTTTAGTGTGTTTATTATGCCAGTTAAATTGTTCTGGTCTTAACAGAGGGAAACAGGGGAAGGGGGCGAATTGAATTTTCAATGCTTAAAGTCCAAGAACTTTTATCTTAGAAATGTGAATTATTTTATATTGCTTAAAGGCAGGACAGGGATATAAAAGGAGGGAGTCGAGCAAAAGCGGCAGTTTTCGCCACACGCTGCGAGCAAACCCTTCTTTTCTCCTCTTGCTGGTAGAGGCGTGTGTCTAAAAATAGCCACCCGATTCCTGGAATCGGGAGCTACGGCTTTAAGGTTTTAGTGCTTTTATCTTAGAAATGTGAATTTATATTGCTTAAGGTTCTTAGTGCTTTTACCTTATGATTTCTTATTGATTATGTTCTCTTGGCTTCCTTACACTCTGTCTACCTGTCCTCTCTCTCTCTCCCTCCCCCCCCCTCCCCTCTGTCTCTCTCCCTCCCGCCCCCTCTCTCTCTTTCTCTCTGCTTCTCCGTCTTACTCCTGTCAAAGTTTGCCCTGCCTATTTGTCTCCGCCTTTTTGTCTGTCTAACCCTGACCCCTCCTGCCTCCTCTCTCTCTCTCATGTGCTATTGTCCTTTGCCGATCTACGATCGCAAAGGAGTATGTTTTCGTTCGTGTATGTAACTTTGTTTATTTGTTTGTTTGTTTGTTTGTCGTTTTTGTCCGTCACCATAGGTGATCGGACTTTGCGATGGGCTGGTTGGTATTTTTGTTTGTTTGTTTTTTGTGTTTTTTCTGTCTGTCCCAAGGATATCTCCTGAACCGCTTGACCGAATCGCGTCAAATTTTGTGTGCTGGTGTCTCACCATGAGAGGAAGGCATCCGCCACAAAAATGTTTTGCCGTCGTGACCTTGACCTTGGCGTACGACCTTGAAAACCGAAAATCTTTAAAGGGCCATAACTCCCACACCGTTGGTGTTAGAGTCTTCAAATTTGGCATGTAGGTACTTTGGCTTATGCCCGTTCTGATGGTGGCATACCGATCAAGGTCAAGGTCACGGTCCGGGAGATCGGTAGTCCTTGAAAGTGGTAGGGGTCTACAAATTGGGTTTTAAGCCATATTTTCCACATTTGTACTTGACAGAAGCGCTTCGGATTGTGTGTGGTACTGTATGCCCTAGAGAAGAACACATCCAAGCATAAAGTATCACCATGCTGATCTTGACCTTGAAGTGTGACCTTGAAAACTGAAATTTCCTTCTTTGCGCTATATGTTTCTTCTTCAAGCTGTATCTCATGAACTAGAAGACAAAATCCCTTCCAATTTTGTGTCAGGATGTGACTGCTACGGGGTGTCGCAAGTGCGTGGTAATATATTTTTCAATTTGACATCTTTTCTTTAAATAATTCAGAAAACTGCATAGATTTGGAAGCTTTTGTCCATATTTGCATTGATAAATAAAAAACTGCATCGGACTTAAATTAGTTAAAATGTTCAGTATATCCAAATAGTACTAACGCCGGAGTAACGATAGTGAAAATCTAAGTGCCACATGTTCACATTTGTCTTTCAAAAGAATTTTGAGTTGTCTCCAGAAAAGTATAGAATGTTCACAAAACCAGATTAAGTGTTCAATGCTCTCTCTTTCAGCGTGGCAAAAACTGCATAATTCATCATTGTTAACATTCAGCAAATTACAGGCCCATTTCACTGACCTGCATCTCGTGCAAACTGCTACTAGTGCTAGAGCACATCATTGTCAGCTCTGTGATGGATCACTTAGAGAGAAATAACATCCTCTATGGCCAGCAGCACGGATTCAGGAAGAACCGGTCCTGTGAGACTCAGCTCCTAGAATTTGTCAGCGAACTGGTGGACAGCATGGAAGAGGGCAAACAAACAAGACATCCTTGTCATGGATTTTGCCAAGGCATTTGACCAGGTGAATCACAGCCTTCTCCTGCACAAACTCCACCACTATGGCATTAAGGGCGAAGTCAACGGCTGGATCAAGAACTTTCTGACAGATAGACTTCAGGCAGTTGTAATCGAGGGAGCCTGATCGGAATACGCTTGCGTAAAATCCGGCGTCCCCCAAGGATTGGTGCTTGGACCCTGTCTCTTCCTCGCTTACATAAATGACCTGCCAGAGCAAGTGACCTCACCAACATGACTGTTTGCGGATGACACAGCACTCTACAAAACCATCACTTCCGAACAGGACCAAAGACAGCTGCAACAGGACCTCCAACACCTGGCAGACTGGGAAGGAAATTGGGATATGGAATTCCATCCCAAAAAGTGTATTGTCCTACCTGTGTCAAGGAGTAGAACACCACTCCGCCATAGCTATAACCTGCATGGCCACACCCTGGACACAATGACTTCAGTGAAGTATCTAGGTATCACCATCCAGAAGGACATCAGCTGGGACTTGCATGTTGAGGCCATAACATCAAAGGCAAACAGAATGCTGGGCTTTCTATGACGAAATCTGAAGATCTGCTCATCAGAACTGAGGGAGAAAGCATACCTGACCCTTGTCAAACCCCTGCTTGAATATGCCAGTTCTGTGTGGGACCCCCACACTCGGAGGAATGTGGACAAAATCGAAGCTGTACAAAGGGCGGCTCGCTTCGTGCTAAACCGCTACCACAACACCTCCAGTGTAACTGACATGCTTTCTCAGTTAGGATGGCCCACACTTGAGCACCGCAGAAAGTCTACCAGGCTTACAATGCTTTATAAGGTCCTGAATGGCATTGTCAAAGTCGACAACACCAGACTGAAGTCAGCTCCAACTCCTCAGAAGAGGACACAGCCGGCAGCTATCCACCATCCAGTGCCGGACTGAATACAGGAGAAGTTCTTTCTTCCCGCGCACCATCAAACACTGGAACTCGTTACCTGAGGACGCTGTGTCTGCTTCTTCAACCGGCACATTCTAGTCCTCCATCAAGATGCAAATTCCGCATATAGTATCATAAAATCAAACTGATGATTGTGGATACTCAACGGTAGAAGAAGAAGAAGAAGAAGAAGAAGAAGAAGAAGAAGAAAGATTGAGAAGGTTGAAGAGACTAAGAAGCCGCGAAGCAGACGATACAACTTCATTACAAGGGAGATAATTCCAGGAGAGAAATTGCTCAGTAAAACTAAAAGCAGGTGAAACAAACAAGTCATGCAGCCAATCATTTAACAAATTAAGAAAACACGACCTAGTCTGGTACTGCTAACAGATTTGGCAGCAATGCCACGATCAATAAAATAATTCCACAGTTACGATCGAGTTCGCAAACAGGCACACGCCATTGATTTTGCAGTGCTCAACAAGGTCGATGCTCGCAACTTCCAAATTTGTTGCTTGCCCTTGACCCCAAAAAGCCTTTGCGATTGTCTTGTGCAATAATTCAAAAGAAGATCGCTTTAATAACTAACTGACAATGTCGTTCAGATCTCCATAGGTTAAATTATCGACTTTACCATTTTCTTGGCGCCTCTGGTCTGGTTCAATACGATCAACAATCGTCTACTGTGAAGCAGAGCACGCATTGGATTTTTGTTATGCCGGTGTTGCATACAATACCTCACCCGTGAAATAAATACCCTTTCCTCATTCGATTTTTTTGCTGTTTGGGAAAGATTCGATCCTGAATACATTCAGAGGCGTCTTGTGGCATGCAGGAAGAACAGAGGATTCATCACTAAATATGGAGAAGTCAGTGATATTTGTCTAAACATTATTTTTAATTATCTGTCTGCATGGGTGCTTTTTATATTGTCCGCCATTTTGGAAAATATGAAACTATTGGCATTGTACATCGATTTCTCAGCAAAGATGTAGATTTACACCTTCCCGCTCTATTTGTTTGTTCTTTTAGTGTAGATTGAGCATTTAAATCTCAATATTACACCCAAAAAATAGTTGACTTATAAGCCCTGAAAACTCACTTCTTCAAATTTCAACTGCATAATACATCTGAAACTTACAAATATTGCTAGCCACTCTCTTTGTCCATATTTTTTATGTTCATGTGTCTGTGCGTGCTCTGTGTGTGTGTGCGTGTGTGTGTGTGTGTCTTCACTGGTGCGTGCATATCAAAAGGTTTCATGTGTAATATATGTTCATGTGAACATATAATTTATTTTGTGTCGTTTCAAACTTTTTTTAGGCCTTTTGTAAGTAGTAGTAGTAGTAGTAGTAGTAGTAGTAGTAGTAGTAGTAGTAGTAGTAGTAGTAGTAGTAGTAGTAGTTGTTGTTGTTGTTGTTGTTGCTGTTGTTATTGATTGTTATCTGCACTTTCTGATCATGTTACTGATTTATGTTTCATGTTGTTATTATATTTCGCTATGTGTAAAGCGCCCTGTAGCCTACTTAATATTGAGAAGTCAGTGATAATTTTCTGAAATTTAATATTAATTATGTTTGTCTGACTGGGCGTTTGTTGATATCGTCAACAATCAATAACAACATATTTGCCGATAAATAGTAGTAGTACGTAGGGGAAGACGGGGTAAAAAGCGCATGGGCGGGTAAGAAGCCCACCCCAATTATCTCATGAAATGAATAATAATAATAATAATAATAATAATAATAATAATAATAATAATAATAATGAATATTTAGGGCGCTTAATCTTAACAAAAGCCCTAAGCGCTTACAATCATGATAAAAACAATACTAACAAAATGAAAAGCTGGACAACACACAAAACACTCACACGAACTTAAGGTCAAACACACACACACACACACACACCACACACACACACACACACACACACACACACACACACACACACACACACACACACACACACACACACACACCAACAAAACACACACACACACACGCACGCACACGCACACACACACATGACTCAACGGATAACCTTTGCAGGAGGAGGATGAGAAAGATTATGTTTTGAAGAGAGTTGTTTTGAGGGAGGACTTGAAAGAAGAGAGGCTGTTTGAGGTTCGGAGTGCAGAAGGGAGGCCATTCCAGGAGGAGGGAGCTTGGAAAGAAAAAGAACGTTCGCCAAGAGTTCTGGCACGGAAACGGGGGATCTGCAGAACGTGAGTGTCAGAGGAGGAGCGAAGCAGTCTAGTGGGAGTATAAATCGATAGAAGATCAGAGAGATATGATGGGGCCAAACCATTCAGCGACTTGTAACATAATAGAGAGAGTTTATACTCTATGCGCTTTTCAACAGGGAGCCAGTGGAGAGATTGAAGCAAAGGAGAAACATGAGAGGTCCTCGGGCATTTCAGGACGAGGCGAGCAGCATTATTTTGGACTTTCTGCAATTTAATCAGGAGATTTTGTGGGCAGCCAGCAAGGAGAGAATTACAGTAATCAAGTCTTGAAAGAACAAAGGCAGAAATGAGGGTTTTGGTGGCTTCTTCAGACAGAAGATGACGTACAGAACTGATGCGCCGAAGCTCCAAATAGCAAGCACGGCAGACAGAAGAAATTTGACTTTGAAAAGAGAGTGTCTGGTCCAGTACAACGCCTAGATTGCGCACGGTAGTAGAGGTCTGAATGAGAGAGTTTCCGAGTTGGACAGAAGTAGGGACAGAGATTGTAGACATGAGCCTTTTTGATAGAATGAAAATCAGTTCAGTTTTGTCGTTGTTTAGCTGGAGCTTGTTGTAAGTCATCCATGCCTTGATGTCAGAAATACATAGCTGTGTACGTTCAATGATGGAGGGGAGTATAGAGATATCACCAGAGGTGTAGATTTGGTTGTCATCAGAGAAGCAGTGATGGTAAATGTCATGATGGGCCACAATGTCAGAAATAGGTTGAGTGTATAGAACAAAAAGAATGGGACCCAGAACAGATCCCTGGGGAACTCCATGCTTCAAATCGGCTGAACTTGAAGAGAAGCCGTTGACAGAGACAACTTGAGTACGACCGGAGAGGTACGAGTGAAACCATGTCAGTGCATTAGAATAGATGCCAAATGAAGCAAATTTCAGTCTCATTTTGCCCATGAGACGAGCGTTAATGTCTAGCATTCGTCTCATGGTCAAATTTGACTGAAATGTTATTTATTTCATGAGATAATTGGGGTGGGCTTCTTACCCGCCCATGCGCTTTTTACCCCGTCTTCCCCTAGTAGTAGTAGTAGTAGTAGTAGTAGTAGTAGTAGTAGTAGTAGTAGTAATAGTAGTAGTAGTAGTAGTATTCACAGCAGTTGTTGCTTATTGTTATGTGTATTTTTACTGGCCAAACGAAGTCTGGCCGATATTGTTTTGTCTGCTGATGTTATTGGATTTTTGTTTCATGTTTTTATTCCATTTCTATTATGTGTAAAGCGCCCTGTAGCCTACATAGTAGGATGGGCGCTATACTAAATTTTCCTCATTATTATTATTATTATAAATCGATGTGCAGACCCATGCACCTGCTTTCCACAATTTCTAAAATGGCGGACGATATCAACAAACGCCCAGTCAGACAAAAACAATTAATATTAAATTTCAGAAAATTATCACTGACTTCTCAATAGATTTACACCCTCCCGCTCAGTTTCTCTGGTTCTTTCCGTGTAGATTGACACTTAAATCTCAGTATCCTCCATGGAATCCGTCCCGTTTCCTCTTTCAAATTGATTGCTGTTTGGGAAGGATTTGCCCCTAAATACATTCAAAAGCGTCTTGTGGCATACGAAAAGAGCAAATGATTCATCACTAAATATTGAGAAGCCAGTGATGTTTTCTGGAATTTATTTATTCAATATTGTTCTCTGCATGGGTGTTTCCTTACATCGTCCGCCATTTTGGAAAATGCGAAGCTAAGTGGCATGGGTTTGTGCATCAATGTATCGGTAAATATGTAGATTAACACCCTCCCACTCTATTTCTTGGTTCTTTCTGTGTAGATTGTGCAATTAAATCACTACATTATATAAAACAGTTTGCTGTTTTCTTGTTTGTCTATGTTGATAAGGGCGCATTCGCTGAAGTATCCTGAGTAGTTTTGTTTTGTCTCTTGTAAATAAAATAACGTCACTTTACACTGCACTTGTGTAGTTGTTTGTTTGTTGTATGTTCTAGTGACGTTGCAGTCTGTTTCAGTTTTTTTTTTTTTACAGTTATCGTTACGGTTGTGGAGCACACGCACGCATAATACTGTGACCGGGATATATTTCACGACAGGATATATTTCTCGTGACACCGGTCACGTGTGCTAGGGTGTCTTTTGGCTGATATCTTCCCCAACAACGGTTTTCGTGGATTTAAGGGGGCAGGCAGGGGGCCGTTTCACAAGGGCTAACGTTACGTAGCGTGAGCGCAAATTGGCCGAAACCGTACTAAGAATTAACACCTTGTCACGGGCAGCTCCCGTGTCTGAACGCATCCCTATTATTATTTTTATCTGCTGCATTTACTTTGTCACGAACTTTACCTTGTGTAGTTTTGTTTTATTTTCTTTCTTCCGTGGTATGTACTTACTACTTCTGTGTCAATAATTCCTTTGATGGTTTTACGACAAATAAAAGAGTTTGAGTTTGACTCATCCCAGTTTTTCCCCTTTTCCAGCTCTACTCGTTCTCCCTACAACCTCGTATTACGGGCAGCTCCCATGTCTGCACGCAGCCCAGTTTTCCACCTCATCCAGCTCTACTCCTTCTCCCTACCATCTTTGCACTGTTGTTACGCTCGGTGACAAAAGCACGTGCGAGGAATAAAGAGGAAGGAGAGGGTGGTTAAGAGAGCGAGCGTGTGTTTATCCGTGTGTATGTGGACGTGTGGACGTGTGTTCGTTTTTCATTTTTTCGGTAAAGGTAAAGATTTCTCGGTTAATTCCCTTTTTCCGTTTTTGCCTTTCTTACCAAACATAAAGCTGTATTTTATTAACCTTTTCAGCTAATTATCTTTTTGGAATAATAACCCTACGCCTACCCCTTGGTAAGCTTGGTAAGAAAGGCAAAAACGGAAAAATGGAATTAGCCGAGAAATGTAGGGGGGCCATCAGAAGAAATCGGGGGTGACCCTGGAACGAGCCAGGACTCGTGTGGAAGAACCTTTTCTGCTGTTCATTCAGCCGTGTCAGTGTGGGAGACATCAGCCCTGCCGGCTCGGGAATCACCAGCCTACCAGCCGTGTCAGTGTGGGGGACATCAGCCCTGCCGGCTTGGGAATCACCAGCTTTGTTGGCGTGGGAACACCGGCCAGGACTTGGGCGATCTTCGCCGACGCTTAAGGGCCTTGGGAACGTAGTCTGTACATAATAGCAGCCACCGGGATTTGTGGTGAGTGCTTAGTCTTCGGAGTTTGGTTTGTCTAAGCGAATTATTCTCGGTTTTCATACAGCCTCGTCAGGTCTAGGTGGAAAGTCATATTTCAAACTTCGCTTCCTCGTCAAAATGGTGTTCAATTCATAATGGTTCCTGTAGTTTTCTTTCCTTTTCGTTCTAGAATCTTAGCGGTAAAAGTGTTTTCTTTTGGCTAACGATTTTGGTCCCGTTTCGCCTAATTTCGTTTCCATGGTCCGTAGTAGTTTTCTCCCATTTCTCATATTCATTCTCGATTCATTTGCAGGTATGCTTAGCTTTGGGTCCTTCTGTGTCGGTGGCGACCATTGGGGAGCTTCCTTTATTTTGATTGTCTTAATTTTAATGTTTTATTTAATAACATTAACATTTTATATAACATTTTTTTGTAATTTTCCTAGCTCCTGAGTCTGATAACGTTTCACGTGGTTGTGTAGTAGTTTGGTTTGGGAATAATTAAATTAAAATAAATTAGTTAGCCAGACTCAGAGAGGGAACTCACCGTGTGGAAAAAATGTATTCGTTCCTTTTGAGGAACTTTAGATAATCTCTCATTCATTTTTGTGAGCACACTATTCATTTTAATGAATGTTTTAATAGTTATGATGTTTATATGGCGTGCCCAAAAGTACGCTCTCTTGCTTATGTACTAATTGTGTGTGTGTTTATGCAGCGCTCTAGTATGTCATTGAAATGTAAGGTTGGTGCGCAGCCTTTGGGATTTGGGGACGCAACACTGTCCCCTTTGTGTTCACTGATTTGCTCATTGTTGTGTTGTTTATAACTTTCGCGCAAATCATCGTGAACTGCGTTTTGCCACAAATATGAAAGAAAGATTATTTTCTTTTAAGCATTTTTTTTCCCCGTTTGGAGCATATGAGTCAAAATTGTAAAAGGCCTAAGTTTACGTCCTAACTTTTCGGCAATAACAATTTTCTTGAAATTCAGTTCTTTTCCTCCATTTCAAAATTGTTTTCGATCTCATTAATTATTTAGTGGCAACTACACGCAATTCACGAGGTGCATAGTTGGATATGATTTTGATCTCCGCCGGGGCTAGTCCCTGGATTTCATATTTTACATAGGAGACGTGGCTGTGGGTTCAGCTTCAAGCTGAAGGACGTCTGAAGGCTTGACCAGCGTCCCAGACCCAAAGCTCCTTGTTGGAGAGGGTAGGCTAAGGCTTGACCAGCGTCCCGGACCCGAAGCTCCTTGTTGGAGAGGGTGGGCTAAGGCCTGACCAGCGTCCCGGACCCGAAGCTCCTTGTTGGAGAGGGTGGGCTGATCGACGACCCAGCCTGCCTCTTTTCCGTCATCGGACCCTGCACCTCGCCGGTGGGATTGGCCCTTTGGACACTTATCATCATTCTCCCGGTGATTGAAGTTTTTTGTTAATGAGATCACTTTATTAAAAGCACAAGTAGTTTCTTCATTTCTTATTTATTTAAAAGGAAAAGACAATTGATCCTTACAGAGGACGTAAGGGCTTTACGGCTCATGTTAGTAATAAGTTTTTATAGTTGATTTATTTATCTTGATTACCCTTAGTGGGACGTTTATATTTGTGAAGAGAACAAACAGTAAAGCTTGTTGTTGTCGATTTTATTATTTGGTCTGGTCTGGTGTGGGTGTGCGAGTGTTTGGTTGTGTGACTCAGAACTCAGTCTACCCTTAACTGAACCCTCCCTAATACGTACTTCCATGTGTAAAACTGCAGGGGTATCATGACAACCTCTTTTGCCGTCGTTTGCCAAAAACGTTTTGTGGCTACTCCCAAAGTATATCTTGGCGAACTATCACGTGACTAGCATGGGGTGAATACATTTCTTGTTGTTGATTGGTCCATTAAAGTTTGCTTTAAATAATTTTTTAAAATTACCAATCAGACGAGCTTGTAATATTCTTCCGCAAACATTTTCTAAAGTGTTTCTTAGGCCCTGTTTGGCGTAAGCGTTATTCGCTCGGCGACCGTTATTTAGAGAAACTCGAAACCGGACTGTCTCTTATTCTGTGTTTCTGTCTGCCTTAAGGTTAGTGTTCAATGACAACTGGACTGTCTCTCTTATTCTGTGTTTCTGTCTGCCTTAAGGTTAGTGTTCAATGACAACTGGACTGTCTCTCTTATTCTGTGTTTCTGTCTGCCTTAAGGTTAGTGTTCAATGACAACTGGACTGTCTCTCTTATTCTGTGTTTCTGTCTGCCTTAAGGTTAGTGTTCAATGACAACTGGACTGTCTCTCTTATTCTGTGTTTCTGTCTGCCTTAAGGTTAGTGTTCAATGACAACTGGACTGTCTCTCTTATTCTGTGTTTCTGTCTGCCTTAAGGTTAGTGTTCAATGACAACTGGACTGTCTCTCTTATTCTGTGTTTCTGTCTGCCTTAAGGTTAGTGTTCAATGACAACTGGACTGTCTCTCTTATTCTGTGTTTCTGTCTGCCTTAAGGTTAGTGTTCAATGACAACTGGACTGTCTCTCTTATTCTGTGTTTCTGTCTGCCTTAAGGTTAGTGTTCAATGACTATTGAACCGTTTCCTTATCCTATTCCGACATCATATTGCTAGCTGATTTGAATATTGATCTTCTTAAAACCCATGATAACTGGAAACGTCTCTATGAATCTTATAATATGTCTCAATTACTTAATAACCCCACAAGAATAACACTACAGACCCAAGCACTCATTGACCATATATTCGTCACCAATCCTGGTCACATAGTTGAATCGTCTGTTCCTGCCTTCGGGTTAAGCGATCACTTCCCCATGCTTAACGTGGTTAAAAAAAAGGCATCATAATCCCCAAATGTTCTCATAGATGTGTAGCATTTCGTAGCTATAAATCCTTTAACCCTGAGCAATTCTTATATGATTGATTTATTTATGGCCGACTTTTCTAATATTTTCAGTACAATGACCCCAATAAAGCCCTTGAAAAGTGGTATAATACCTTCATCCCAATATACGATAAACATGCCCCTTTTATAACCAAACGTGTCAAGCCTGAAGATAACCCCCCATGGTTAAACGATAATATAAATGCGGAAATAAAGACTCGTGAAAGCTTAGTACAAACAACTGGTAAGGATGTAGCTTTTAAAAAGCAGCGAAACAAAATAACAAACATGAAGCGAGTTGCCAAAAAAAAAGTATTTGGGCGATCTTATTCAATCTAAAAAAGACTCAAAATCTATCTGGAAAGCAATTAACCAATTATCCTGCAAATCTTCAACACACAGTACGCCCTTGTCAAACGATCTATCTGTTGAAGAACTCAACAATCATTTCTGTACCATAGCTGATAAAACGATACTAGCCGATCGAACTGGCCCTAACGATCTATTGTTACTGAAAGAGTACTGTGACTCCAAAAAATTAGGCCCTAAGCTCAGTTGCCAGTTTATGGCTGTACATGAGATATACCAAGAATTAATTCAACTCAAGCATTCTAAATGTTGCGCTTTAGATCATATTGATAACTATGTCTTAAAGTTATCTGCGCCTATTATCACTGACTGTCTTACCTATATCTATAACCTTTGTATTGAGAAATGCTGTTATCCCCAATTATTTAAAGATGCCAAGGTGATACCACTATATAAATCTGGTAACCCCCAAGATCCGTCAAACTACCGACCTATCTCTATTTTGTCTAACCTCTCCAAACCTCTACAAAAGCATTTTAAACGTAACCTTCAGAATACTTTACCACACATGATCTTTTCCATTGTAACCAAAGTGGCTTTAGAGAAAACCATTCCTGCCAAACAGTACTCAGTAATCTAGTCGAACAGTGGCATTCCAATATTAACAATGACCTTCTCACCGGTGCCATTCTCGTCGACTTTGCTAAGGCATTTGATGTTATTGATCATGGCCTTCTATTAAAAAAACCTATCATTGTATGGTTTAACCCAAGATTCTATCGCCCTCGTTTCGTCCTTTCTATCTGACAGACGACAAACCGTCTCCAAAGATACTATTACATCTTCATTTCAATCAATCAATTATGGAGTTCGCCAAGGCTCAGTTTTATGCTCTTCACCGTTTATATAAATGACCTCCCCCTTCATCTTACTTCATCGTGTGAGCTTTTTGCAGACGACACCACAGTGCATAAAAATGGCCATAATGCTGATTCAATCGTTCTGGATTGCAGAGTGACATTAATAATCTAGTTGACTGGGCAGAGCAAAATCATATGGCCTTACACCCCAAAAAGTCTAAATTCATGTTAATCACAACAAGACAAAATAGGCAAAACTTTAAAAATCAATTAAGAACACCGACTATCTATGAAAAGCCTCTAGAAGACTTTACTTCACACAAATCACTCGGCGTATACATTGACAACAACTTATCCTGGTCAAAACACATGGACATTCTGTCCAAGAAAATTTCAAAAAAAGTATTTCAGCTCAATAGAATTCAACACTTTTTACACATACGCGTAGACTTTTTTTCCATGCCTATATCCAACCTGATATTGATTATGCATCAACATGTTGGGATTCAGCTAGTAAAAACACACTCAAACATGTTGAAAGACTATATAAACGCTATCTTAAACTCATACTCCTTAAATCGTCATCCCTAGAAACCAATGACTATAAAGAACTTAACATTCTACCATTTGATTTGAAATGCCTATAAAACAAAGGTACCCTTATGTACAAGATCATAAATAAGTTAGCACCAAAATATCTTATTACTAAATTTAAAGTCCATACAATTCGAAGCAAAACCAAATTAACAATGCCCCGCCCCAGAACAGATCTATATAAATCATCCCTTACATTCTCTGGTGGTAAACTGTGGAACGACCTCCCTGATTATCTAAAAAATAAACAAGCGTATCTTCCTTTCGAAAATCTTATCACAAGCTCCTAATGGAAAATATTGTTTATTAGTAATGCTAATTAATGAGTCTTACTTTAAACGTTACCAATGCCATCAGCTTATGCCTAGATTCTTATAAATCTCTCTCTCTCTCTCTCTCTCTCTCTCTCTCTCTCTCTCTCTCTCTCTCTCTCTCTCTCTCTCTCTCTCTCTCTCTCTCTCTCTCTCTCTCTCTCTCTCTCTCTCTCTCTCATATTCCCATGTTATCTTATAATGTGTTTTTTTGTTCTTCCTTAAAAGTGGTTTTATTCTGAAAAATAGTCATTGTCTCAAAATTGTTTCCCTTTTTTCGTACTCAATTTAACCTACCAATTCAAGTTCACCATTGTTAAGTATTATCCATGTTTGCTTTAATTCCCATTTTTTATATCTTTTTCAATTATTTCATGTGGCAATTTTTGTTCCATTTTCTTGACTTGATTGTTTCATGACAAATTTTATTTGCTTGATGCATGGTATGACTGTGTGAGTGAGAGGGCAAGGTGTAAAGAAGCTATTGTAGCTTATCCTTTTTACCCTCAATAAAACATTCGTATTCGTATTCGTATTCGTATTCTCTCTCTCTCTCTCTCTCTCTCTCTCTCTCTCTCTCTCTCTCTCTCTCTCTCTCTCTCTCTCTCTCTCTCTCTCTCTCTCTCTCTCTCTCTCTCTCTCTCTCTCTCTCTCTCTCTCTCTCTCTCTCTCTCTCTCTCTCTCTCTCTCTCTCTCTCTCTCTCTCTCTCTCTCTCTCTCTCTCTCTCTCTCTCTCTCTCTCTCTCTCTCTCTCTCTCTCTCTCTCTCTCTCTCTCTCAGTGAGAATGATGTGATGAAGAAAGGAGAGAACGTGGTTGTTGTTGAGGACGAACCAAACCAAGAACAGACTGACCATGATATTGACAGTGGACCTATTGTGGAAGACAAGGGCACCACAGAAAAGACTTGTGATGACAGCACAGAGAAGACACAGACTGACCATGATATTGACAGTGGACCTATTGTGGAAGACAAGGGCACCACAGAAAAGACTTGTGATGACAGCACAGAGAAGACACAGACTGACCATGATATTGACAGTGGACCTATTGTGGAAGACAAGGGCACCACAGAAAAGACTTGTGATGACAGCACAGAGAAGACACAGACTGACCATGATATTGACAGTGGACCTATTGTGGAAGACAAGGGCACCACAGAAAAGACTTGTGATGACAGCACAGAGAAGACACAGAATGCCCATGATACTGACAGTGGACCTATTGTGGAAGACAAGGGCACCACAGAAAAGACTTGTGATGACAGCACAGAGAAGACACAGAACGACAAAGGTGTGAACACTGTGACAGAAAACGATGAACACACAAGTGACCACCCCAGAGGGTCAGTTACTGATGACGCGACAGTTATGCCAGACGGTGTACAACAAAATGTCCCTGAGGAAGACGCACAAGCTAGCAACACTGATACTGATCAATCTGCCTTTCAGATTTCAAATGACAACAAAGGGAAACAATTAACGGAGACAGAAGTCATTGTGCCTGACGGACAAAAACAAGACGAGACAGACACTGACCAAACCACAGGAACACAGTCAGGCCAGCCAAACACGGGACAAAGTGACAGTGGAAAAGCAAAGGCTGTCAACGAGAAGCGCACTCCTTCAGGGAAAAACGGCCGTGGTCCAGCGCTCCGTTCGAGGAGTGCTTCATGCACAAACACTGGTGCCAAACGGCAAACCACGCTGCATGAAACAGCTGGCAGAAATGGCAAAGAGGGCAGCAGATAGGAACTCGGCCAGGCTCATGTCGTTAAAAAGATCAAATTTATGACCTATAATATTGAGGGCCTTGCCAGATTGTATGATCCTGAAATGCGTTCATATGTTAATAATTTTGATGTTTGCTTGTTTGTTGAAACTTTGTCCACTTGTTTCCCTAACCATTTGTTTCCAGATTATGACGTTTTTATTGTCCCTGGTATTAAACTGTCTGATGGTATAACTGCTAGGTTGTCTGGACGGTTGAGTCTTCTTATTAAAAAAGAGTTTTCAAAATACGTTGAACAAGTTGGTACAGAGTATGATAACATAATTGTTTTAAAATTGTCCCCGGACCTTTTGGGTACGAAAACACCTGTGATTCTACTTTGTGCGTATGTCCCACCTAGTTCTTCTGAATATTATCGTAACACTGATTTATCGAATGGTATTGTAAACATTGAACAGTGTATAATGGATATGTTTGAATCGTTTGGAGATGTACCGTTTATATTGATGGGTGATTTCAATGCGCGCACAAGGGGTATAAATGGAAAGGAGGGAGAAGATAATGTGGGGGAGGGTGTGCCCTTACGAGATGATGATGAAAAAGAAGTATACCGTGCATCAAAAGATAAAGTTCTGAACGATTTTGGTAAATCTTTATTGAATGTTTGTAATTCTTTTGATCTTTTCATTCTAAATGGTTCTATTAAAGGTGACAAAGATTATGGTAATTTTACATATGTGTCACCTTCTGGATGTAGTATTGTGGATTATGTTATTGTGTCAAGGTGTTTATTGAAGTCATGCGTATCATTAGATGTTTGTCCTAGGATAGAATCCAAACACATGCCCGTTGAAGTTGTTATCATGTCTCAAATTACTGGCGACGAACAAGAAAGTCATACTCACAATGTTTTTAAGTTTGACAAAATAATTTGGGATCAAGGTAAATTTGAAGAATTTAAGACACATATTGATTCAGAGGAATTTCAAAATTGTTTAGAAAGAGCCTCTTCTTTGGTAAATAGAGACATAAATGAAGCTGTTCAAATTTTCAATGAGGCCTTACTCAATTCATGTGCTTGTATGAAAAAGACTATTGTTGTTGGAAAAGAAAAATCAGACCCTTGGTTTGATCGCGAATGTAGCCACAACAGAAAGAACTTACGATGTGACTTGAGACAGTGTTATAAACATACTGATGACGCTGACGAGGCCAACATAGAAAAACTAAGAGTAGAGTACAACCAGAAAAGAAGGGAATACAAAGAACTTATCAGACAGAAAAAGAAAGATCACCGAGAGGCAATCTTAAATTCTCTGCATGAAAACATCACAATCCAACAGGTTTCTGGAAGAAATTGAGATCAGTTACACACAAAAAATCCACTACAAATAATATTAGTAAAGAGGAGTGGTACACACATTTTTCTCATGTATTCCAAACTGATTCATTTAATGAAAATTCTGAATGTGTTAACGGTGAACCCGTTGAGCAAAATGATGATGAAATGATAAACAGTAACACAGATATGCATGAAGCCGATATAACTGAAGCTGAAGTGTATGCTGCTGTCCGTTCTCTAAAAAATGGGAAGGCCGCGGGCCCTGATGGAATTATTGGTGAGGTCTTTAAAAACTCTATTTCTGTCATTGCTCCTTTCTTAGTCTTGTTGTTTAATGTCATGTTTTCTTCAGGTTCCTTTCCTCTGCAATGGTCTGAAGCCATTATTCAACCTTTGTTTAAAAAGGGTGATAGAAATAGTCCTGATAATTATCGCGGTATATCTTTGTTAAATAATTGTAGTAAGTTATATAGCCACATCTTGAATGCCAGATTGAACAAATGGATCGAAAATAACAATATTATTAACGATTGTCAGGCAGGGTTTCGAAAAAAGTATAGCACTGTCGATCATGTTTTCACATTATTTGCCATGGTTCAGAAACAATTAATATTACATAAAACATTATATGTCGCTTTCATCGATTTTAGAAAAGCTTTCGACTCAGTGGTACGGTCAAAATTATGGGACGTTCTAAAGAAAAGGGGTATTCGTGGAAAAATGTATCGGGCTATTGTTAGTATATATGATATTGTACAAGCAAGAGTAAGAGCTGGAGGTGATTTAACTGACTGTTTCATGTGTCCCATAGGTTTAAAGCAGGGAGATAGAGTTTTATTTTCTTTCTTTATTAATGAGTTGGCTGAAGACATTGTGAGGAGGGGAAAACATGGGGTTCAACTTTTTCCTGACTTCTTGGAAATTCTCATACTTATGTTTGCTGATGATGTTCTTCTAATCTCTGATTCCATTGCTGGTTTACAAAATCAATTGAATGCATTATATGACTCAGCAAAAAGGCTGGGTCTGATCGTGAATTTAGATAAATCTAATATTGTAATTTTTCGAAATGGTGGCTATGTT
>CM065698.1:53039045-53079498 GCA_017654935.2 Phymorhynchus buccinoides | reverse complement strand
ACTGAAAAATCTTGAAAAGTCGGCCATAAATAAATCATCTATAAGAATTACTAGGGTAAGGAGTTATAGTACGAAATGCTACACATCTATGAGAACATTTGGGATTATGATGCCTTTTTTTAAACCACGTTAAAGCATGGGAAGTGGATCGATAACCGAATGCAGGAAAACAGGACGAGTCAAACTATGGACAGATTGGTGACGAATATATGGTCAATGGAGTGCTTGTGGTATCTGTAGTGTTATTTTGCTGGGGTTATTAAGTAATTGGGACATATTATAAGATTCATAGAGACGTTTCAAGTTATCATGGGTTTTAAGAAGATCAATATTCAAATCAGCTAGCAATATGATGTCGGAATAGGATAAGGAAACGGTTCAATAGTCATTGAACACTAACCTTAAGGCAGACAGAAACACAGAATAAGAGAGACAGTCCAGTTGTCATTGAACACTAACCTTAAGGCAGACAGAAACACAGAATAAGAGAGACAGTCCAGTTGTCATTGAACACTAACCTTAAGGCAGACAGAAACACAGAATAAGAGAGACAGTCCAGTTGTCATTGAACACTAACCTTAAGGCAGACAGAAACACAGAATAAGAGAGACAGTCCAGTTGTCATTGAACACTAACCTTAAGGCAGACAGAAACACAGAATAAGAGAGACAGTCCAGTTGTCATTGAACACTAACCTTAAGGCAGACAGAAACACAGAATAAGAGAGACAGTCCAGTTGTCATTGAACACTAACCTTAAGGCAGACAGAAACACAGAATAAGAGAGACAGTCCAGTTGTCATTGAACACTAACCTTAAGGCAGACAGAAACACAGAATAAGAGAGACAGTCCAGTTGTCATTGAACACTAACCTTAAGGCAGACAGAAACACAGAATAAGAGACAGTCCGGTTTCGAGTTTCTCTAAATAACGGTCGCCGAGCGAATAACGCTTACGCCAAACGGGGCCTAGGAAACATTTTAGAAAACGTTTGCGGAATAATATTACTAGCTCTTGTCTGATTGGTCAATTTTTATTTTATTATTTTAACCAAACTTTAAAGGACCATTCAACAACAAGATATGTATTCACCCCATTGCTAGTCACGTGATAGTTCGCCAAGATATACTTTGGGAGTAGCCACAAAACGTTTTTTGGCAAACGTCGGCAAAAGAGGTTGTCATGATACCCCTGCAGTTTTACACATGGAAGTACGTATTAGGGAGGGTTCAGTTAAGGGTAGACTGAGTTCTGAGTCACACAACCAAACACTCGCACACCCACACCAGACCAGACAAAATAATAAAATCGACAACAACAAGCTTTACTGTTTGTTCTCTTCACAAATATAAACGTCCCACGAAGGGTAATCAAAATAAATAAATTAACTATGAAAACTAATTTCTAGCATGAGCCGTAAAGCCCTTACGTCCTCTGTAAGGATCAATTGTCTTTTCCTTTTAAATAAATAAGAAATGAAGAAACTACTTGTGCTTTTAATAAAGTGATCTCATTAACAAAAAACTTCAATCACCGGGAGAATGATGATAAGTAGAGTCCAAAGGGCCAATCCCACCGGCGAGGTGCAGGGTCCGACGACGGAAAAGAGGTAGGCTGGGTCGTCGATCAGCCCACCCTCTCCAACAAGGAGCTTCGGGTCCGGGACGCTGGTCAGGCCTTAGCCCACCCTCTCCAACAAGGAGCTTCGGGTCCGGGACGCTGGTCAAGCCTTAGCCTACCCTCTCCAACAAGGAGCTTTGGGTCTGGGACGCTGGTCAAGCCTTCAGACGTCCTTCAGCTTGAAGCTGAACCCACAGCCACGTCTCCTATGTAAAATATGAAATCCAGGGACTAGCCCCGGCGGAGATCAAAATCATATCCAACTATGCACCTCGTGAATTGCGTGTAGTTGCCACTAAATAATTAATGAGATCGAAAACAATTTTGAAATGGAGAAAAAGAACTGAATTTCAAGAAAATTGTTATTGCCGAAAAGTTAGGACGTAAACTTAGGCCTTTTACAATTTTGACTCATATGCTCCAAACGGGGAAAAAAAATGCTTAAAAGAAAATAATCTTTCTTTCATATTTGTGGCAAAACGCAGTTCACGATGATTTGCGCGAAAGTTATAAACAACACAACAATGAGCAAATCAGTGAACACAAAGGGGACAGTGTTGCGTCCCCAAATCCCAAAGGCTGCGCACCAACCTTACATTTCAATGACATACTAGAGCGCTGCATAAACACACACACAATTAGTACATAAGCAAGAGAGCGTACTTTTGGGCACGCCATATAAACATCATAACTATTAAAACATTCATTAAAATGAATAGTGTGCTCACAAAAATGAATGAGAGCTTATCTAAAGTTCCTCAAAAGGAACGAATACATTTCTTCCACACGGTGAGTTCCCTCTCTGAGTCTGGCTAACTAATTTATTTTAATTTAATTATTCCCAAACCAAACTACTACACAACCACGTGAAACGTTATCAGACTCAGGAGCTAGGAAAATTACAAAAAAATGTTATATAAAATGTTAATGTTATTAAATAAAACATTAAAATTAAGACAAACAAAATAAAGGAAGCTCCCCAATGGTCGCCACCGACACAGAAGGACCCAAAGCTAAGCATACCTGCAAATGAATCGAGAATGAATATGAGAAATGGGAGAAAACTACTACGGACCATGGAAACGAAATTAGGCGAAACGGGACCAAAATCGTTAGCCAAAAGAAAACACTTTTACCGCTAAGATTCTAGAACGAAAAGGAAAGAAAACTACAGGAACCATTATGAATTGAACACCATTTTGACGAGGAAGCGAAGTTTGAAATATGACTTTCCACCTAGACCTGACGAGGCTGTATGAAAACCGAGAATAATTCGCTTAGACAAACCAAACTCCGAAGACTAAGCACTCACCACAAATCCCGGTGGCTGCCATTATGTACAGACTACGTTCCCAAGGCCCCTGAGCGTCGGCGAAGATCGCCCAAGTCCTGGCCGGTGTTCCCACGCCAACAAAGCTGGTGATTCCCAAGCCGGCAGGGCTGATGTCCCCCACACTGACACGGCTGGTAGGCTGGTGATTCCCGAGCCGGCAGGGCTGATGTCTCCCACACTGACACGGCTGAATGAACAGCAGAAAAGGTTCTTCCACACGAGTCCTGGCTCGTTCCAGGGTCACCCCCGATTTCTTCTGATGGCCCCCCTACATTTCTCGGCTAATTCCATTTTTCCGTTTTTGCCTTTCTTACCAAGCTTACCAAGGGGTAGGCGTAGGGTTATTATTCCAAAAAGATAATTAGCTGAAAAGGTTAATAAAAATACAGCTTTATGTTTGGTAAGAAAGGCAAAAACGGAAAAAGGGAATTAACCGAGAAATCTTTACCTTTACCGAAAAAATGAAAAACGAACACACGTCCACACGTCCACATACACACGGATAAACACACGCTCGCTCTCTTAACCACCCTCTCCTTCCTCTTTATTCCTCGCACGTGCTTTTGTCACCGAGCGTAACAACAGTGCAAAGATGGTAGGGAGAAGGAGTAGAGCTGGATGAGGTGGAAAACTGGGCTGCGTGCAGACATGGGAGCTGCCCGTAATACGAGGTTGTAGGGAGAACGAGTAGAGCTGGAAAAGGGGAAAAACTGGGATGAGTCAAACTCAAACTCTTTTATTTGTCGTAAAACCATCAAAGGAATTATTGACACAGAAGTAGTAAGTACATACCACGGAAGAAAGAAAATAAACAAAAAACTACACAAGGTAAAGTTCCTGACAAAGTAAATGCAGCAGATAAAAATAATAATAGGGATGCGTTCAGACACGGGAGCTGCCCGTGACAAGGTGTTAATTCTTAGTACGGTTTCGGCCAATTTGCGCTCACGCTACGTAACGTTAGCCCTTGTGAAACGGCCCCCTGCCTGCCCCCTTAAATCCACGAAAACCGTTGTTGGGGAAGATATCAGCCAAAAGACACCCTAGCACACGTGACCGGTGTCACGAGAAATATATCCTGTCGTGAAATATATCCCGGTCACAGTATTATGCGTGCGTGTGCTCCACAACCGTAACGATAACTGTAAAAAAAAAAAAAACTGAAACAGACTGCAACGTCACTAGAACATACAACAAACAAACAACTACACAAGTGCAAATTAGTGACGTTATTTTATTTACAAGAGACAAAACAAAACTACTCAGGATACTTCAGCGAATGCGCCCTTATCAACATAGACACAAACAAGAAAACAGCAAACTGTTTTATATAATGTAGTGATTTAATTGCTCAATCTACACAGAAAGAACCAAGAAATAGAGTGGGAGGGTGTTAATCTACATATTTACCGATACATTGATGCACAAACCCATGCCACTTAGCTTCGCATTTTCCAAAATGGCGGACGATGTAAGGAAACACCCATGCAGAGAACAATATTGAATAAATAAATTTCCAGAAAACATCACTGGCTTCTCAATATTTAGTGATGAATCATTTGCTCTTTTCGTATGCCACAAGACGCTTTTGAATGTATTTAGGGGCAAATCCTTCCCAAACAGCAAACAATTTGAAAGAGGAAACGGGACGGATTCCATGGAGGATACTGAGATTTAAGTGTCAATCTACACGGAAAGAACCAGAGAAATTGAGCGGGAGGGTGTAAATCTATTGAGAAGTCAGTGATAATTTTCTGAAATTTATTATTAATTATTTTTGTCTGAATGGGCGTTTGTTGATATCGTCCGCCATTTTAGAAATTGTGGAAAGCAGGTGCATGGGTCTGCACATCGATTTATAATAATAATAATAATGAGGAAAAATTATATAGCGCCCATCCTACTATGTAGGCTACAGGGCGCTTTACACATAATTGAAATGGAATAAAAACATGAAACAAAAATCCAATAACATGAGCAGACAAAACAATACCGGTCAGACTTCGTTTGGCCAGTAAAAATACACATAACAATAAGCAACAACTGCTGTGAATACTACTACTACTACTACTATTACTACTACTACTACTACTACTACTACTACTACTACTACTACTACTAGGGGAAGACGGGGTAAAAAGCGCATGGGCGGGTAAGAAAGCCCACCCCAATTATCTCATGAAATAAATAACATTTCAGTCAAATTTGACCATGAGACGAATGCTAGACATTAACGCTCGTCTCATGGGCAAAATGAGACTGAAATTTGCTTCATTTGGCATCTATTCTAATGCACTGACATGGTTTCACTCGTACCTCTCCGGTCGTACTCAAGTTGTCTCTGTCAACGGCTTCTCTTCAAGTTCAGCCGATTTGAAGCATGGAGTTCCCCAGGGATCTGTTCTGGGTCCCATTCTTTTTGTTCTATACACTCAACCTATTTCTGACATTGTGGCCCATCATGACATTTACCATCACTGCTTCTCTGATGACAACCAAATCTACACCTCTGGTGATATCTCTATACTCCCCTCCATCATTGAACGTACACAGCTATGTATTTCTGACATCAAGGCATGGATGACTTACAACAAGCTCCAGCTAAACAACGACAAAACTGAACTGATTTTCATTCTATCAAAAAAGGCTCATGTCTACAATCTCTGTCCCTACTTCTGTCCAACTCGGAAACTCTCTCATTCAGACCTCTACTACCGTGCGCAATCTAGGCGTTGTACTGGACCAGACACTCTCTTTTCAAAGTCAAATTTCTTCTGTCTGCCGTGCTTGCTATTTGGAGCTTCGGCGCATCAGTTCTGTACGTCATCTTCTGTCTGAAGAAGCCACCAAAACCCTCATTTCTGCCTTTGTTCTTTCAAGACTTGATTACTGTAATTCTCTCCTTGCTGGCTGCCCACAAAATCTCCTGATTAAATTGCAGAAAGTCCAAAATAATGCTGCTCGCCTCGTCCTGAAATGCCCGAGGACCTCTCATGTTTCTCCTTTGCTTCAATCTCTCCACTGGCTCCCTGTTGAAAAGCGCATTGAGTATAAACTCTCTCTATTATGTTACAAGTCGCTGAATGGTTTGGCCCCATCATATCTCTCTGATCTTCTATCGATTTATACTCCCACTAGACTGCTTCGCTCCTCCTCTGACACTCACGTTCTGCAGATCCCCCGTTTCCGTGCCAGAACTCTTGGCGAACGTTCTTTTTCTTTCCAAGCTCCCTCCTCCTGGAATGGCCTCCCTTCTGCACTCCGAACCTCAAACAGCCTCTCTTCTTTCAAGTCCTCCCTCAAAACAACTCTCTTCAAAACATAATCTTTCTCCTCCTCCTCCTGCAAAGGTTATCCGTTGAGTCATGTGTGTGTGTGCGTGTGCGTGCGTGTGTGTGTGTTTTTGTGTGTGGTGTGTGTGTGTGTGTGTTGTGTGGTGTGTGTGTGTGTGTGTGTGTGTGTGTGTGTGTGTGTGTGTGTGTGTGTGTGTGTGTGTGTGTGTGTTTTGACCTTAAGTTCGTGTGAGTGTTTTGTGTGTTGTCCAGCTTTTCATTTTGTTAGTATTGTTTTTATCATGATTGTAAGCGCTTAGGGCTTTTGTTAAGATTAAGCGCCCTAAATATTCATTATTATTATTATTATTATTATTATTATTATTTTATTATTATTATTATTCATTTCATGAGATAATTGGGGTGGGCTTCTTACCCGCCCATGCGCTTTTTACCCCGTCTTCCCCTCACGTACTACTACTATTTCATCGGCAAATATGTTGTTATTGATTGTTGACGATATCAACAAACGCCCAGTCAGACAAACATAATTAATATTAAATTTCAGAAAATTATCACTGACTTCTCAATATTAAAGTAGGCTACAGGGCGCTTTACACATAGCGAAATATAATAACAACATGAAACATAAAACCCAGTAACATGATCAGAAAGTGCAGATAACAATCAATAACAACAGCAACAACAACAACAACAACAACAACTACTACTCCTACTACTACTACTACTACTACTACTACTACTACTACTACTACTACTACTACTACTACTACTACTACTTACAAAAGGCCTAAAAAAAGTTTGAAACGACACAAAATAAATTATATGTTCACATGAACATATATTACACATGAAACCTTTTGATATGCACGCACCAGTGAAGACACACACACACACACGCACACACACACAGAGCACGCACAGACACATGAACATAAAAAATATGGACAAAGAGAGTGGCTAGCAATATTTGTAAGTTTCAGATGTATTATGCAGTTGAAATTTGAAGAAGTGAGTTTTCAGGGCTTATAAGTCAACTATTTTTTGGGTGTAATATTGAGATTTAAATGCTCAATCTACACAGAAAGAACCAAACAAATAGAGCGGGAGGGTGTAAATCTACATCTTTGCAGAGAAATCGATGTACAATGTCACTTAGTTTCGTATTTTCCAAAATGGCGGACAATATAAACAAGCACCCATGCAGACAGATAATTAAAAATAATGTATTAGAAAAATATCACTGACTTCTCCATATTTAGTGATGAATCCTCTGTTCTTCCTGCATGCCACAAGACGCCTCTGAATGTATTTAGGGGCGAATCTTTCCCAAACAGCAAAAAAATTCGAATGAGGAAAGGGTATTTATTTCACGGGTGAGGTATTGTATGCAACACCGGCATAACAAAAATCCAATGCGTGCTCTGCTTCACAGTAGACGATTGTTGATCGTATTGAACCAGACCAGAGGCGCCAAGAAAATGGTAAAGTCGATAATTTAACCTATGGAGATCTGAACGACATTGTCAGTTAGTTATTAAAGCGATCTTCTTTTGAATTATTGCACAAGACAATCGCAAAGGCTTTTTGGGGTCAAGGGCAAGCAACAAATTTGGAAGTTGCGAGCATCGACCTTGTTGAGCACTGCAAAATCAATGGCGTGTGCCTGTTTGCGAACTCGATCGTAACTGTGGAATTATTTTATTGATCGTGGCATTGCTGCCAAATCTGTTAGCAGTACCAGACTAGGTCGTGTTTTCTTAATTTGTTAAATGATTGGCTGCATGACTTGTTTGTTTCACCTGCTTTTAGTTTTACTGAGCAATTTCTCTCCTGGAATTATCTCCCTTGTAATGAAGTTGTATCGTCTGCTTCGCGGCTTCTTAGTCTCTTCAACCTTCTCAATCTTTCTTCTTCTTCTTCTTCTTCTTCTTCTTCTTCTTCTTCTTCTACCGTTGAGTATCCACAATCATCAGTTTGATTTTATGATACTATATGCGGAATTTGCATCTTGATGGAGGACTAGAATGTGCCGGTTGAAGAAGCAGACACAGCGTCCTCAGGTAACGAGTTCCAGTGTTTGATGGTGCGCGGGAAGAAAGAACTTCTCCTGTATTCAGTCCGGCACTGGATGGTGGATAGCTGCCGGCTGTGTCCTCTTCTGAGGCTTAGTTGGAGCTGACTTCAGTCTGGTGTTGTCGACTTTGACAATGCCGTTCAGGACCTTATAAAGCATTGTAAGCCTGGTAGACTTTCTGCGGTGCTCAAGTGTGGGCCATCCTAACTGAGAAAGCATGTCAGTTACACTGGAGGTGTTGTGGTAGCGGTTTAGCACGAAGCGAGCCGCCCTTCTGTACAGCTTCGATTTTGTCCACATTCCTCCGAGTGTGGGGGTCCCACACAGAACTGGCATATTCAAGCAGGGGTCTGACAAGGGTCAGGTATGCTTTCTCCCTCAGTTCTGATGAGCAGATCTTCAGATTTCGTCATAGAAAGCCCAGCATTCTGTTTGCCTTTGATGTTATGGCCTCAACATGCAAGTCCCAGCTGATGTCCTTCTGGATGGTGATACCTAGATACTTCACTGAAGTCATTGTGTCCAGGGTGTGGCCATGCAGGTTATAGCTATGGCGGAGTGGTGTTCTACTCCTTGACACAGGTAGGACAATACACTTTTTGGGATGGAATTCCATATATCCCAATTTCCTTCCCAGTCTGCCAGGTGTTGGAGGTCCTGTTGCAGCTGTCTTTGGTCCTGTTCGGAAGTGATGGTTTTGTAGAGTGCTGTGTCATCCGCAAACAGTCATGTTGGTGAGGTCACTTGCTCTGGCAGGTCATTTATGTAAGCGAGGAAGAGACAGGGTCCAAGCACCAATCCTTGGGGGACGCCGGATTTTACGCAAGCGTATTCCGATCAGGCTCCCTCGATTACAACTGCCTGAAGTCTATCTGTCAGAAAGTTCTTGATCCAGCCGTTGACTTCGCCCTTAATGCCATAGTGGTGGAGTTTGTGCAGGAGAAGGCTGTGATTCACCTGGTCAAATGCCTTGGCAAAATCCATGACAAGGATGTCTTGTTTGTTTGCCCTCTTCCATGCTGTCCACCAGTTCGCTGACAAATTCTAGGAGCTGAGTCTCACAGGACCGGTTCTTCCTGAATCCGTGCTGCTGGCCATAGAGGATGTTATTTCTCTCTAAGTGATCCATCACAGAGCTGACAATGATGTGCTCTAGCACTAGTAGCAGTTTGCACGAGATGCAGGTCAGTGAAATGGGCCTGTAATTTGCTGAATGTTAACAATGATGAATTATGCAGTTTTTGCCACGCTGAAAGAGAGAGCATTGAACACTTAATCTGGTTTTGTGAACATTCTATACTTTTCTGGAGACAACTCGAAATTCTTTTGAAAGACAAATGTGAACATGTTGTGGCACTTAGATTTTCACTACTCCGTTAGTACTATTTGGATATACTGAACATTTTAACTAATTTAAGTCCGATGCAGTTTTTTATTTATCAATGCAAATATGGACAAAAGCTTCCAAATCTATGCAGTTTTCTGAATTATTTAAAGAAAAGATGTCAAATTGAAAAATATATTACCACGCACTTGCGACACCCCGTAGCAGTCACATCCTGACACAAAATTGGAAGGGATTTTGTCTTCTAGTTCATGAGATACAGCTTGAAGAAGAAACATATAGCGCAAAGAAGGAAATTTCAGTTTTCAAGGTCACACTTCAAGGTCAAGATCAGCATGGTGATACTTTATGCTTGGATGTGTTCTTCTCTAGGGCATACAGTACCACACACAATCCGAAGCGCTTCTGTCAAGTACAAATGTGGAAAATATGGCTTAAAACCCAATTTGTAGACCCCTACCACTTTCAAGGACTACCGATCTCCCGGACCGTGACCTTGACCTTGATCGGTATGCCACCATCAGAACGGGCATAAGCCAAAGTACCTACATGCCAAATTTGAAGACTCTAACACCAACGGTGTGGGAGTTATGGCCCTTTAAAGATTTTCGGTTTTCTAGATCGTACGCCAAGGTCAAGGTCACGACGGCAAAAGTTTTTGTGCGGATGCCTTCCTCTCATGGTGAGACACCAGCACACAAAATTTGACGCGATTCGGTCAAGCGGTTCAGGAGATATCCTTGGGACAGACAGAAAAAACAAAAAACAAAAAACAAACAAAAAAAAATACCAACCAGCCCATCGCAAAGTCCGATCACCTATGGTGACGGACAAAAACGACAAACAAAACAAACAAACAAATAAAACAAAGTTACATACACGAACGAAAACATACTCCTTTGCGATCGTAGATCGGCAAAGGACAATAGCACATGAGAGAGAGAGAGGAGGCAGGAGGGGTCAGGGTTAGACAGACAAAAAGGCGGAGACAAATAGGCAGGGCAAACTTTGACAGGAGTAAGACGGAGAAGCAGAGAGAAAGAGAGAGAGAGGGGGCGGGAGGGAGAGAGACAGAGGGGAGGGGGGGGGGAGGGAGAGAGAGAGAGGACAGGTAGACAGAGTGTAAGGAAGCCAAGAGAACATAATCAATAAGAAATCATAAGGTAAAAGCACTAAGAACCTTAAGCAATATAAATTCACATTTCTAAGATAAAAGCACTAAAACCTTAAAGCCGTAGCTCCCGATTCCAGGAATCGGGTGGCTATTTTTAGACACACGCCTCTACCAGCAAGAGGAGAAAAGAAGGGTTTGCTCGCAGCGTGTGGCGAAAACTGCCGCTTTTGCTCGACTCCCTCCTTTTATATCCCTGTCCTGCCTTTAAGCAATATAAAATAATTCACATTTCTAAGATAAAAGTTCTTGGACTTTAAGCATTGAAAATTCAATTCGCCCCCTTCCCCTGTTTCCCTCTGTTAAGACCAGAACAATTTAACTGGCATAATAAACACACTAAAAACAATATTCACTAGAAGAATACATGCAAAAAGTATGCATACAAAGACACACAAACTCATGCGCATGACTGACATCAGGGCAAAAACTGTGTTTTACAGATGTTTTTTGAAGAGGTGTGTTTTCAGGTGTTTTTTAAAGGTGGGTAGAGACTGAATTTGGCGGAGAGTTATTGGTAGAGAGTTCCAAGTGACGGGGCCGAAGACAGAGAAACTTCTTTTGCCAAAGGAGTTGAGAGAGAAGCGGGGGACAGAGAGAAGGTTGGCATCCTGAGATCGGAGAGCTCTTTAGGGCGTGTAAGGACAGACAAGATCAGATAAATAGGATGGCATGCATTCAAGATTGACAATCTGAAAACAAATTATGGAAATTTTATACTCAATGCGGGTTTTCACTGGGAGCCAGTGCAGGGTCTTCAGTAGCTCAGTAACACTGGATCTTTTACTCTTTCTAAGAACAAGTCTGGCAGCGTGATTTTGAATGCGTTGGAGTTTGGACATCAGCTTTTCTGGAAGATCAGCCAAGAGGGAGTTGCAATAGTCAAGTCTAGAAAGAATTAAAGAGACGCATAGTTTGTTTGCAGAGTCAACTGAGAGGTAAGAACGAATTTTGCCTATTCTTCTGAGCTGAAAGTACAGAACTTTGCAGAGGTGGTTCACGTGTACTTCCATAGTAAGGGACTGATCTAGCAGCAGATGAGCAGCTGTGTTTTGAATACGCTGGAGACAAGATAGAGAAGAGACTGATTAAAGGTCAGAAAGGAGAGCATTACAGTAGTCAAGACGAGATAGGATGAGGGAAGTAACAAGCTTTGCTGTGGCTTCATCTGAGAGGTATTTATGAATATAGCCACACACGCACGCACGCACACGCACGCACGCACGCATGCACACACACACACACACACACACACACACACACACACACACACACACACACACACACACACACACATGCTTACACACAGATACACATGTATGCACACGCACAATTGCAAGGATGAACACATGCACACTCATGCACGCACACATGTATGCTCACACACACGCAATAAAGTCAGTAATCGGTTATAATGTTATGTTGAAGTGATTTGGATTGATGTGAATGTTGTCGGCTGGTGATAATCATATATTATTATACACCGATCTTCAAGATAAGCAAAGAAGGCTGCCAAGCGGGAGATATAAAATCATAACTTGACATATCATTTGCGCATATTAACCCATAGGCTTAGTGTAAACGCACATGAGAAAAAGGTGTAAGAATACACCGTTGCTATTAGAAACTTGACGTCACAGTTATTTATCTTCACATAGCATTATTATCATTACCGTCTTGTCAACGCGAGCTGTACCTACCAAAGCTGGACCCAGAATTTGACAAGCTGTGCAGTGCTACACCAAGGATTCATTCAGTGCTGATGACAAAATTGAATGCTGGTACACAACGAAACCACTCTCAAGAAGATTCATGGCTCGACTGAATCAACAGTGACAGCTGTCACAGATCTACATAAACCATTCTGTGCGTGCCACTTGGAACGTCTAGCCGTGGATCTAGGCCTAGGCTACTCAACTCCATGACCGCTTCGATATTAGCAGACGATTCGAGCTATGCAATTTTGTCACAGGGAGAGTCCATGTTGATAATGTAGACGCAGTACTGTTGCAAGAACAGCTCAAATTCATCTTCAGTCCAGAAATAAAAATGAGCCGACTGAACCTGTGCGAAGAGGTTTAAAAAAAAATTGTGTTTTCCGGGCCTGTGATTGACGTTCTTATCAAAGCTGACTCCCCTCTTTTTCACAGTGTGTTGAAATTGACTCGCTCTCGTTAAGTGTGTACGTTTTGTTGTTGGTGGTTACAAGTTAAAATAACAGCAATTGTCGTTAGTGTTTCAGTTCATTGCTTCTGTTTGTGTTTATCTTTATACGTTACATTTTGTCTCCACATCTTATGAAGTACATTTGTGCTAACATTTTCTATTTGGTTGAACTATATTCTTTGCGCAAGAATGCATGTTACAGTGTGTGTGCTGCGACCATTGTTGTGAAAATGGATGCGTTTTCATTTCGTTGCAGATCTGAGCCTGTTTCTTTTTCTTGCTTTTCTGTTGATACATATCAGTATATATCCGTTATTAGGACTTTGGAATGGGATATTGCTTTTATCCTATTTCTCGAACCTTGCTGTTTATCACACTCCAAAGCTTGAGAGATAGGATAAAAGCAATATCCCACTCCAAAATCCTAATAACTGATAATACCATCTTAATGCTTATTGTATTGATGTGAATGTTCTCACAGGCATCAGAAGCAAAGAAAGCAAAGCTGACGGAGGAGGAGCGCACCGTGTCCTTGACCCCACTGACCTCTGCCGGCTGGACCATAGTGGAAGGAAGGGACGCCATTTACAAGGAATTCATGTTCAAGGACTTCAACCAGGTATATGATGTTTATTGATATGACATCATTGCGTGCATTGATTGAATGATATTTTGAAACTGCAGTGGAACCTCTCTTATAAGACCTCCCATTATAAGACTCCCTCCCACATAAGACCTACTTCTCTAAGACATTGCCCTTCTTTGTAAGTAATAAAATTACCTTCCTTATAAGACCTCATTTTGGATGATTTTTTATTAAGGTCTTATAAGGGAGGTTCCACTGTATCGGCCAATCTCTAGCCTTCCCTTCTTGTAAAAAATCTTAGAGAAAGTAGTTCTTCATCAATTATTTCAGCACCTTGTTACGAACAATCTTCTCAGTCCCCATCAATCTGCTTACCGTGCTGGACACAGTACTGAAACAGCTCTTATTAGTATCTTAAATGACATTCTGACTTCCCTTGACAACGACAAAATATCTGTTCTCCTTCTTTTTGATTTATCAGCAGCATTTGACACGATAGACCATGACATTCTACCGACACATTTGACAACACCAAGTCACAATGCTAAGTTGTGACGTTCTATTAGTAGTACTATGGAGCCAACACCAAGTCACAATGCTAAGTTTGATGTTCTACTAGTAGTACTATGATCCAGGAGCCAACACCAAGTCACAATGCTAAGTTGTGACGTTCTACTACAGTGGTCGCCGCTTTATAAAGCCATTTTGGGACCGACGAAAAATGGCTTTAATAAGCGGCGGATTTAATAACCAGCGGTCCAGAATTACGTCATTTTCAAACTTTTTTTTTTTGCTTCTCTTTTGTTTACGTCAGTCACACTTTCACACTTTCTTTCGTCATTTACACTTGCTTGAATCTAAACACAGCTTCACAAGGCCTCTTAAACGATGTTGAACTTTTGTTTTGTTTTTTATTGACTGACATTCTTTTCTAAACTCAGTTACTTCGTGATACATGTGAGCGTGCACATAAATATGTCTTGAGTGACACAAGTGACATATTTTCACGCAAAAAAAAAAAGAAAAGAAAAGAAAAAAGAACAAAATCGTGTGAGTTTTAGTCACAAACTATGTGATTTCTCTGAGAAAAGTGGCTTTAATAAGCGGCGGGGTGGTTTTATTAAGCGGCTTTTTTTAATATATAGTGAAAAAATCCGGACCGTAAGAAATCGGCTTTAATAAGCGGCTGGCTCTATTAACCGCGGTTTTATAAAGCGGCGACCACTGTAGTAGTACTGTGATCCAGGAGCCAACACCAAGTCACAATGCTAAGTTGTGACGTTCTACTAGTAGTACTACGATCCAGGAGCCAACACCAAGTCACAATGCTAAGTTGTGACGTTCTACTAGTAGTACTACGATCCAGGAGCCAACACCAAGTCACAATGCTAAGTTGTGGCGTTCTACTAGTAGTACTATGATCCAGGAGCCAACACCAAGTCACAATGCTAAATTGTGACGTTCTACTACTACTAGTAGTACTACGGAGCCAACACCAAGTCACAATGCTAAGTTGTGACGTTCTACTAGTAGTACTACGATCCAGGAGCCAACACCAAGTCACAATGCTAAATTGTGACGTTCTACTACTACTAGTAGTACTACGGAGCCAACACCAAGTCACAATGCTAAGTTGTGACGTTCTACTAGTAGTACTACGATCCAGGAGCCAACACCAAGTCACAATGCTAAATTGTGACGTTCTACTAGTAGTACTACGATCCAGGAGCCAACACCAAGTCACAATGCTAAATTGTGACGTTCTACTAGTAGTACTACGATCCAGGAGCCAACACCAAGTCACAATGCTAAGTTGTGATGTTCTACTACTACTAGTAGTACTACGGAGCCAACACCAAGTCACAATGCTAAGTTGTAACATTATATTAGTAGTACTATGGAGCCAACACCAAGTCACAATGCTAAGTTGTGACGTTCTACTAGTAGTACTACGATCCAGGAGCCAACACCAAGTCACAATGCTAAGTTGTGACGTTCTACTAGTAGTACTACGGAGCCAACACCAAGTCACAATGCTAAGTTGTGACGTTCTACTAGTAGTACTACGATCCAGGAGCCAACACCAAGTCACAATGCTAAGTTGTGACGTTCTACTAGTAGTACTAGGATCCAGGAGCCAACACCAAGTCACAATGCTAAGTTGTGACGTTCTACTAGTAGTACTACGATCCAGGAGCCAACACCAAGTCACAATGCTAAGTTGTGACGTTCTACTAGTAGTACTACGATCCAGGAGCCAACACCAAGTCACAATGCTAAGTTGTGACGTTCTACTAGTAGTACTACGGAGCCAACACCAAGTCACAATGCTAAGTTGTGACGTTCTACTAGTAGTACTACGATCCAGGAGCCAACACCAAGTCACAATGCTAAGTTGTGACGTTCTATTAGTAGTACTACGGAGCCAACACCAAGTCACAATGCTAAGTTGTGATGTTCTACTAGTAGTACTACGATCCAGGAGCCAACACCAAGTCACAATGCTAAGTTGTGGCGTTCTACTAGTAGTACTATGGAGCCAACACCAAGTCACAATGCTAAGTTGTGATGTTCTACTAGTAGTACTATGGAGCCAACACCAAGTCACAATGCTAAGTAACTTGCACTGGCTTCCAGTAGAGGCTAGAATCAAGTATAAAATAGCTTGCCTTTGTTTCGGTGCTGTTCACTCCTCTGGTCCCGTCTATCTCTCCGAACTAGTAACTGTCTACACACCTGCTCGCTCCCTACGTTCTTCCTCTGACTGCTGCACACTCAAGGTTCCTCGGGTCCACACGAAATCTTTTGGTGAACGATCCTTCTACTATTTAGCACCTCACTTATGGAATTCCCTCCCACAACATGTCCGCTCATCTGACTCTATCTCCGCCTTTCGCTCTGCCCTTAAAACTCACTTGTTTCGGACATATTATGATTGATTAGTGTTTGTGTGTGTCACTGTGTGTGTGGGGGGCAAATGTATTTACAATTATTTTATAATTCGTATTTTGTATGTAGAATGTCTACGTCTTGTAAACTTTAAATGCTTGTAAATGAGGTAGAAGGGTATTTTTGTTTTTGCAAAATTTGTCTATTATAATTAGTCATGTAATTGGTATGTTGATGGCAGTATGATTTTATTTCAAGTTGCAGTATTGTATTCAAACTTGATTGAGAATGTGAATGTGAATGTGGTCTCTATGTTTCTTCTTAGAATGTTCAATCATATTGTAACTATTTTACTCTTGTATTATTAATTGTGTGTGAGTGTGTGTGTGCGCATGCATGTGTGTGTGTGTGTGTGTGTAAGGAAGTTAGAGAACGTTGTGTGCAAGCATCATGCTTATTTTACTTTCTAATGATTAATTATTTGTTTGCCTTTAATGATCTTATTATCAATGTAGACCACTCCATCCTCCTTCACAGACTCCATGACTTTTGGCATTCGGGTTCCTGCTCTTTCCTGGTTTGAGTCCTACCTGAAACATCGCATACAGACTGTCTGTGTGAATGGCAGATACTCAGGGCCTTCCGACCTCTCCTTTGGTGTTCCCCAGGGCTCTGTCTTGGGGCCCATTCTTTTTGTACTGTATGCTGCTCCTGTTTCTGATGTCATTAGTAAGCATGCATTGTCCCACGAGAGTTTTGCTGACGATACTCAGATCAATCAGTCAGCCTCTCTTGCCGAAGTTGATGGGCTAGTATCAAGGACACAGAACTGTATAGCAGATATCAAAACATGGATGACTGTTAATAAACTGCAGTTGAACGAAGACAAGACTGAACTTATGTTAGCCTGTCCAAAGAGATTACTTGGCCATCCATCTCTTCCAGTCAACAACACTCCTGTCTCTCTGTCCCCCTCTGTTCGCAGTCTCGGAGTCACGTTAGATCAGACCCTCTCCCTCCAACAACATGTCTCAAATGTTTGTCGATCTACATACCTTCAGCTCCGCAAAATAAGTTCTATTCGCCACTATCTGTCTACTGACGCCACGAAAACTTTGGTCTGTGCTTTTGTTTTGTCTGAAATCGATTACTGCAACTCTCTCCTTGCTGGCCTCCCAAAGTATCTTCTCAGTCGCCTCCAAAGAATTCAAAGCAATGCTGTCCGATTAGTCCTTAAGTCTTCTAAGTATGAACATGTCACGCCACTTCTGCACTCTCTGCACTGGTTAAAAATCTCTGATAGGATTGACTATAAACTCTCCACTCTTTCCTTCACTGTCATCTCTGGTTCTGCCCCTGATTACCTGTCTGACCTACTTCATCTCTACACACCTTCTCGTGTCCTCCGCTCTTCCTCTGACACTCGCCTCCATCTGTGTGGAACAACTTACCCCTGTCTCTCAGACACTCTGACTCTCTGGACGCGTTCAAGGCCGGTCTAAAAACTCATCTCTTTTCTAAGTTGTAGCTGACATGCCTAGGTTGATTGTGCAGTGTGGACATTGAGTGGTGTGTGTGCGTGTGCGTGTGCATGCGTGTGCGTGCAATGTGTGTGTGTGTGTGTGTGTGTGTGTGTGTGTGTATGCAGTGTGTGTGTTGATTGTGCCGTATGGAAATTGAGTGGTGTGTGTGTGTGTGTGTGTGTGTGTGTGTGTGTGTGTGTGTGTGTATGTGTGTGTGTGCATGCAGCATGTATGTGTGTGTGACGCCCCCCCCCCCCCCCCCCCCGCCCGCGTCACCCCCCTTCCCACTCTCTCCCCTTCATCGTCTTCCTTTTTTTGTGTGTGTGTGTGTGTGTCAGAGTGTGTGTGTGAATGGGAATGTTTATAGTTTTATTTCTTTGTAAAGCGCCATGAATAGAATTTTCTAGATATGTGCGCTATATAAGTGCCAATTATTATTATTATTATTATTATTATAATGCAAAGCGCACTGAGCTCATGTGAGAAAGAGCGCTATATAAATTCCCATTATTATTATTATTATTATTATTATTAATATTAAATATTAAGTTGTGATGTTCTATTAGTAGTACTACGGAGCCAACACCAAGTCACAATGCTAAGTTGTGACGTTCTACTAGTAGTACTACGATCCAGGAGCCAACACCAAGTCACAATGCTAAGTTGTGACGTTCTACTAGTAGTACTATGGAGCCAACACCAAGTCACAATGCTAAGTTGTGACGTTCTACTAGTAGTACTAGGATCCAGGAGACAACACCAAGTCACAATGCTAAGTTGTGACGTTCTACTAGTAGTACTACGGAGCCAACACCAAGTCACAATGCTAAGTTGTGACGTTCTACTAGTAGTACTATGGAGCCAACACCAAGTCACAATGCTAAGTTGTGACGTTCTACTAGTAGTACTACGATCCAGGAGCCAACACCAAGTCACAATGCTAAGTTGTGACGTTCTACTAGTAGTACTACGATCCAGGAGCCAACACCAAGTCACAATGCTGAGGTATGACGTTCTACTAGTAGTACTATGGAGCCAACACCAAGTCACAATGCTAAGTTGTGACGTTCTACTAGTAGTACTACGATCCAGGAGCCAACACCAAGTCACAATGCTAAGTTTTGACGTTCTATTAGTAGTACTACGGAGCCAACACCAAGTCACAATGCTAAGTTGTGACATTCTACTAGTAGTACTATGGAGCCAACACCAAGTCACAATGCTAAGTTGTGACGTTCTACTAGTAGTACTACGATCCAGGAGCCAACACCAAGTCACAATGCTAAGTTGTGACGTTCTACTAGCAGTACTACAATCCAGGAGCCAACACCAAGTCACAGTGCTAAGTTGTGACGTTCTACTAGTAGTACTAGGATCCAGGAGCCAACACCAAGTCACAATGCTAAGTTGTGACGTTCTACTAGCAGTACTACAATCCAGGAGCCAACACCAAGTCACAATGCTAAGTTGTGATGTTCTACTAGTAGTACAAGGATCCAGGAGCCAACACCAAGTCACAATGCTAAGTTGTGATGTTCTACTAGTAGTACTATGGTTCTAGCAGTTTCTAACAGTCGCTCAATCTGATAAATGTCCACAAATCATAATAAATAAGGGTGAACAATCGAACTTGAAGTTGCTTGGAACAGACAGTGCGGTCATTCGTGGCACGGGCGATCGTAGTCAGACACTTTGTTAAAGAGAACTTGAAGTTACTTGGAACAGACAGTGCGGTCATTCGTGGCATGGCCGATCGTAGTCAGACACATTGTTAAAGAGAACATGAAGTTACTTGGAACAGACAGTGCGGTCATTCGTGGCTCGGGCGATCGTAGTCAGACATATTGTTAAAGAGAACTTGAAGTTACTTGGAACAGACAGTGCGGTCATTCGTGGCACGGGCAATCGTAGTCAGACACATTGTTAAAGAGAACTTGAAGTTACTTGGAACAGACAGTGCGGTCATTCGTGGCACGGGCGATCGTAGTCAGACAAATGTTTAAAGAGAACTTGAAGTTACTTGGAACAGACAGTGCGGTCATTCGTGGCATGGCCGATCGTAGTCAGACACATTGTTAAAGAGAACTTGAAGTTACTTGGAACAGACAGTGCGGTCATTCGTGGCTCGGGCGATCGTAGTCAGACAAATTGTTAAAGAGAACTTGAAGTTACTTGGAACAGACGGTGCGGTCATTCGTGGCACGGGCGATCGTAGTCAGACACATTGTTAAAGAGAACTTGAAGTTACTTGGAACAGACAGTGCGGTCATTCGTGGCACGGGCGATCGTAGTCAGACAAATGTTTAAAGAGAACTTGAAGTTACTTGGAACAGACAGTGCGGTCATTCGTGGCACGGGCGATTGTAGTCAGACACATTGTTAAAGAGAACTTGAAGTTACTTGGAACAGACAGTGCGGTCATTCGTGGCACGGGCGATCGTAGTCAGACACATTGATAAAAAGAACTTGAAGTTACTTGGAACAGACAGTGCGGTCATTCGTGGCACGGGCGATTGTAGTCAGACACATTGTTAAAGAGAACTTGAAGTTACTTGGAACAGACTGTGCGGTCATTCGTGGCACGGGCGATTGTAGTCAGACACATTGTTAAAGAGAACTTGAAGTTACTTGGAACAGACAGTGCGGTCATTCGTGGCACAGGCGATCGTAGTCAGACACATTGTTAAAGAGAACTTGAAGTTACTTGGAACAGACAGTGCGGTCATTCGTGGCATGGGCGATCGTAGTCAGACACATTGTTAAAGAGAACTTTAAGTTACTTGGAACAGACAGTGCGGTCATTCGTGGCACGGGCGATCGTAGTCAGACAAATGTTTAAAGAGAACTTGAAGTTACTTGGAACAGACAGTGCGGTCATTCGTGGCACGGGCGATCGTAGTCAGACACATTGTTAAAGAGAACTTGAAGTTACTTGGAACAGACAGTGCGGTCATTCGTGGCACAGGCGATCGTAGTCAGACACATTGTTAAAGAGAACTTGAAGTTACTTGGAACAGACAGTGCGGTCATTCGTGGCACGGGCGATCGTAGTCAGACACATTGTTAAAGAGAACTTGAAGTTACTTGGAACAGACAGTGCGGTCATTCGTGGCACGGGCGATCGTAGTCAGACACATTGTTAAAGAGAACTTGAAGTTACTTGGAACAGACAGTGCGGTCATTCGTGGCACGGGCGATCGTAGTCAGACACATTGTTAAAGAGAACTTTAAGTTACTTGGAACAGACAGTGCGGTCATTCGTGGCACGGGCGATCGTAGTCAGACACATTGTTAAAGAGAACTTGAAGTTACTTGGAACAGACAGTGCGGTCATTCGTGGCACGGGCGATCGTAGTCAGACACATTGTTAAAGAGAACTTGAAGTTACTTGGAACAGACAGTGCGGTCATTCGTGGCACGGGCGATCGTAGTCAGACACATTGTTAAAGAGAACTTGAAGTTACTTGGAACACACAGTGCGGTCATTCGTGGCACGGGCGATCGTAGTCAGACACATTGTTAAAGAGAACTTGAAGTTACTTGGAACAGACAGTGCGGTCATTCGTGGCACGGGCGATCGTAGTCAGACACATTGTTAAAGAGAACTTGAAGTTACTTGGAACAGACAGTGCGGTCATTTGTGGCACGGGCGATCGTAGTCAGACACATTGTTAAAGAGAACTTGAAGTTACTTGGAACAGACAGTGCGGTCATTCGTGGCACGGGCGATCGTAGTCAGACAAATGTTTAAAGAGAACTTGAAGTTACTTGGAACAGACAGTGCGGTCATTCGTGGCACGGGCGATCGTAGTCAGACACATTGTTAAAGAGAACTTGAAGTTACTTGGAACAGACAGTGCGGTCATTCGTGGCTCGGGCGATCGTAGTCAGACAAATTGTTAAAGAGAACTTGAAGTTACTTGGAACAGACGGTGCGGTCATTCGTGGCACGGGCGATCGTAGTCAGACACATTGTTAAAGAGAACTTGAAGTTACTTGGAACAGACAGTGCGGTCATTCGTGGCACAGGCGATCGTAGTCAGACACATTGTTAAAGAGAACTTGAAGTTACTTGGAACAGACAGTGCGGTCATTCGTGGCACGGGCGATCGTAGTCAGACACATTGTTAAAGAGAACTTGAAGTTACTTGGAACAGACAGTGCGGTCATTCGTGGCACGGGCGATCGTAGTCAGACACATTGTTAAAGAGAACTTGAAGTTACTTGGAACACACAGTGCGGTCATTCGTGGCACGGGCGATCGTAGTCAGACACATTGTTAAAGAGAACTTGAAGTTACTTGGAACAGACAGTGCGGTCATTCGTGGCACGGGCGATCGTAGTCAGACACATTGTTAAAGAGAACTTGAAGTTACTTGGAACAGACAGTGCGGTCATTCGTGGCACGGGCGATCGTAGTCAGACAAATGTTTAAAGAGAACTTGAAGTTACTTGGAACAGACAGTGCGGTCATTCGTGGCACGGGCGATCGTAGTCAGACACATTGTTAAAGAGAACTTGAAGTTACTTGGAACAGACAGTGCGGCCATTCGTGGCTCCGGCGATCGTAGTCAGACAAATTGTTAAAGAGAACTTGAAGTTACTTGGAACAGACGGTGCGGTCATTCGTGGCACGGGCGATCGTAGTCAGACACATTGTTAAAGAGAACTTGAAGTTACTTGGAACAGACAGTGCGGTCATTCGTGGCACAGGCGATCGTAGTCAGACAAATGTTTAAAGAGAACTTGAAGTTACTTGGAACAGACAGTGCGGTCATTCGTGGCACGGGCGATCGTAGTCAGACACATTGTTAAAGAGAACTTGAAGTTACTTGGAACAGACAGTGCGGTCATTCGTGGCACGGGCGATCGTAGTCAGACACATTGATAAAAAGAACTTGAAGTTACTTGGAACAGACAGTGCGGTCATTCGTGGCACGGGCGATTGTAGTCAGACACATTGTTAAAGAGAACTTGAAGTTACTTGGAACAGACTGTGCGGTCATTCGTGGCACGGGCGATTGTAGTCAGACACATTGTTAAAGAGAACTTGAAGTTACTTGGAACAGACAGTGCGGTCATTCGTGGCACAGGCGATCGTAGTCAGACAAATTGTTAAAGAGAACTTGAAGTTACTTGGAACAGACAGTGCGGTCATTCGTGGCACGGGCGATCGTAGTCAGACACATTGATAAAGAGAACTTTAAGTTACTTGGAACAGACAGTGCGGTCATTCGTGGCATGGGCGATCGTAGTCAGACACATTGTTAAAGAGAACTTGAAGTTACTTGGAACAGACAGTGCGGTCATTCGTGGCACGGGCGATCGTAGTCAGACACATTGTTAAAGAGAACTTGAAGTTACTTGGAACAGACAGTGCGGTCATTCGTGGCACGGGCGATCGTAGTCAGACACATTGTTAAAGAGAACTTGAAGTTACTTGGAACAGACAGTGCGGTCATTCGTGGCACGGGCGATCGTAGTCAGACACATTGATAAAGAGAACTTTAAGTTACTTGGAACAGACAGTGCGGTCATTTGTGGCACGGGCGATCGTAGTCAGACAAATGTTTAAAGAGAACTTGAAGTTGCTTGGAACACACAGTGCGGTCATTCGTGGCACGGGCGATCGTAGTCAGACACATTGTTAAAGAGAACTTGAAGTTACTTGGAACAGACAGTGCGGTCATTTGTGGCACGGCCGATCGTAGTCAGACACATTGTTAAAGAGAACTTGAAGTTACTTGGAACAGACAGTGCGGTCATTCGTGGCACGGGCGATCGTAGTCAGACAAATGTTTAAAGAGAACTTGAAGTTGCTTGGAACACACAGTGCGGTCATTCGTGGCACGGGCCGATCGTAGTCAGACACATTGTTAAAGAGAACTTGAAGTTACTTGGAACAGACAGTGCGGTCATTCGTGGCACGGGTGATCGTAGTCAGACACATTGTTAAAGAGAACTTGAAGTTACTTGGAACAGACAGTGCGGTCATTCGTGGCACGGCCGATCGTAGTCAGACACATTGTTAAAGAGAACTTGAAAACAATATCACTTTCAAATATTAGAAGAAGTTTTATTGGGTTAGATAACATAGTATTTTAAAAAGTATATAAAAGTTTGGTCAGACCTCATCTACAATATGGGAATCAGGTCTGGAGTCCGTTTTTAAAAAGGCAATCGGCAGCATTAGAAAGGTCCAAAGACGAGCAACAAAATTAGTTAAATGCGTTAGTCACCTTGACTACGAACACAGACTAAGGAAGTTAAAATTACCATCTCTGAAATATAGAAGAATTCGTGGGGATCTGATAAACACATACAAAATGTTTCACAGTGATAACAATACTAATAAATCTATGTTCCAGCTAACAACTGACTCAAGAACCTCTAACAGTGATTTAAAAATACTAACCCAGTATAGCCGAACTAATATTAGAAAAAAAATTCTGTTCTAACAGAGTAACAAACTGGAAAATTTTGGAATACTCTTCCTGCACATATTAAACGAGCACAAAATCAAACAAAATTCAAAAACCTTGATAATTACACCAACATCTCAAAACTGCAATATGAGCATGACTAAAAGGCAGAATTGAAAAACAAAATATAAAAACCTCTCAGCTGTGCAAAAGTTCAAACAAAAATGAAAGGACAGTGAAGAGGCCGTGAGGCCTAATGTCCTAACTATCTGACCTGACCTGACCTTCAAGTCAGCGCTTATTTGCCGAAAACAGTGTGCTACAGGTTTTACACAACTTGTGTGCACGTCACATCCAGTTTGCATACTCCGGTTTGAGTGAAAGCATTTGCCGCTATGGTCGTTTGTTTTGGTAGTCAGACACCACTCAACGATCTTTCCGAACTGCAAATTTTCCAATTGTAGTATAGTATAGTATAGTGTGGGACTGCCTCGCGGCTTAATAACCGTCCCTGCGTGGTCTTGCAGGCTGAAAAATAGGATAGTGTGTGGTCAGATTAGAGAGCCCCTAAGCTGCATCACTAAGAGCCACTGTGTTTATCTTTTCAGGCGTTTGGCTTCATGAGCAGAGTGGCCCTAAAAGGCAGACAAGATGGATCATCATCATTATATATTGTGATTTAGTAAACCCCAAGGCTCCAGCACTAAGGGCCAATGTTTTATGTTGCAGGCGTTTGGCTTCATGAGCAGAGTGGCCCTAAAGGCAGACAAGATGGATCATCATCATTATATATTGTGATTTAGTAAACCCCAAGGCTCCAGCACTAAGGGCCAATGTTTTATGTTGCAGGCGTTTGGCTTCATGAGCAGAGTGGCCCTAAAGGCAGACAAGATGGATCATCATCCTGAGTGGTTCAATGTCTATAACAAGGTATGTGCTCTGTTCTTGTTTATTCTCTCTGTGTGTGTATGTGTGGCAAAGTATATCAGTTAATATATAATTTGCATGTGAAGTTATATATAATTATTAAATTTCCCTGGCTAGGTTAACCTAGGGTTAGGTTAACCCTAGTAAAGTGGAAGCATAGCATGGTAGGCAAACATTAACTGGAATGTGAAAAAAAAGTGTTTGGGTTCAATCTCCAAAATTTTCTAATATCTCATTTCTGTTTAACCCTCTTGTGCCTGACGCTCTGTGCTCTCAATCACCTCTGAAATCCTAACCCAAGGGACGTCACTCCGTACAAAAGGGGGGGTAGCGTCAGAAAAATAATAAAATAAAATATACCCTACCAGATTTTTTGTGTTTTTTTGTTTTGAATGTGTTGCCGAGATGTCTGTCTGATTTGCAAAATGAATTTCAAGATGTTATGGGGATGCATGGCTCCACAAAAAAAATCAAATTGCCAAAGTGTAGTCGCAAACTGCATTCACTAGTCATTCACTGCCTACTTTTGCAGACTGTTGAAGCCTAACTCGCCCTAACTTGGGCTAAGACGACTGAAATGGAAATGTAGATCAAAATCATTCACTTACCCTTTCACTTCACGATCTTATAATTCCTATCTTTCACAAAAAAAAGAATTTTCATCGCTGTCATCACTCGGTGGATGCAATAACGACTCATCATCCATGATGTAAAAGTCGGGAAAATGCCGATGTCAGTAACACGACTTCAAAAATTCGCATCGATCGAACAAACACAAGCTCGCCGCCGAAATAGGTCAGAATACACTCCTTACTCATCACTTCGCGATCTCATAAGTCCCATATTTCACAAAAATAGGACTATTCATCGCTTTCCTCAGTGAATGGACGCCATAACTGTTCGTCATCCATATTGGAAAAATCGCGAAAAATGCCGAAGTCGGTCACTAATTTTCAAAAATTCATATCTTTCAAACCAATCGGCCTAGAAGCCATTGCAAGCAACAGGACGGAAGTGTAATCCATAGCGAAAGCGAGGCTGAAGCGCTCACGTGACTGCCATGTGATAGAAACAAAATGGAAGCGCCCTAACCGGCCACGTGGAATCCGTACGTTCCCGAACGTTCTAGACGTTTCCGATCCGATTTTTTTTTGAACGTTCACGACCGTTCACCGCACAAGAGAGTTAAATAAATCAGGATAAGACTTTTTTAATGCTGCATGTTTACAAAGCATCTGCTACATTGTATTTTGGTTGTTTTTATGTTGACCAAAGTTTGACAGTGATAATCCCATTTCTGCTTTGGTTATTTTTGTTATATGTTAAATGCACCTGCAAACCCCAAGTTAATCATCTGATTGGAAATAAGTGTTAAATGCAAACCCCAAGTTAATCATCTGATTGGAAATAAGTGTTAAATGCAAACCCCAAGTTAATCATCTGATTGGAAATAAGTGTTAAATGCACCTGCAAACCCCAAGTTAATCAATTGGAAATAAGTGTTAAATGCCCCAAGTTAATCATCTGATTGGAAATAAGTGTTAAATGCACCTGCAAACCCCAAGTTAATCATCTGATTGGAAATAAGTGTTAAATGCAAACCCCAAGTTAATCATCTGATTGGAAATAAGTGTTAAATGCACCTGCAAACCCCAAGTTAATCATCTGATTGGAAATAAGTGTTAAATGCAAACCCCAAGTTAATCATCTGATTGGAAATAAGTGTTAAATGCACCTGCAAACCCCAAGTTAATCATCTGATTGGAAATAAGTGTTAAATGCAAACCCCAAGTTAATCATCTGATTGGAAATAAGTGTTAAATGCACCTGCAAACCCCAAGTTAATCATCTGATTGGAAATAAGTGTTAAATGCACCTGCAAACCCCAAGTTAATCATCTGATTGGAAGTAAGTGTTAAATGCACCTGCAAACCCCAAGTTAATCATCTGATTGGAAATAAGTGTTAAATGCACCCCAAGTTAATCATCTGATTGGAAGTAAGTGTTAAATGCAAAACCCCAAGTTAATCATCTGATTGGAAATAAGTGTTAAATGCAAACCCCAAGTTAATCATCTGATTGGAAATAAGTGTTAAATGCAAACCCCAAGTTAATCATCTGATTGGAAATAAGTGTTAAATGCAAACCCCAAGTTAATCATCTGATTGGAAGTAAGTGTTAAATGCACCTGCAAACCCCAAGTTAATCATCTGATTGGAAATAAGTGTTAAATGCAAACCCCAAGTTAATCATCTGATTGGACATAAGTGTTAAATGCACCTGCAAACCCCAAGTTAATCATCTGATTGGAAATAAGTGTTAAATGGTCTTTTATATTGATCACAGAACTGGTGTTTTCAAAAGTAGATATTTTTGTGTTTTCTTTTCTCAGGTACAGATCACTCTCAGCTCGCACGACGTCAAAGGACTATCCACAAGGGACGTCACTCTGGCCACCTTCATCGAGGAGGCGGCCAAGCCCTGGGCCAAGTAGGATCACAGTCTTGGGCCCATGGGCCTACAGTTATAAGGTGTACCCATGCTGGGCCATCACAGTTTTTGTAGGGGCTTTGTTGTGGATGTTTGGTGTGTTAGGAAAGTAGGAATTGATGTTAGTGGAAAATAATCTGTTTTGACAGTGAAATGTTGAAAGTGTACCTTCCCAAAATGACAACATTTTTCTCTATCAAACTGGAAAGGATTTCTTCTTGCAAGATTAGGTATTCGTACTAAAAAATAAAGAGCCTAGTTGTTTTTAATGGTGTGATTCAGGCTGTTTTTTGATGAAAAAAGAGAGTAAAAGACGATATTCCAAAGAACAATATTGCAGCCTTGCGCTGGGCCTTGGAGTTAGCGGTGTGATAGCAATGCCGTGGTATGCCCGCGAAGATGGCACAGAAAGGGAAATAGTGTGGCCTATTTTTGCGAAACATCTTCTAAGCTTTGATCACTGAAAAAATGCAATGCAAGTTCAAGGGGAGGGGGATTAAATTACTTCTAGACACATTATAAACTATTTCAGATGACATAACTTCTAGGCACTGTGAATAAAAGTCAAAATGTAAGCATCTACTGCATAGTTTGAGCTCTTTTTTTTAATTTTGTGCATAGATTATAAGAGGATATACAAAATAACTTTATTATGCAATTTCAGTATTTCCAAACTTTCTGAGTTTCTGTCTTTTTTATAGGCCAAGTGTTACTGACGTTGAACTGAAAGCAGTTAATTTGTGAACATTGAGTTTGGGCAAGCAGTTTGTGCTGAATTATGAGCGATGTTGTGAGAATGCCTCTTTTGCTTGTAAATCAGCTGGGTAGATTTGGACAAAGACAAAACTAACAATCAAACATTCTTAGCATCAGATAGATGGTGGTGTGTTTTGTGTGTTGCTGTGTGTTGTTTGCTGGCTGTATAGTCTCCATTCCAGTATAATGGTGGTAGCCTTGTTGCTGTGTGTTGTTTGCTGGCTGTATAGTCTCCATTCCAGTATAATGGTGGTAGCCTTGTTTTGTGTGTTGCTGTGTGTTGTTTGCTGGCTGTATAGTCTCCATTCCAGTATAATGGTGGTAGCCTTGTTGCTGTGTGTTGCTGTGTGTTGTTTGCTGGCTGTATAGTCTCCATTCCAGTGTAATGGTGGTAGCCTTGTTTTGTGTGTTGTTTGCTGGCTATATAGTCTCCATTCCAGTATAATGGTGGTAGCCTTGTTTTGTGTGTTGCTGTGTGTTGTTTGCTGGCTGTATAGTCTCCATTCCAGTATAATGGTGGTAGCCTTGTTGCTGTGTGTTGTTTGCTGGCTGCTATAGTCTCCATTCCAGTATAATGGTGGTAGCCTTGTTGCTGTGTGTTGTTTGCTGGCTGTATAGTCTCCATTCCAGTATAATGGTGGTAGCCTTGTTGCTGTGTGTTGTTTGCTGGCTGTATAGTCTCCATTCCAGTATAATGGTGGTAGCCTTGTTTTGTGTGTTGCTGTGTGTTGTTTGCTGGCTGTATAGTCTCCATTCCAGTGTAATGGTGGTAGCCTTGTTTTGTGTGTTGTTTGCTGGTTATATAGTCTCCATTCCAGTATAATGGTGGTAGCCTTGTTTTGTGTGTTGCTGTGTGTTGTTTGCTGGCTGTATAGTCTCCATTCCAGTATAATGGTGGTAGCCTTGTTTTGTGTGTTGATGTGTGTTGTTTGCTGGCTGTATAGTCGCCATTCCAGTATAATGGTGGTAGCCTTGTTTTGTGTGTTGCTGTGTGTTGTTTGCTGGCTGTATAGTCTCCATTCCAGTATAATGGTGGTAGCCTTGTTTTGTGTGTTGCTGTGTGTTGTTTGCTGGCTGTATAGTCGCCATTCCAGTATAATGGTGGTAGCCTTGTTTTGTGTGTTGATGTGTGTTGTTTGCTGGCTGTATAGTCTCCATTCCAGTATAATGGTGGTAGCCTTGTTTTGTGTGTTGCTGTGTGTTGTTTGCTGGCTGTATAGTCGCCATTCCAGTATAATGGTGGTAGCCTTGTTTTGTGTGTTGCTGTGTGTTGTTTGCTGGCTATTGTGACGAGGGAATGAGCTAACGGCTAAGTCTCTAGGGGTAGACTTTTAGATTGTTAAATTTTCGATGAGAAAAGTTTCCTTTACCCCACTTCTCTGAGGTGAGCAACTTTCCCGGCCCCTTTTCATCTAATACATTTATGTTTTGTGCCCGGGTTCTGGCTCGTATGATTGATGGAAATACAAGTGGTAGATTTTCTCTAAATGACAGACAGAGAGAAGTAGATTTTTACATGAAAATTGCAAAAAAACTTCCACTCTCATCAGTCTGACCAAAAGGTTCAGAATTATTTGTACACTTGTATTTTATTTACTCACAAAATCTGCATAGCAAATTATGCAACAATAATAATAAAGCAGCTCAATGGCGCCAAAACAAAATATGAATGAAAAAAAAATGAAATCCGAAAGGATTATACAAGACTTTTGTCTTTCTAAAGGTTAGCCCCAAGCCGGAAGGGTCACTAATATTATCAAGTGTCCTTGGTTCCAGTTAGTGTTCTTTGCACTGTCTTAGGGACTTAGCTGTGTTGAAGTTCCTCCGTAGGGATCGGCGAGTGCTGGGGTGACTAGGCTTGCCCTTCAGGTGAGGGTAGTTCCCAGTCGTTCTGGTTATAGGCATCGCGGGATGGCACGGCACAGGAGTGGTCTCCTCACGGATTCTGGGTGCGTGTGGCGTCTTTTGCGGCAGCCCCGTCTTGTTGCTTGTGAGTCAGGGATTGAACGTCCTGACCACGATGCCCTGCTGATAATCACATGAGAAGGGTGGGTGTAGATATCTCTATGGGGCTTAGAGATATCAAGGGCTTCAGCCGGCAGGGAATTAGTGGATCCCAATCAGCTAGAAGGACGCCCTTGTACAATAGCACTATGACAGATAACCTGAATTTCAGTTACCAAACTGAAATAACACATGACATGTGTACTGGAATCAACTGATATGATTCAGTAACACAAGCCAGCAAACATCACTCCTCAGTCCAACACTTGGAAAGGAATGTTATCGAACAATTTGCAAGTTTGCAACCCATGGATCCCCTAGCTAAAAATTATGGACAAGGTTTGGTAGTAGGACTGGGAATCGCTGTATCTTGTACCAAAATGAGTTGAAGTCAAAATTCATCAAACACACACAGATGATCATGTTCCAGATAATTAGAACAGGATGTTTATCATTCTTTTCACTTAACATCTACTAACCTTTGATTCATACATGGAAACATAGGACTAGATCAAAAATATAATCAACGCAGTCAGGATCTCAATCATTTATTATACACCCAGCCTTACTTCTATAATACTCACGATTGGGTCTAATAACTGGCTGGGAGATAGTGTTGAATTCTGGCCAATTTGCTTCAAACACGGGTTTTAGGGTAAAGTCCTTGGTGAGGAAAACTAGAGAATGTTTTCAATAGGCTGCGTTTCCATCCACTATTTCACACAGTCACCTCCGCACGTGTTAATAATTTTAAGACGAGTAACCGGGCAAGAGTTGACCGTAGTGAATTATCTACTAGCCATTGGCGAAGTGGTCCAAGAGATATGACGCCTGACATAAGGGAGCGGTCATAATGTTATAGTCATGGACCCATCCCATGCCTAAAATTCCTGGGGGAAATCGCTGACTAGTAAGCGGCGCTGTGGGGTGCCAAAGACTGGATCTATGGAAAGACGGGGCAACCTGGCTGAAACATTCGGGTACAATCAATGACTCGATGCTACCAGTCAAAATACGGTGGCTATGAAGTAAAATAGTATGGCAGGTCCATGTAACAAGTTGATTGAGATGTCACAAAGCGAGAAACAAGGGGAGATCTAGATCCAGGGTGCTTTCATGAATGAGGAGTAAATGTGTCAGTGTCAAGAATTGGTAAACATGCTGTTCTAATTATGTGCACTGATTCATACATGTGTGTGTTTTTGACTTAAAGGCGATAGGTACAATTGATGGATTCTCTGGCTTTTTTTCACTGGAAATGTATCAAGTCGGGTGCTCCCTGGGTTTCCACCTTTGATTACGGTCCTTTCCAAGCGTTGGACTCATAGTGATGTTTGATCTAGCTGTGTTATTGAATCATAACAGTTGATTCCAGTACTCCTTTTATGTTTTATTGATTTCAGTTTGGTAACTGAAATTCGGGTTATTTGTTATTAGTGGTATTGTACAAGGGCAGCCTTCTAGCTGGTTTGGATCCACTAATCCCCTGCTGGCTGAAGCCCCTTGTCTCTAATGCCATAGAGATCTACACTCACCTTCTTCTGTGATTATCAGCAGGGCATCGTGGTCAGGATGCTTATCCCTGACTCACAAGCAACAAGACGGGGCCACCGCAAAGACGCCACCGCACCCAGAATCCACAAGGAGACCACGCCTGAACCGTGCCATCACACAACGCCGCAACCGGAACGACTGGGAGCTACTCTACACCAGATCAAGCCAAGTCACCCCAGCACTCGCCAATCCCTATGGAGGAACTTCAACACAGCCATGAGCTAAGTCAATACGACAGTGCCAAAGAACACTAACTGGAAACCATGACACCTAAGAATATTAGTGACCCTTCCCACTTGGGACGAACCTTCTAGAAGGACAAAAGTCTTATAAATCCTTTCGGATTTCATTGTGTTTTTCATTCATATTTTGTTTTGGGCACCACTGAGCTGCTTTATTATTATTATTGCATAATCTTAATAATTCTTATGCATATTTTGGGAGTAAATAAAATACAAGTATACAAATATTCCTTAAACCTTTGGTCAGACGGATGAGAGTGGGAATTTTGAAATTTTCATGTAAAAACCTACTAATCTCTATCTGTAACTGCCATTTAGAGCAATTCAACCACTGTATTTTACTTCAACCATCTGACGAGCCAGGGAAACCGGCACAAATAAATTATGGGCACAAATATAAATTTTTTAGATGAAAAGGGGCCGGGAAAGCTGCTCACCTCAGCGAAGTGGGGTAAAGGAAACTTTTCTCATCGAAAATTTAACAATCTAAAAGTCTACCCCTAGAGACTTAGCCGTTAGCTCATTCCCTCGTCACAATAGCCAGCAAACAACACACAGCAACACACAAAACAAGGCTACCACCATTATACTGGAATGGAGACTATACAGCCAGCAAACAACACACATCAACACACAAAACAAGGCTACCACCATTACACTGGAATGGAGACTATACAGCCAGCAAACAACACACATCAACACACAAAACAAGGCTACCACCATTATACTGGAATGGAGACTATACAGCCAGCAAACAACACACATCAACACACAAAACAAGGCTACCAACATTACACTGGAATGGAGACTATACAGCCAGCAAACAACACACAGCAACAAGGCTACCAACATTATACTGGAATGGAGACTATACAGCCAGCAAACAACACACAGCAACAAGGCTACCAACATTATACTGGAATGGAGACTATACAGCCAGCAAACAACACACATCAACACACAAAACAAGGCTACCACCATTATACTGGAATGGAGACTATATAACCAGCAAACAACACACAAAACAAGGCTACCACCATTATACTGGAATGGCGACTATACAGCCAGCAAACAACACACAGCAACACACAAAACAAGGCTACCACCATTATACTGGAATGGAGACTATACAGCCAGCAAACAACACACAGCAACAAGGCTACCACCATTATACTGGAATGGAGACTATACAGCCAGCAAACAACACACAGCAACAAGGCTACCACCATTATACTGGAATGGAGACTATACAGCCAGCAAACAACACACATCAACACACAAAACAAGGCTACCACCATTACACTGGAATGGAGACTATACAGCCAGCAAACAACACACATCAACACACAGCAACAAGGCTACCACCATTACACTGGAATGGAGACTATACAGCCAGCAAACAACACACAGCAACAAGGCTACCAACATTATACTGGAATGGAGACTATACAGCCAGCAAACAACACACAGCAACACACAGCAACAAGGCTACCACCATTATACTGGAATGGAGACTATACAGCCAGCAAACAACACACAGCAACACACAAAACAAGGCTACCACCATTATACTGGAATGGAGACTATACAGCCAGCAAACAACACACAGCAACAAGGCTACCAACATTATACTGTTTTTGAATGGAGACTATACAGCCAGCAAACAACACACAGCAACACACAAAACACACCACCATCTATCTGATGCTAAGAATGTTTGATTGTTAGTTTTGTCTTTGTCCAAATCTACCCAGCTGATTTACAAGCAAAAGAGGCATTCTCACAACATCGCTCATAATTCAGCACAAACTGCTTGCCCAAACTCAATGTTCACAAATTAACTGCTTTCAGTTCAACGTCAGTAACACTTGGCCTATAAAAAAGACAGAAACTCAGAAAGTTTGGAAATACTGAAATTGCATAATAAAGTTATTTTGTATATCCTCTTATAATCTATGCACAAAATTAAAAAAAAGAGCTCAAACTATGCAGTAGATGCTTACATTTTGACTTTTATTCACAGTGCCTAGAAGTTATGTCATCTGAAATAGTTTATAATGTGTCTAGAAGTAATTTAATCCCCCTCCCCTTGAACTTGCATTGCATTTTTTCAGTGATCAAAGCTTAGAAGATGTTTCGCAAAAATAGGCCACACTATTTCCCTTTCTGTGCCATCTTCGCGGGCATACCACGGCATTGCTATCACACCGCTAACTCCAAGGCCCAGCGCAAGGCTGCAATATTGTTCTTTGGAATATCGTCTTTTACTCTCTTTTTTCATCAAAAAACAGCCTGAATCACACCATTAAAAACAACTAGGCTCTTTATTTTTTAGTACGAATACCTAATCTTGCAAGAAGAAATCCTTTCCAGTTTGATAGAGAAAAATGTTGTCATTTTGGGAAGGTACACTTTCAACATTTCACTGTCAAAACAGATTATTTTCCACTAACATCAATTCCTACTTTCCTAACACACCAAACATCCACAACAAAGCCCCTACAAAAACTGTGATGGCCCAGCATGGGTACACCTTATAACTGTAGGCCCATGGGCCCAAGACTGTGATCCTACTTGGCCCAGGGCTTGGCCGCCTCCTCGATGAAGGTGGCCAGAGTGACGTCCCTTGTGGATAGTCCTTTGACGTCGTGCGAGCTGAGAGTGATCTGTACCTGAGAAAAGAAAACACAAAAATATCTACTTTTGAAAACACCAGTTCTGTGATCAATATAAAAGACCATTTAACACTTATTTCCAATCAGATGATTAACTTGGGGTTTGCAGGTGCATTTAACACTTATGTCCAATCAGATGATTAACTTGGGGTTTGCAGGTGCATTTAACACTTATTTCCAATCAGATGATTAACTTGGGGTTTGCAGGTGCATTTAACACTTACTTCCAATCAGATGATTAACTTGGGGTTTGCATTTAACACTTATTTCCAATCAGATGATTAACTTGGGGTTTGCATTTAACACTTATTTCCAATCAGATGATTAACTTGGGGTTTGCATTTAACACTTATTTCCAATCAGATGATTAACTTGGGGTTTGCATTTAACACTTATTTCCAATCAGATGATTAACTTGGGGTTTGCAGGTGCATTTAACACTTACTTCCAATCAGATGATTAACTTGGGGTTTGCAGGTGCATTTAACACTTACTTCCAATCAGATGATTAACTTGGGGTTTGCAGGTGAATAACACTTACTCCAATCAGATGATTAACTTGGGGATTGCATTTAACACTTATTTCCAATCAGATGATTAACTTGGGGTTTGCAGGTGCATTTAACACTTACTTCCAATCAGATGATTAACTTGGGGTTTGCATTTAACACTTATTTCCAATCAGATGATTAACTTGGGGTTTGCAGGTGCATTTAACACTTATTTCCAATCAGATGATTAACTTGGGGTTTGCATTTAACACTTATTTCCAATCAGATGATTAACTTGGGGTTTGCAGGTGCATTTAACACTTATTTCCAATCAGATGATTAACTTGGGGTTTGCAGGTGCATTTAACACTTATTTCCAATCAGATGATTAACTTGGGGTTTGCAGGTGCATTTAACACTTATTTCCAATCAGATGATTAACTTGGGGTTTGCAGGTGCATTTAACACTTATTTCCAATCAGATGATTAACTTGGGGTTTGCAGGTGCATTTAACACTTATGTCCAATCAGATGATTAACTTGGGGTTTGCAGGTGCATTTAACACTTATTTCCAATCAGATGATTAACTTGGGGTTTGCATTTAACACTTATTTCCAATCAGATGATTAACTTGGGGTTTGCATTTAACACTTATTTCCAATCAGATGATTAACTTGGGGTTTGCATTTAACACTTATTTCCAATCAGATGATTAACTTGGGGTTTGCAGGTGCATTTAACATATAACAAAAATAACCAAAGCAGAAATGGGATTATCACTGTCAAACTTTGGTCAACATAAAAACAACCAAAATACAATGTAGCAGATGCTTTGTAAACATGCAGCATTAAAAAAAGTCTTATCCTGATTTATTTAACTCTCTTGTGCGGTGAACGGTCGTGAACGTTCAAAAAAAAAATCGGATCGGAAACGTCTAGAACGTTCGGGAACGTACGGATTCCACGTGGCCGGTTAGGGCGCTTCCATTTTGTTTCTATCACATGGCAGTCACGTGAGCGCTTCAGCCTCGCTTTCGCTATGGATTACACTTCCGTCCTGTTGCTTGCAATGGCTTCTAGGCCGATTGGTTTGAAAGATATGAATTTTTGAAAAAATTAGTGACCGACTTCGGCATTTTCGCGATTTTTCCAATATGGATGACGAACAGTTATGGCATCCATTGACTGAGGAAAGCGATGAATAGTCATATTTTTGTGAAAGATGGGACTTATGAGATCGCGAAGTGATGAGTAAGGAGTGTATTCTGACCTATTTCGGCGGCGAGCTTGTGTTTGTTCGATCGATGCGAATTTTTGAAGTCGTGTTACTGACATCGGCATTTTCCCGACTTTTACATCATGGATGACGAGTCGTTATTGCATCCACCGAGTGATGACAGCGATGAAAATTCTTTTTTTGGTGAAAGATAGTAATTATAAGATCGTGAAGTGAAAGGGTAAGTGAATGATTTTGATCTACATTTCCATTTCAGTCAGTCTTAGCCCAAGTTAGGGCGAGTTAGGCTTCAACAGTCTGCAAAAATAGGCAGTGAATGACTAGTGAATGCAGTTTGCAACTACACTTTGGCAATTTGATTTTTTTTGTGGAGCCATGCATCCCCATAACATCTTGAAATTCATTTTGCATATCAGACAGACATCTCGGCAACACATTCAAAACAAAAAAAAAACACAAAAAATCTGGTAGGGTATATTTTATTTTATTATTTTTCTGACGCTACCCCCTCTTTTGTACGGAGTGACGTCCCTTGGGCTAGGATTTCAGAGGTGATTGAGGAGCACACCCCCCCCCCCCCCCCCCCCCCCCCCCCCCCCCCCCCCCCCACCCCCCCCCCCCCCCCCCCCCCCCCCCCCCCCCCCCCCCCCCCCCCCCCCCCCCCCCCCCCCCCCCCCCCCCCCCCCCCCCCTGAGCGTCAGGCACAAGAGGGTTAAACAGAAATGAGATATTAGAAAATTTTGGAGATTGAACCCAAACACTTTTTTTTCACATTCCAGTTAATGTTTGCCTACCATGCTATGCTTCCACTTTACTAGGGTTAACCTAACCCTAGGTTAACCTAGCCAGGGAAATTTAATAATTATATATAACTTCACATGCAAATTATATATTAACTGATATACTTTGCCACACATACACACACAGAGAGAATAAACAAGAACAGAGCACATACCTTGTTATAGACATTGAACCACTCAGGATGATGATCCATCTTGTCTGCCTTTAGGGCCACTCTGCTCATGAAGCCAAACGCCTGCAACATAAAACATTGGCCCTTAGTGCTGGAGCCTTGGGGTTTACTAAATCACAATATATAATGATGATGATCCATCTTGTCTGCCTTTAGGGCCACTCTGCTCATGAAGCCAAACGCCTGCAACATAAAACATTGGCCCTTAGTGCTGGAGCCTTGGGGTTTACTAAATCACAATATATAATGATGATGATCCATCTTGTCTGCCTTTTAGGGCCACTCTGCTCATGAAGCCAAACGCCTGAAAAGATAAACACAGTGGCTCTTAGTGATGCAGCTTAGGGGCTCTCTAATCTGACCACACACTATCCTATTTTTCAGCCTGCAAGACCACGCAGGGACGGTTATTAAGCCGCGAGGCAGTCCCACACTATACTATACTATACTACAATTGGAAAATTTGCAGTTCGGAAAGATCGTTGAGTGGTGTCTGACTACCAAAACAAACGAACCATAGCGGCCAAATGCTTTCACTCAAACCGGAGTATGCAAACTGGATGTGACGTGCACACAAGTTGTGTAAAAACCTTGTAAGCACACTGTTTTCGGCAAATAAGCCGCTGACTTGAAGGTCAGGTCAGGTCAGATAGTTAGGACATTAGGCCTCACGGCCTCTTCACTGTCCTTTCATTTTTGTTTGAATTTTTGCACAGCTGAGAGGTTTTTATATTTTGTTTTTTTGGCAAATCTGCCTTTTTAGTCATGCTCATATTGCAGTTTTGAGATGTTGGTGTATTTATCAAGGAGGTCTTTGAATTGTGTTAGATTCTGTGCTCGTTTAATATGTGCAGGAAGAGTATTCCAAAACTTTGTTACTCTGTTAGAAAAGAATTTTTTTTCTAATATTAGTTCGGCTATACTGGGTTGGTATTTTTAAATCACTGTTTAGAGTTCTTGAGTCAGTTGTTAGCTGGAACATAGATTTATTAGTATTGTTATCACTGTGAAACATTTTGTATGTGTTTATCAGATCCCCACGAATTCTTCTATATTTCAGAGATGGTAATTTAAACTTTCTTAGTCTGTGTTCGTAATCAAGGTGACTAACGCATTTAACTAATTTTGTTGCTCGTCTTTAGACCCTTTCTAATGCTGCCGATTGCCATTTTTAAAACGGACTCCAGACCTGATTTCCATACACTAGATTAGGTCTGACCAAACTTTTTTTTTTTTTTATATAACTTTATAAAAATACTATGTTATCTAACCCAATAAAACTTCTTCTAATATTTGAAAGTGATATTGTTTTCAAGTTCTCTTTAACAATGTGTCTGACTACGATCGGCCGTGCCACGAATGACCGCACTGTCTGTTCCAAGTAACTTCAAGTTCTCTTTAACAATGTGTCTGACTACAATCGCCCGTGCCACGAATGACCGCACAGTCTGTTCCAAGTAACTTCAAGTATCATTTTAAACAATGTGTTCACTGACGAGACGACGGCCGTGCCACAAAGACCGCACTGTGTGTTCAAAGCAACCCTTCAAGTTCCTTTAAACATTTGTCTGACTAACGATCGCCCGCTGCCACAGACATGACCGCACGTCTGTCCAAGTAACTTCAAGTTCTCGTTAACAATCGTGTCTGACTACGATCGTGCCGTGCCACAAATGACCGACCACTGTCTGTTCCAAGTACTTCAACGTTATCTTTAACAATGTGTGACTGAATACGAGCGACCGTGCCACGACATGACCCGCACTCGTGTGTTCCAAGCAACTTTCATAGTTCTCTTTAAACATTTGTCTGACTGACGATCGCCAGTAGCCACAAATGACCGCACTGTCTGTTCCAAGTAACTTACAGTTTCTTATCAATGTGTTCTGACTACGATCGCCCGTGCCACGAATAGACCTCACTGTCTGTTCCAAGTACTTCAGTTCTCTTTAACAAATGTGTCTGACTACGAATAGGGGCACTATCGCACACTAAGCGCATATCGCCTCACTAATGGTAATAGTCCGTAGCCACGAATGAAAGCAACAAGCTGTCTGTTCCAAGTAACTTAAGTTCTCTTTAACAATGGTCTGACTACGATCGCCCGTGCCACGAATGACCGCACTGTCTGTTCAAGGGGTAAAACTTTTTTTTTTTCCCCAAGTTCTCTTTTTACAACAATGTGTCTGACTACGATCGCCCATGCCACGAATGACCGCACTACGTCTGTTCCAAGTAACTTAAAGTTATCTATTTACCAACGTGTCTGACTACGATCGCCAGTGCCACGACTGACCGCACTGTACTGTTCCAAGTAACTTAAAGTTCTCTTTATAACGTGTCTGACTATCGATCGCCTATGCCGTGTGTTGTGTGCCACGAATGACCGCACCTGTCTGTTCAAGTACTTCAAGTTCTCTTTAACAATAGATTTCTGACTACAATCGCCCATGCCACGATATGACCGCCCAGTCTGTTCCAAGTAACTTCAAGTTCTCTTAACAAGTGTCTGACTACAATCGCGCCGTGCCCATCCGACAGGATCCGCACCCCGCACTGTCATGTTCCAAGTAACTTCAAGTTCTTTTATCAATGTGTCTGACTCACGAGTCGCCCGTTGCCACGGAATGACCCGCACGTCTGTTCCAAGTAACTTCAAGTCTCTTTAACAATTGTGT
>CM065698.1:53036082-53038545 GCA_017654935.2 Phymorhynchus buccinoides | reverse complement strand
TTGGCACCATGTCAGCACTTTCCAATATTAACAGTAAATTGTTCTTTCCCCCAGTCTGCACACAGACGTGGTGTGTTGGCACCATGTCAGCACTTTCCAATATTAACAGTAAATTGTTCTTTCCCCCAGTCTGCACACAGACGTTGTGTGTTTGCACCATGTCAGCACTTTCCAATATTAACAGTAAATTGTTCTTTCCCCCAGTCTGCACACAGACGTGGTGTGTTGGCACCATGTCAGCACTTTCCAATATTAACAGTAAATTGTTCTTTCCCCCAGTCTGCACACAGACGTGGTGTGTTGGCGCGGCCTGCTGACCAAGGTGCTGTGCACTCCCTACGAGCAGCAGGACGACTGGCTGATTGCCGTCACCAGGTGGCGGGGCACATACTTCCTGTGCGAGTTTGAGACGGACAGGAAGAGGAGGCAGCAAGAGCAGATGACTCCGCGACAGCGAGAGATGAGCTACTGGGGCTGGAAGTTTGAGCAGTACGTCACTGCTGGTGAGTACTGACGCTACTACTATCACTGCTGGTGAGTACTGACGCTACTACTATCACTGCTGGTGAGTACTGACGCTACTATCACTGCTGGTGAGTACTGACGCTACTATTATCACTGCTGGTGAGTACTGACACTACTACTATCACTGCTGGTGAGTACTGACTACTACTATCACTGCTGGTGAGTACTGACGCTACTATTATCACTGCTGGTGAGTACTGACGCTACTATCACTGCTGGTGAGTACTGACGCTACTACTATCACTGCTGGTGAGTACTGACACTACTATCACTGCTGGTGAGTACTGACACTACTACTATCACTGCTGGTGAGTACTGACGCTACTACTATCACTGCTGGTGAGTACTGACGCTACTACTATCACTGCTGGTGAGTACTGACGCTACTACTATCACTGCTGGTGAGTACTGACACTACTATTATCACTGCTGGTGAGTACTGACACTACTACTATCTCTGCTGGTGAGTACTGACACTACTATTATCACTGCTGGTGAGTACTGACACTACTATTATCACTGCTGGTGAGTACTGACTCTACTACTATCACTGCTGGTGAGTACTGACACTACTATTATCACTGCTGGTGAGTACTGACACTACTACTATCACTGCTGGTGAGTACTGACACTACTATTATCACTGCTGGTGAGTACTGACACTACTACTATCACTGCTGGTGAGTACTGACACTACTACTATCACTGCTGGTGAGTACTGACACTACTACTATCACTGTTGGTGAGTACTGACGCTACTATTATCACTGCTGGTGAGTACTGACACTACTATTATCACTGCTGGTGAGTACTGACACTACTACTATCACTGTTGGTGAGTACTGACACTACTATTATCACTGCTGGTGAGTACTGACACTACTATTATCACTGCTGGTGAGTACTGACGCTACTATTATCACTGCTGGTGAGTACTGACGCTACTACTATCACTGCTGGTGAGTACTGACTCTACTAATATCACTGCTGGTGAGTACTGACACTGCTACTATCACTGATGGTGAGTACTGACACTACTACTTATCACTGGGGGGGGAGTGTACGTAATGACGCGACTCCTAAATTTTCACTGCTGGTGAGTACTGACGCTACTACTATCACTGCTGGTGAGTACTGACGCTACTATCACTGCTGGTGAGTACTGACACTACTATTATCACTGCTGGTGTGTACTGACACTACTATTATCACTGCTGGTGAGTACTGACACTACTACTATCACTGCTGGTGAGTACTGACGCTACTATCACTGCTGGTGAGTACTGACACTACTACTATCCCTGAGCCTGTGTGTTTTTTTTACTGACGCTACTACTATCACTGTTGGTGAGTACTGACACTACTATCACTGCTGGTGAGTACTGACACTACTATCACTGGTGTTGAGTACTGACGATACTATCACTGCTGGTGAGTACTGACACTACTACTATCACTGCTGGTGGGTACTGACACTTTTTTTTTTACTGTTGGTGAGTACTGACGCTACTATTATCACTGCTGGTGAGTACTGACACTACTATTATCACTGCTGGTGAGTACTGACACTACTATTATCACTGCTGGTGAGTACTGACACTACTATTATCACTGCTGGTGAGTACTGACACTACTACTATCACTGCTGGTGAGTACTGACGCTACTATTATCACTGCTGGTGAGTACTGACGCTACTATTATCACTGCTGGTGAGTACTGACACTACTACTATCACTGTTGGTGAGTACTGACGCTACTATTATCACTGCTGGTGAGTACTGACACTACTACTATCACTGCTGGTGAGTACTGACACTACTATTATCACTGCTGGTGAGTACTGACACTACTACTATCACTGCTGGTGAGTACTGACACTACTACTATCACTGCTGGTGAGTACTGACGCTACTACTATCACTGCTGGTGAGTACTGA
>CM065698.1:53008582-53031082 GCA_017654935.2 Phymorhynchus buccinoides | reverse complement strand
GAGACTAAACTGTACCATGATTTTCAATTACTGTAAAAAAAAATCAATGGTACAGCTCTCATGTTACTGTTGGCCCCTACTACAGGATAGTATTCCATTAAGACAACTGCTGTTGCTGCTGCTACTACTAGTAATGCTAATGGAAACAAATAGGTTAAAAATCAAGTATTCATCTTGACAATCAAAATATAAAATATTTAATTATTTTTCATCAACAAAGCTCTTTAAACTTAAAGTTATCTTTTTATTCCTTTTGCTTTGTTTTGGTTCATCCTAATATTGTTGCGTGCGTGCGTGCGCATGCATGTGTGTTTGTGCATGTGTGTGTGTGTGTGTGTGCGTGTGCGCACATGTGTGTGTGTGTGCATGCATGTGCGTGTGTGTGTGCATGTGTGTGTGTGTGTTGTTGTTCTTCTTTAATTTAACGTCTTTTCACTTAAAAGTGATATTAGACATGAAAGTGTGTGTGTGAGTGTGCGCGCGCGGATATGTGCCCGTGTATCTGTGTGTGCTTAAAGTGCACATTTGTATGTAACATTAGGGGATATATGCTAAATTAAAACAGTTTAAAAAAAAGAAAAAAACAACTCCAGAATTGAACTATTATAAAATCAAAATGAAAACATTCTAAAAAACAGCAATCATAGAAACGAGCCAACTGGACTTAACATTAAAGTTTGTACAAAATTCAAAAGAGATACGGCATCTTGGAATATACATTTGGATTCATCTTTTCTGAATTCTGATAGGGTCGATTCAGAATAAGGGCAATAATATAGAATGTGTGTTGTTGTACAATTATCAATAGCACCACATACACATTGAAGATTGTTTAATGTGTGTGTGTGTGTGTCAAGTCAAGTCAAGTCAAAATTTTATTTAAAGAAGGACATTGAATAAGCAAATATACATGCTTTTTTCCATCAAGCCATCTATAAACAGAAGCATCAACCAAACATACATGCACGAAACATAAACTATACTGGTTAAGGACATAGAAATAAGAAAAAGAGAGAGAATACGAATACGAATGTTTTTATTGAGGGTAAAACAGATAAGCTGGGTAGCTTTTTTACACCATTGCCCTCAAGCAAATAAACAATTAATGAAGAAAATGATTAACAGAAACGTAAAAACAACAACAACAAAACTGGCAACAATAGTGACAAAAATATACAATGTAATATAATACAAGGCAAAAATGGCCACACAACAGCAATTCAAAATTAAAGACCCCCACCCCACCCCACAAAACACACACCAAGAAACAACAACAAAAAACACCTCCCAGTCTCTACCCCCCCCCCCCCCTGCACTCACTCCCACAAGCACCCCCCACATACCCCACCCCCACAAACCCATGCACACATACATACATGCATACAAATTCTTATATTATGTACATGTACATGTATATATACATGATACATCTGATATATCAGTTCACATAAAATCTTAAATGTTCTCTACACCTTGTAATATCATTTGAATGTATATATAAACATCATTAAACGTGTGAACATATGTATTGTAATTCGTAAGGTAAAATAAGACAAAAACAGATTTATAATTGGTCCATCAAGTATTTATTTTATTTAAAGAAGGACATTGAATAGGCAAAATATACATGCTTTTTTCCATCAAGCCATCTATAAACAGAAGCATCAACCAAACATACATGCACGAAACATAAACTATACTGGTTAAGGACATAGAAATATAAGAGAGAGACCCTGTCACTCTGACCTGTGGTGAGAGAGAGATAGAGACACACAGAGACAGATACAAATAGAGACGGAGAGAAAAAGAGAGACAGAGAGAAAGAGAGAGACCGAAAGAAAAAGAGAGAGAGAGAGAGAGAGAGAGAGAGAGAGAGAGAGAGAGAGAGAGAGAGAGAGAGAGAGAGAGAAGAAGAAGAAGAAGAAACATATAAATATTTACAGAAAGAAAAGGAACATATAAATATTTACAGCAACAAACAGAAAGCACATGAAATAGCAATACAATATCAACATAGTGTTCCACATATCAAAATGAAGAAAGGGGCCACAGATATATTATACACAGCTTTACACTCACACACTATTCTTTTATCTATGGGCGGGGATGGGGCTAGGAGACATTAAAACCAAATTTAGGATAACCATTACATATTTAACTGTTGACTATTCGAAAGATGCTGTTTGAGTCTTGTCTTGAAATAGGTACTGTTTTTTTATTTTCTTTAGAGTAGCAGGCAGGCTGTTCCACAAGGTTCCACCAGAGTATAGGAAACTAGATTTGTAGAGGTTATTTCTAGGTCTAGGAAAAGATAACAAATGATTATGTCTGTGAGGATTGACTTTGAATGAATCTATAAGTTTTTTCGGAGCATTTCCGTTTATGATATTGTGCATAAGTAGTGCTTTATTAAACAACAGTCTGTCATGAAAAGTTAATAAGTTTAGTTCTTTATACTCTTTGATAGTCAGTGAGCTAGATTTTAACAAAATCAATTTGACAGCTTTTTTTATACATACGGTTGATTTGTTTCAAATTGGTATCACTACAGTTGTCCCATATACTTGATGCATAGTCAATTATCGAAAGAATATGCCCACTAAAAAATAACTTACGCGAATGAGGAGCTAAGAAGTTTTTTTATTTTACTTAGTTGAAATAATTTCTTGGAAATATTTTTCCCAAGAGATGTTGTATGTTCAGTGCAAGTTAGATCCTTATCAATTATTACGCCTAGCATTTTGTGTGAATCGACTTCCTCAATCATTTTGTTTTCTATGAATAGTGGTTGAAAAGGAGTTTTCATTTTTTGTCTTTTTTGCCGTGCGCATACATACATACATTTTGTTTTGACTGCATTTAATGACATGTGATTAAGATGTGTCCAGGTGATGACTTTATTAATATTATCTTGTAGTGTAACTGATAACGTCAATGGATCAAAATCACTATCGTGTAAGGATGTATCATCCGCAAACATTTCACTATTGCAATCAATATGGCATGGCAAGTCATTAACATAAATAGAAAATAGAATTGGACCTAAAACAGTGTGTGTGTGTGTGTGTGTGTGTGTGTGTGTGTGTGTGTGTGTGTGTGTGTGCACAGAGCAGGAGGGAGGCACACCTGATACTGACAGACCTGTCAACAACAATGAAGGATTCTGTAGCGTGGTGAGATCACGACTACGCTCACATTCCTTGGGTGAGTCTGTCATCATCATCATCATCATCATCATCGTCATCATCATCACCATCATCATCATCATCAATGAAGGATTCTGTAGTGTGGTGAGATCACAGACTACGCTCACATTCCTTGGGTGAGTCTGTCATCATCATCATCATCACCATCACCATCATCATCATCATTAATGAAGGATTCTGTAGTGTGGTGAGATCACGACTACGCTCACATTCCTTGGGTGAGTCTGTCATCATCATCATCATCATCACCATCACCATCATCATTATCATCATCATCAATGAAGGATTCTGTAGTGTGGTGAGATCACGACTACGCTCACATTCCTTGGGTGAGTCTGTCATCATCATCATCATCATCATCACCATCACCATCATCATCATCATTAACGAAGGATTCTGTAGTGTGGTGAGATCACGACTACGCTCACATTCCTTGGGTGAATATCATCATCATCATCATCGTCATCATCATCACCATCATCATCATCATCAATGAAGGATTCTGTAGTGTGGTGAGATCACGACTACGCTCACATTCCTTGGGTGAATATCATCATCATCATCATCGTCATCATCATCACCATCATCATCATCATCAATGAAGGATTCTGTAGTGTGGTGAGATCACGACTACGCTCACATTCCTTGGGTGAATATCATCATCATCATCATCGTCATCATCATCACCATCATCATCATCATCAATGAAGGATTCTGTAGTGTGGTGAGATCACGACTACGCTCACATTCCTTGGGTGAATATCATCATCATCATCATCGTCATCATCATCACCATCATCATCATCATCAATGAAGGATTCTGTAGTGTGGTGAGATCACGACTACGCTCACATTCCTTGGGTGAATATCATCATCATCATCATCGTCATCATCATCACCATCATCATCATCATCAATGAAGGATTCTGTAGTGTGGTGAGATCACGACTACGCTCACATTCCTTGGGTAAATATCATCATCATCATCATCGTCATCATCATCACCATCATCATCATCATCGTTATCATCATCATTAATGATGGATTCTGTAGTGTGGTGAGATCACGACTATGCTCACATTCCTTGGGTAAATATCATCATCATCATCATCATCAATGTCGTCATCATCATCATCAACATCATCATCATCATCAATGTCATCATTATCATCATCAATGTCGTCGTCATCAACATCATCATCATCAATGTTGTCATCATCATCATCATCATCGTCATCATCAACATCATCATCATCATCAATGTTGTCATCATTATGATCATCATCAACATCATCATCATTGCTGTGACAGCTCTATCCCAGGAGACAGCAATACACACAGCACAATGCAATACAATACAATACAATGTATTTCAATATATTACAATACAATACATTACATCTGTTTCACAGTGTACGGGGGAGAGGTTGATTGCTATGACAGCTCTATCCCAGGAGACAACAAATACCACACAGCACAATACAATACAATATAATACAATACAATATATTACAACACACTATATTACAATACAATACATCTGTTTCACAGTGTACGGGGGAGAGGTTGATTGCTATGACATCTCTATCCCAGGTGACAACAAATACCACACAGCACAATACAATACAATATAATACAATACAATATATTACAACACACTATATTACAATACAATACAATACATCTATTTCACAGTGTACGGGGGAGAGGTTGATTGCTATGACATCTCTATCCCAGGTGACAACAAATACCACACAGCACAATACAATACAATATAATACAATACACTATATTACAATACAATACAATACATCTGTTTCACAGTGTACGGGGGAGAGGTTGATTGCTATGACAGCTCTATCCCAGGTGACAACAAATACCACACAGCACAATACAATACAATATAATACAATTGTCACGAAATCCCCCGCTCGATCTTGATCAGAGATCGGGAGAGGGAAATCGCGAACCCCGAGAAGAGTCTCGCACGCCCAAACAGACACACTCACAGGAGAAGGCACACGCGCACACCAGAAATACAATACAAAACAAGACTATTTATTATAATCAAGCAGACACACACTTACACAATTCAATACACTCAATGTTTAACAAATTATTTACATAATATACATGGCATTCAAAAGTTTGTCCAAAGAATAAACTAAAGCCGGCAACTTAACTAATTAACTAAAAGAAAGTTTGTATGCAGAAACACAAATTGAAGAGAAAACGACGAAAAGGCAGACGAAGAAGAGGTGTCCAACAAAACAAACAGCAGAGCGTCCGAAGAAGAGGAAGAAGAAGACAAAGGGAAAACTAAAGTCAGTAGAAGAAAAACTGCTGCCCCTCCTGGGGCAGGCTACAGCAGCAGAAACAAAAGAGGAGAAACGGCAGAGGACGCCCCCAGACTCCTCAACAGGAACGGTCGAAGCCTGGCCCAAACCCACAGACAGGCCCACGGATCGGGCCTAACACGGGGCCAGACGGAAAGGCGAGCGGCCTCTCACAGCCGGAAACGGAGAAAAAAGCGGTTGACCGGGCGGTCAACCAGGCAGCAACAGGTCAGGTCAGGTTCAGGCTCAGGCTCAGGACTGTAGGAAAAACCAAAACAAAAACCTGGTTTTGAACACCCAGAGTAACAACAGTTTTGTGTTTCCCCAAAAACAAATTCCCCAACAGTCCTCTTCAGGGATGTAAAAACCCTCCCTCTTTAAACTTGGTTCTCTCCAAGAACCCCAAAACGCTGAACAACACTTTCTTTACAATCCTTTTCACACGACTCAGTCTAGGGGTAATATTTCATCAAAAAGGATTAACTAAAAGGTTTCACTTTTTCTGGAACAACAAGGCTTTCATACATTTAGACAATTCTAGCCTTTCAAATACAAAAATTAACAATTACATTCTTCTGAAAATTTCACAGCTTTTCAGGTGTAAAAGAATGGACACTTAAATTCTTCAGAAAATATTACATAAAATTTCACCACCAGAAATATGTCCTTTCCATTCTCATTTCTTCCAGAAGGCGGATGAACTACAGGCAAAAGAATGTATTTCCCCAAAATAACATCCACAATGTACTTCAAAAAGCCTTGAAAACATTAATGACACTTCCTCTCAAAAATAAAAACAGAAACGGGGATGAACGCTTTACAAAGCCCCTATCAGCATAGCTAGAAGCGCAACTGGAATAACCCTCTGTTATCCAGCTCTCCGCAGAGTCTCTTAATACCTAATTAAGCTAGGACGATGGCCGCGAGGCTAAACATAGGCCGCAAGGCTAAACATATACCGCAAGGCTAAACATAGGCCGCGAGGCTAAACATAGGCCGCGAGGCTAAACATATACCGCAACAAGGAATAATGCGCGCGCGTGCACGCATTTAGGATTCTGAATCTCTGTGAACTCAAATACGCTTTGAACCAAAAACGATTTGTACGGCCTAAACACACAATGGCGAGCAAAAACATTGATTCAAAAACATGTGCCGAGTTCAAGTACCAAATTCTACGACCGGCAAAAACCTATCCAACTGACAAGTCACGACCCAGCCAGTCAGTTCCTTAGCCCCTTATGCAAAAATCAAGAAAATAATAAGAAAATGAACCAAAGAAAACGCACACAAATACACATGTTAGCAAACCTATAACTAGCTATTCTACATTGTTGCGCGCGCGTTGTTGTACGACTTTTAACGTGATTAATACTAATTTTATGCAGCTACTGACCAAACTTCCAAGTGGCGGAATGAAGAAGAAGAATCCTCCCCACAAGACAGTCGCAGCTCTGGTCTCGCCAAGGGCTCGAGGTAAGCGCGAGCAGGTGGAAGGGGTTCCGGACCGGCCACAGCTTTCTTCCAGGACTCCAGTGAACGCCAGGGACGATGACGGGGAAGGGAGGACAATGAGGAACCAAATAAAAAGGGGTGAAGATGGCGATGAGGATGAAGAGAAGAGACGGTGTCTGCCGAAACGCAGCAGCTTCGCTACCCCCACGTCTAAGCCTCGTGCAGGGTAAAAAGTTGAATACAGGATCCTTCAGGGACGTGGCCCTCACCACACCTCAGCACTGGGCGGCCGTAGGCGGACAAAACGATGAAAAGGAGGAAAGCGATGAAGCGATGTTGACTAACTGAAGGAAAAATATGGAGTGACGTTCGACCGGTAGAAAGCTCATGAAGTCGCAAGTTGAATGTGGAGTCTCGCGAGAGGTCAGTGCTAACACGGGTTGCACGGATTTCACGAGTAGGTTGTCTCCCCTAGGTGAGAAGAAAGGGAAAGACCTTGGGGTCCTTTGTGATCGAGAGGTAGTCTGTGCCTCTCTCTGTCGGTTCAGAAGAACAATGTCACAAACTCGTGACAACAATACACTATATTACAATACAATACATCTGTTTCACAGTGTACGGGGGAGAGGTTGATTGCTATGACATCTCTATCCCAGGTGACAACAAATACCACACAGCACAATACAATACAATATAATACAATACACTATATTACAACACACTATATTACAACACACTATATTACAATACAATACATCTGTTTCACAGTGTACGGGGGAGAGGTTGATTGCTATGACATCTCTATCCCAGGAGACAACAAATACGTGGAGCTGAAAACATCCCGCATCATTGAGGCTCCCAGACAGCGGACCAACTTCAAAAGGTCAGAGAGGAAAACATTTATTAATGAGGAGACTCAAAAGACATGCAAGCCACAAAATTGTTAATAACATATTTGATAATAAGAATATTATTTTGATTTTTCAGGTTTATGAAGAAGATTCGATGCACAGTTGTTTTTTTCCTAGATGTTTGGGGAGAGCTCCAGAAAATAAGTTTCCGTGGTAACAGTCCCTCACCCCCCCCCCCCCCCCCACAGGTGGCTGCTCCTGTACCCCCCCCCCCCCCCCCCCCCCCCCCCACAGGTTGCTGCTCCTGTACCCTGCTGGTGACTAGGCGACCCCTACCCTTGGCTTTCAAAGTTTTGTTTTAAGATTTTTTAGAAGCACCCATGCTGTTCTGAGCAGTTATAGTTCAGTGTAATGTATCTTCATATTTGTCCATGCTTGCTATTCATAGTACGGTGTATGTATGTGTGTGTTGCAGATTCAAGCTGTTGAAGTGGTGGGCCCAATGTTTTCTGCTGGGAATTCCCAAAATACATACTATATAATATATATATGTGACCCAACACCACGAAAGGGACATTATGTGTCAAACTGACCATTCTGAAAATATTATATAATTGAAGTCTTCAGACAATTATCTCTCTAATGATACAAGAACCATTCTTTTATCCTTTTCCGTTCCAAAGTTATGAGCATTTCCAGTTAGTAGGGTGAGCATCGGCCATTTTAAGAAAACAGTCTAAAGTCTCTCCTAGCTGAAGACAATGCATTGATCTACTTGTTTTAAAGCACTTATCAGCAGGCAGAACGGCCCGCGGATTCCCGCGGTTTGGGTAGCCACTGGCCGCGGTTTTGGCACTGCCGGCCGCGGTTTGTACTTCATGAGGCAGCGCGATCTTATTCTCAAATGGTATTCTTAAACAGTTTGTTTTCATACTGCGCCTTCGGAAACAAAAAATTGTGGCCATGTTTGTTTTTTCTTCCAAGTTTAGAGCTCTCTAGACTCTTACTTTCACTGTTTCAGAGTTTGTTTTGATGACAGTGATTGTGATTTGTGTTAAATGAGTCGATTTAGAGGATATGATCGCGGGAGACTACGATGATGTGAGAACTTTGAACTTTTCCGCGAGAAATCGGGTAGCGAATGATCGCAATGATGCAGACTACGGACTAGAGTTTTGTGGGGTCCGACTCGATGTCGACTCCGAGTCATGGCGAGTGTTGTTCGTCCGCGGATTGGACTCTGGAGTATTCTGATGCCTGTATAAGACTCTTTGTTGTCCTTTATAAATATGAAAGATACGATTTTTTGAGAACACAAAAATACCCATGACTAAAAATTGACCAAAAAATCATATTTTTGACTTTGCAAGCCTAAGTAACTAGTCCAGCGGTGAGAAACTAGTCCAGCGGTGAGAAACTAGTCCAGCGGTGAGAAACTAGTCCAGCGGTAAGAAACTAGTCCAGCGGTGAGAAACTAGTCCAGCGGTGAGAAACTAGTCCAGCGGTGAGAAACTAGTCCAGCGGTGAGAAACTAGTCCAGCGGTGAGAAACTAGTCCAGCGACTTAATGTCCCTTCCGTGGTGCTGGATCACACATGTACTATCTTTCTTTCCTGTAGAGCAACCACAGTCACTTCTGACTATTCTGTCGCTGTAACTTTAGGGCAATCTGCAGAAATGCATACTGAGGTACTACTGAGAAGAACAAAAGTTGACAGTAGAAGAAGAAGACAAAAAGCCTGGCCCAGCCAGCCAGGTTCCGCTAATCGGCCCCTAACGTGATGCCGCGCCAAGCGAGAGAATGACAGCCAGGTCCCGCTAATCGGGCCCCAACGTGATGCCGCGCCACTGGGAAAAAGAGGGGGAAAAAAAAGAGAGAGAGGTGGGGTGGGGTAAAGTTATTGTGATTTGGAGACCCAGGACACGAACGTGCCCAAGGTCCCCGCCTCAACAGCCTGCTCCGGGAGGTTGTTCCATGCCTTGATGGTGCATGGCAGGAAACTGGCCTGTCTGTATTGTGTGCGGCAGTAGATCTGGGCCAGCTGCTTGGTGTGGGAGGTTGTTCCATGCCTTGATGGTGCGTGGCAGGACACTGGCCTGTCTGTATTGTGTGCGGCAGTAGATCTGGGCCAGCTGCTTGGTGTGGGAGGTTGTTCCATGCCTTGATGGTGCGTGGCAGGACACTGGCCTAGCTGTATTGTGTGCGGCAGTAGATCTGGGCCAGCTGCTTGGTGTGGGAGGTTGTTCCATGCCTTGATGGTGCGTGGCAGGACACTGGCCTGTCTGTATTGTGTGCGGCAGTAGATCTGGGCCAGCTGCTTGGTGTGGGAGGTTGTTCCATGCCTTGATGGTGCGTGGCAGGACACTGGCCTAGCTGTATTGTGTGCGGCAGTAGATCTGGGCCAGCTGCTTGGTGTGGGAGGTTGTTCCATGCCTTGATGGTGCGTGGCAGGACACTGGCCTAGCTGTATTGTGTGCGGCAGTAGATCTGGGCCAGCTGCTTGGTGTGGGAGGTTGTTCCATGCCTTGATGGTACGTGGCAGGAAACTGGCCTGTCTGTATTGGGTGTGGCAGTAGATCTGGGCCAGCTGCTTGGTGTGGGCTCCACGCTGGCGTTGTGGTGCCGGGGTCAGTTTGTCTTTCATGGTCTTCATGTAAACGAGTTCGTGATGTACTATATATAGTGTAGAATATGTCCTATTGACTATGTGTGTGTTTCAGATTCAAGCTGTTGAAGTGGTGGGCTCAAAGTTTTCTGCTGGGAATCCCCAAAATCATCAGCGGTTTCCGCGACGATGAGGGCGTTGTGCATGAATTACAGGACTTCTACACTCAGGACATCCCTGGCCTGACAGAGGTAAACTGATAGATGTTGTGTGTTGTGGTGTACTGTGATATGTTGTAATGTAGTGTAGGTGAAATGATAGATGTGTGTTGTGGTGTACTGTGATATGTTGTAATGTAGTGTAGGTGAAATGATAGATGTGTGTTGTTGTGTACTGTGATATGTTGTAATGTAGTGTAGGTGAAATGATAGATGTTGTGTACTGTGATATGTTGTAATGTAGTGTAGGTGAAATGATAGATGTTGTGTGTTGTGTACTGTGATATGTTGTAATGTAGTGTAGGTGAAATGATAGATGTTGTGTACTGTGATATGTTGTAATGTAGTGTAGGTGAAATGATAGATGTGTGTGTGTTGTGTACTGTGATATGTTGTAATGTAGTGTAGGTGAAATGATAGATGTTGTGTACTGTGTGTATATGTTGTAATGTAGTGTAGGTGAAATGATAGATGTTGTGTGTTGTTGTGTACTGTGATATGTTGTAATGTAGTGTAGGTGAAATGATAGATGTTGTGTGTTGTTGTGTACTGTGATATGTTGTAATGTAGTGTAGGTGAAATGATAGATGTTGTGTGTTGTTGTGTACTGTGATATGTTGTAATGTAGTGTAGGTGAAATGATAGATGTTGTTGTGTGTTGTTGTGTACTGTGATATGTTGTAATGTAGTGTAGGTGAAATGATAGATGTTGTGTGTTGTTGTGTACTGTGATATGTTGTAATGTAGTGTAGGTGAAATGATAGATGTTGTGTGTTGTTGTGTACTGTGATATGTTGTAATGTAGTGTAGGTGAAATGATAGATGTTGTGTGTTGTTGTGTACTGTGATATGTTGTAATGTAGTGTAGGTGAAATGATAGATGTGTGTGTGTTGTGTACTGTGATATGTTGTAATGTAGTGTAGGTGAAATGATAGATGTGTGTTGTTGTGTACTGTGATATGTTGTAATGTAGTGTAGGTGAAATGATAGATGTTGTGTGTTGTTGTGTACTGTGATATGTTGTAATGTAGTGTAGGTGAAATGATAGATGTTGTGTGTTATTGTGTACTGTGATATGTTGTAATGTAGTGTAGGTGAAATGATAGATGTTGTGTGTTGTGTACTGTGATATGTTGTAATGTAGTGTAGGTGAAATGATAGATGTTGTGTGTTGTTGTGTACTGTGATATGTTGTAATGTAGTGTAGGTGAAATGATAGATGTTGTGTGTTGTTGTGTACTGTGATATGTTGTAATGTAGTGTAGGTGAAATGATAGATGTTGTGTGTTGTTGTGTACTGTGATATGTTGTAATGTAGTGTAGGTGAAATGATAGATTTTGTGTGTTGTTGTGTACTGTGATATGTTGTAATGTAGTGTAGGTGAAATGATAGATGTTGTGTGTTGTGTACTGTGATATGTTGTAATGTAGTGTAGGTGACATGATAGATGTGTGTTGTTGTGTACTGTGATATGTTGTAATGTAGTGTAGGTGACATGATAGATGTTGTGTGTTGTTGTGTACTGTGATATGTTGTAATGTAGTGTAGGTGAAATGATAGATGTTGTGTGTGTTGTGTACTGTGATATGTTGTAATGTAGTGTAGGTGAAATGATAGATGTTGTGTGTTGTGTACTGTGATATGTTGTAATGTAGTGTAGGTGAAATGATAGATGTTGTGTGTGTTGTGTACTGTGATATGTTGTAATGTAGTGTAGGTGAAATGATAGATGTTGTGTTGTTGTGTACTGTGATATGTTGTAATGTAGTGTAGGTGAAATGATAGATGTTGTGTGTTGTGTACTGTGATATGTTGTAATGTAGTGTAGGTGAAATGATAGATGTTTGTGTGTTGTGTACTGTGATATGTTGTAATGTAGTGTAGGTGAAATGATAGATGTTGTGTTGTTGTGTACTGTGATATGTTGTAATGTAGTGTAGGTGAAATGATAGATGTTGTGTGTTGTTGTGTACTGTGATATGTTGTAATGTAGTGTAGGTGATATGATAGTGTATGTTGTGTGTGTGTGTTGTGTACTGTGATATGTTGTAATGTAGTGTAGGTGAAATGATAGATGTTGTGTGTTGTTGTGTACTGTGATATGTTGTAATGTAGTGTAGGTGAAATGATAGATGTGTGTGTTGTTGTGTACTGTGATATGTTGTAATGTAGTGTAGGTGAAATGATAGATGTTGTGTGTGTTGTGTACTGTGATATGTTGTAATGTAGTGTAGGTGAAATGATAGATGTTGTGTGTTGTTGTGTACTGTGATATGTTGTAATGTAGTGTAGGTGACATGATAGATGTGTGTTGTGTACTGTGATATGTTGTAATGTAGTGTAGGTGAAATGATAGATTTTGTGTGTTGTTGTGTACTGTGATATGTTGTAATGTAGTGTAGGTGAAATGATAGATGTTGTGTGTTGTGATATGTGTATGTAGTGTAGGTGAAATGTGATATGTTGTAATGTAGTGTAGGTGAAATGATAGATTTTGTGTGTTGTTGTGTACTGTGATATGTTGTAATGTAGTGTAGGTGAAATGATAGATGTTGTGTGTTGTTGTGTACTGTGATATGTTGTAATGTAGTGTAGGTGAAATGATAGATGTTGTGTGTTGTTGTGTACTGTGATATGTTGTAATGTAGTGTAGGTGAAATGATAGATGTTGTGTACTGTGATATGTTTTAATGTAGTGTAGGTGAAATGATAGATGTTGTGTGTTGTTGTGTACTGTGATATGTTGTAATGTAGTGTAGGTGAAATGATAGATGTTGTGTGTTGTTGTGTACTGTGATATGTTGTAATGTAGTGTAGGTGAAATGATAGATTTTGTGTGTTGTTGTGTACTGTGATATGTTGTAATGTAGTGTAGGTGAAATGATAGATGTTGTGTGTTATTGTGTACTGTGATATGCTGTAATGTAGTGTAGGTGAAATGATAGATGTTGTGTGTTGTGTACTGTGATATGTTGTAATGTAGTGTAGGTGAAATGATAGATGTTGTGTGTTGTTGTGTACTGTGATATGTTGTAATGTAGTGTAGGTGAAATGATAGATGTTGTGTGTTGTGTACTGTGATATGTTGTAATGTAGTGTAGGTGAAATGATAGATGTTGTGTGTTGTTGTGTACTGTGATATGTTGTAATGTAGTGTAGGTGAAATGATAGATTGTGTGTGTTGTGTACTGTGATATGTTGTAATGTAGTGTAGGTGAAATGATAGATGTTGTGTACTGTGATATGTTGTAATGTAGTGTAGGTGAAATGATAGATGTTGTGTGTTGTTGTGTACTGTGATATGTTGTAATGTAGTGTAGGTGAAATGATAGATGTTGTGTGTTGTTGTGTACTGTGATATGTTGTAATGTAGTGTAGGTGAAATGATAGATGTTGTGTGTTGTTGTGTACTGTGATATGTTGTAATGTAGTGTAGGTGAAATGATAGATGTTGTGTGTTGTTGTGTACTGTGATATGTTGTAATGTAGTGTAGGTGACATGATAGATAGATGTGTGTTGTGTACTGTGATATGTTGTAATGTTGTGTAGGTGAAATGATAGATGTTGTGTGTGTTGTGTACTGTGATATGTTGTAATGTAGTGTAGGTGAAATGATAGATGTTGTGTGTTGTTGTGTACTGTGATATGTTGTAATGTAGTGTAGGTGAAATGATAGATGTTGTGTGTTGTTGTGTACTGTGATATGTTGTAATGTAGTGTAGGTGAAATGATAGATGTTGTGTACTGTGATATGTTGTAATGTAGTGTAGGTGAAATGATAGATTTTGTGTGTTGTTGTGTACTGTGATATGTTGTAATGTAGTGTAGGTGAAATGATAGATGTTGTGTGTTGTGTACTGTGATATGTTGTAATGTAGTGCAGGTGAAATGATAGATGTGTGTTGTTGTGTACTGTGATATGTTGTAATGTAGTGTAGGTGAAATGATAGATGTTGTGTGTTGTTGTGTACTGTGATATGTTGTAATGTAGTGTAGGTGAAATGATAGATGTTGTGTGTTGTTGTGTACTGTGATATGTTGTAATGTAGTGTAGGTGAAATGATAGATGTTGTGTGTTGTTGTGTACTGTGATATGTTGTAATGTAGTGTAGGTGAAATGATAGATGTGTGTTGTTGTGTACTGTGATATGTTGTAATGTAGTGTAGGTGAAATGATAGATGTTGTGTGTTGTGTACTGTGATATGTTGTAATGTAGTGTAGGTGAAATGATAGATGTGTGTGTGTTGTGTACTGTGATATGTTGTAATGTAGTGTAGGTGAAATGATAGATGTGTGTTGTGTACTGTGATATGTTGTAATGTAGTGTAGGTGAAATGATAGATGTTGTGTGTTGTGTACTGTGATATGTTGTAATCTAATGTAGGTGAAATGATAGATGTTGTGTGTTGTTGTGTACTGTGATATGTTGTAATGTAGTGTAGGTGAAATGATAGATGTTGTGTGTTGTTGTGTACTGTGATATGTTGTAATGTAGTGTAGGTGAAATGATAGATGTTGTGTGTTGTTGTGTACTGTGATATGTTGTAATGTAGTGTAGGTGACATGATAGATGTTGTGTACTGTGATATGTTGTAATGTAGTGTAGGTGAAATGATAGATGTTGTGTACTGTGATATGTTGTAATGTAGTGTAGGTGACATGATAGATGTTGTGTGTTGTTGTGTACTGTGATATGTTGTAATGTAGTGTAGGTGAAATGATAGATGTTGTGTGTTGTTGTGTACTGTGATATGTTGTAATGTAGTGTAGGTGAAATGATAGATTTTGTGTGTTGTTGTGTACTGTGATATGTTGTAATGTAGTGTAGGTGAAATGATAGATTTTGTGTGTTGTTGTGTACTGTGATATGTTGTAATGTAGTGTAGGTGAAATGATAGATGTTGTGTGTTGTTGTGTACTGTGATATGTTGTAATGTAGTGTAGGTGAAATGATAGATGTTGTGTACTGTGATATGTTGTAATGTAGTGTAGGTGAAATGATAGATGTTGTGTGTTGTGGTGTACTGTGATATGTTGTAATGTAGTGTAGGTGAAATGATAGATGTTGTGTGTTGTTGTGTACTGTGATATGTTGTAATGTAGTGTAGGTGAAATGATAGATGTTGTGTACTGTGATATGTTGTAATGTAGTGTAGGTGAAATGATAGATGTTGTGTGTTATTGTGTACTGTGATATGCTGTAATGTAGTGTAGGTGAAATGATAGATGTTGTGTGTTGTGTACTGTGATATGTTGTAATGTAGTGTAGGTGAAATGATAGATGTTGTGTGTTGTGTACTGTGATATGTTGTAATGTAGTGTAGGTGAAATGATAGATGTTGTGTACTGTGATATGTTGTAATGTAGTGTAGGTGAAATGATAGATGTTGTGTTGTTGTGTACTGTGATATGTTGTAATGTAGTGTAGGTGAAATGATAGATGTTGTGTGTTATTGTGTACTGTGATATGTTGTAATGTAGTGTAGGTGACATGATAGATGTTGTGTGTTATTGTGTACTGTGATATGTTGTAATGTAGTGTAGGTGAAATGATAGATGTGTGTTGTGTACTGTGATATGTTGTAATGTAGTGTAGGTGAAATGATAGATGTTGTGTGTTGTGTACTGTGATATGTTGTAATGTAGTGTAGGTGAAATGATAGATGTTGTGTGTTGTTGTGTACTGTGATATGTTGTAATGTAGTGTAGGTGAAATGGTAGATGTTGTGTACTGTGATATGTTGTAATGTAGTGTAGGTGAAATGATAGATGTTGTGTGTGTTGTGTACTGTGATATGTTGTAATGTAGTGTAGGTGAAATGATAGATGTTGTGTGTTGTGTACTGTGATATGTTGTAATGTAGTGTAGGTGAAATGATAGATGTGTGTTGTTGTGTACTGTGATATGTTGTAATGTAGTGTAGGTGAAATGATAGATGTTGTGTGTTGTTGTGTACTGTGATATGTTGTAATGTAGTGTAGGTGAAATGATAGATGTTGTGTGTTGTTGTGTACTGTGATATGTTGTAATGTAGTGTAGGTGAAATGATAGATGTTGTGTGTTGTTGTGTACTGTGATATGTTGTAATGTAGTGTAGGTGAAATGATAGATGTTGTGTGTTGTTGTGTACTGTGATATGTTGTAATGTAGTGTAGGTGAAATGATAGATGTTGTGTGTTGTTGTGTACTGTGATATGTTGTAATGTAGTGTAGGTGAAATGATAGATGTTGTGTGTTGTTGTGTACTGTGATATGTTGTAATGTAGTGTAGGTGAAATGATAGATGTGTGTTGTTGTGTACTGTGATATGTTGTAATGTAGTGTAGGTGAAATGATAGATGTTGTGTACTGTGATATGTTGTAATGTAGTGTAGGTGAAATGATAGATGTTGTGTGTTGTTGTGTACTGTGATATTGTTGTAATGTAGTGTAGGTGAAATGATAGATGTTGTGTGTTGTTGTGTACTGTGATATGTTGTAATGTAGTGTAGTGCATGAATTACGGGACTTCTACACTCAGGACATTCCTTCCCTCAGTGTGGTGAAATGATAAGACGTTGTGTTATATTGTGTTGTTGTGTTGTAGGATATATTGTACAGTGGAACCTCCCTCATAAGACCTCCCATTATAAGACCCCTCCCTTATAAGACCTCATTTTGGATGATTTTTGAAGGTCTTATAAGGGAGGTTCCACTGTACTATAACTGCTTGGAATCCGGGCCCTGCCCTTTCTAGTTTGACGAATGAATCGAACTGAATGTAAAGTCTTTTGGATGGGGACTTAAAACTAGAGTGTTAGTACGTACAAATCTCAGTCAAAAGTTGGTCAGAACTGGGAGAAATCCAGTTGCCTAGTATGACCAAATTGATATGTTGATTGATAGACAGAATTGTCAGTTTGTCTTTGTTGTATAGTATGATGTATTCTACTCTATTGTGTTCATAACAGTCCTGTCGTTGTGAGCAGTAAAACAGAATTGTCCATTTGTCTTTGTAGTATAGTATGATGTATTCTACTCTATTGTGTTCTTAACAGTCCTGTCGTTGTGAGCAGTAAAACAGAATTGTCCATTTGCCTTTGTAGTGTGCTGTCCCTCTGAGTGTCTCACACAGTGCCCACATCCTTCCTGCTTTCAGTTTGACCTACAGAACTGTTTATCTGTAGGTAGACCAAGCACTTGTCCCAAGTTCTAAGTGCTATCATTTGACATACGCTAGTGCTTTCAGTTTGACCTACAGAACTGTTTACTGTTTAGTGTTTATCTGTAGGTAGACTAAGCACTTGTCCCAAGTTCTAAGTGCTATCTTTTCACATATGCTAGTGCTTTCAGTTTGACCTACAGAACTGTTTATCTGTAGATAGACTAAGCACTTGTCCCAAGTTCTAAGTGCTATCTTTTCACATACGCTAGTGCTTTCAGTTTGACCTACAGAACTGTTTATCTGTAGGTAGACTAAGCACTTGTCCCAAGTTCTAAGTGCTATCTTTTCACATACGCTAGTGCTTTCAGTTTGACCTACAGAACTGTTTATCTGTAGATAGACCAAGTACTTGTCCCAAGTTCTAAGTGCTATCTTTTCACATACGCTAGTGCTTTCAGTTTGACCTACAGAACTGTTTATCTGTAGATAGACTAAGCACTTGTCCCAAGTTCTAAGTGCTATCTTTTCACATAGGCTAGTGCTTTCAGTTTGACCTACAGAACTGTTTATCTGTAGATAGACTAAGCACTTGTCCCAAGTTCTAAGTGCTATCTTTCACACAGACAAGTGCATTTTCCCACTAGTTAGTGATGGTCTTACAAGTAAAGTGTGCAAATACAACAAGAGAATGGATTAAAGAAGAACTGAGGATTGGGTTAGGCAACTGATAAGAACAACAAGATAATGGATTAAAGAAGAACTGAGGATTGGGTTAGGCAACTGATAAGAACAACAAGAGAATGGATTAAAGAAGAACTGAGGATTGGGTTAGGCAACTGATAAGAACAACAAGAGAATGGATTAAAGAAAAAACTGAGGATTGGGTTAGGCAACTGATAAGAACAACAACAACAAAACCCCAAAGCCACCCACTTTGCAGCCAACCTTTTGTGTTGTGTGTGGGTTTGGTTGTAGTTTGTTTATCATGTGCAGGGAGGTAACCTCTTTGCCAGCTTCTCTGTATCAGTTAATATACCGATGTACAAGTAGTGCAAAGAGGCCTGCCAGCCGTGAGATATAAAACAATATCCAGAGATATCATTTGCATATATTAACCCATAGGCTTAGTGTCAACGGGCGTGAGAAAAGGTGTAAGAATACACCGTTGCTATTAGAAACTTGACGTCACAGTTATATATCTCACGGCTTGTACACTCGCACGCGACTATCTGCAGTACTCAAACCATATTTTCTTTATTTGCATCAAGTGATGTTTAGTAAAACAAAAAGCCCAAACATACTCCTAACCCTGTGCCTTAGCCCGATAAATGCAAAAGGTTGTTTCTGATGAACATTTTACATTCAAAAAAACATTGTGAATAGTAACTTTTAGTGAAATTGCAAATGATAAAAATAGCGGCCAGCAACCTTAACTCAAGTTAGTGTCACTGCAAATAGCGCCTTCTGAGCAGGACACCAAAAAACGTCATCTTAGTGAACTTACGCAATCACTCAAATTACGTCATCATTAAAAGTTCGTCATTGGCGAAATGACAATAACTATGGCCTGCGATTGCAGTGTAAAATGAATATGTCATTGTAAAGGCTATTTTTTTATACAGCAAATTCCAGTAGGTTCGATTAATAATCAGTTTCCTTCCATAATGTATCAATGAGCAAGATCAAAATAGCTCACGACTTGCCACTTGAGATAGGATAAAAGCAATATAACACTCGCAAATCCCAATAACTGATAATGTTTTTTTCCTCCAGATGTTCAGTTAGTCAAGGGGGTGACTGACATTTCAGGCTGTTTGCATATATACAGCTTTATTTTTACAATTTGGGCATTTTTTGCCCATGACTTTTTGTGTTTATTTTGGTAACTAATTTTCTTTGTACTTTTGCTGTTGACAGTCTTTTCTTTATGTTTGTGTGTGTGGTGCGAGCGCATGTGTGTGTGTGTTAACCCTTTCACCGCCAACCAGTCGCATTTTTGCACCACAATGATTTAACACCCATGTGACTAGAAAGCATCAAATCAGGATCTGTTATCCAATGACCTATTTCTCTTCATTTGGGAGGTAAGGATAGGCCTTACTTTAGATATGTTACAGAGGGTCTGTTATCCAATGACCCTGTTCTCTTCATTTTGGGGAGCTAAGGATAGGCCTTACTTTAGATATGTTACAGAGGATCTGTTATCCAATGACCCTGTTCTCTTCATTTTGGGGAGCTAAGGATAGGCCTTACTTTAGATATGTTACAGAGGATCTGTTATCCAATGACCCTGTTCTCTTCATTTGGGGAGCTAAGGATAGGCCTTACTTTAGATATATTTACAGCAGGATCTGTTATCCAATGACCCCTGTTCTCTTCATTTGGGGAGCTAAGGATAGGCCTTACTTTAGATATGTTACAGAGGGTCTGTTATCCAATGACCCTGTTCTCTTCATTTGGGGAGCTAAGGATAGGCCTTACTTTAGATATGTTACAGAGGATATGTATCCAAGACCCTGCTTCATCTTCATTTGGGGAGCTAAGGATAGGCCTTACTTTAGATATGTTACAGAGGGTCTGTTATCCAATGACCCTGTTCTCTTCATTTGGGGAGCTAAGGATAGGCCTTACTTTAGATATGTTACAGAGGGTCTGTTATCCAATGACCCTGTTCTCTTCATTTGGGGAGCTAAGGATCAGGCTTTACTTTAGATTTGTTACAGCCGGTACTGTTATTCCAATGACCTTGAGTGGTCTCTCATTTGGGAGCCTAAGGATAGGCCTTGGTTTTAGATATTTTTCAGAGGGGTCCTGTTATCCAAATGACCCTGTTCTCGTACTTCATTTGGGGAGCTAAGGATAGGCCTTACTTTAGATATGTTACAGAGGGTCTGTTATCCAATGACCCTGTTCTCTTCATTTGGGGAGCTAAGGATAGGCCTTGGTTTAGATATGTTACAGAGGATTCCCTAATATTAGACAGATTTTTTTTCTCTACCCAGGTTAAGTTTAAAGGAAATTTTTTGGCTGGAAAATATGGATGGCGGTGATAAGGGTTAAACTGATCGTGTTTGTTGTCAGTTTGATGTCTGTTTGTCAACATTTCCCAGAAGCTTTTCTTCAATTTTTGGTATGTTGTGTGTGTTGTCATATAGTTGGGGGTTTTCTTTGCTTTTTTTGTTTTGCTTTGTTTTGTTTGTTTTAAATGTTAGCTCAGGTGTGTGTGTTTTTTATAGTTTGTTTGTTGTGGGTGTTTCTGGGGACGACGACTTGTTATATATGTAACTTATATATGGGTGAGTTTCAACATTGTGGATAATCATATGACTTTTTGTATTCAACCTTTTACTAATATTAGCCTTTTTAATTTTTGTATGTTTTCTTTTTTATTTGTGTGTTGTTTATTGTTTTTTAATTGGTGCATTTGTTACATTTTGGACACTTTCATGTGCATATTTTTTTCAACTGTTTACATGTGGATGACACTTTATTGTTGGGTGTTTACTGTGTGCATTTCTGCTGTTGACATGTGGATGACACTTTATTGTTGGGGGTTTACTGTGTGCATTTCAGCTGTTGACATGTGGATGACACTTTATTGTTGGGTGTTCACTGTGTGCATTTCAGCTGTTTACATGTGGATGACACTTTATTGTTGGGTGTTTACTGTGTGCATTTCAGCTGTTTACATGTGGATGACACTTTATTGTTGGGTGTTTATTGTGTGCATTTCAGCTGTTTACATGTGGATGACACTTTATTGTTGGGTGTTTATTGTGTGCATTTCAGCTGTTGACATGTGGATGACACTTTATTGTTGGGTGTTCACTGTGTGCATTTCAGCTGTTGACATGTGGATGACACTTTATTGTTGGGTGTTTACTGTGTGCATTTCAGCTGTTTACATGTGGATGACACTTTATTGTTGGGTGTTCACTGTGTGCATTTCAGCTGTTTACATGTGGATGACACTTTATTGTTGGGTGTTTATTGTGTGCATTTCAGCTGTTGACATGTGGATGACACTTTATTGTTGGGGGTTTATTGTGTGCATTTCAACTGTTTACATGTGGATGACACTTTATTGTTGGGTGTTTAGCTGTTTACATGTGTGCATTTCAGCTGTTGACATGTGGATGACACTTTATTGTTGGGTGTTTACTGTGTGCATTTCAGCTGTTGACATGTGGATGACACTTTATTGTTGGGTGTTTACTGTGTGCATTTCAGCTGTTGACATGTGGATGACACTTTATTGTTGGGTGTTTATTGTGTGCATTTCAGCTGTTTACATGTGGATGACACTTTATTGTTGGGTGTTCACTGTGTGCATTTCAGCTGTTTACATGTGGATGACACTTTATTGTTGGGTGTTTACTGTGTGCATTTCAGCTGTTGACATGTGGATGACACTTTATTGTTGGGTGTTTACTGTGTGCATTTCAGCTGTTTACATGTGGATGACACTTTATTGTTGGGTGTTCACTGTGTGCATTTCAGCTGTTTACATGTGGATGACACTTTATTGTTGGGGGTTTATTGTGTGCATTTCAGCTGTTGACATGTGGATGACACTTTATTGTTGGGTGTTTATTGTGTGCATTTCAGCTGTTGACATGTGGATGACACTTTATTGTTGGGGGTTTATTGTGTGCATTTCAACTGTTTACATGTGGATGA
>CM065698.1:53001771-53008082 GCA_017654935.2 Phymorhynchus buccinoides | reverse complement strand
CTTTCGTTAGACAAGTGAAACAAGCCTTTGTTAGTGCCTTGAAAAATCTTGTAAACATTTATCAAATCTCCCCTTAGTCTTCTGTATTTCAAAGATGGCAAATCTAATTTACGTAGCCTGTCCTCATATTCCAAATTTGTTATGGATTTTATCAGTTTGGTTGCTCTCCTCTGTACCCTCTCAACTGCACTGGACTGTCGTTTAAGAAAGGGATTCCAAATGATGTTTCCATACTCAAGATGAGGCCGTATTAAACATTTGTAAAGATTTATGAACACCTCTTTATTTAAGTTTTTAAAACTCCTTCTGATCAAGCCCAGCATCTTACTGGCTTTATTTATCGCTGTTGTGATGTGCTTATCAAATTTGAGTTTTGGGTCAAATATAACCCCTAGATCCTTCTCCTCTGTACAAGTATCTAAAACATGCTTAGATGAGCCGTGAGTAATTTCATATCCTTTATTTGGATTATTGTACCCCGCGTGCATAACCTTGCATTTTCCTGCGTTAAAATATAGATTCCACTTCTCTGACCATTCTATGAGTCTGTTAATATCATTTTGCAGTACATCTGAATTTTGGGAACGATTATACACTTTGGTATCATCTGCACAAATCTTGCATGCACTTTGTATGTCTTCTGGGAGATCATTTATAAAAACTGTAAAAAGTACTGGGCCCAGGATGCTACCCTGGGGAATACCACTTAAAACATTAGTACTAGAAGACTGTTTTGTTCCCACCCGCACTCTTTGAGATCTTCCTTTCAGAAAGTTTTTAACCCACGTTAATATGTTTCCTGTTATCCCGTAAGCTTCCAGTTTAAGAAGTAGCCTTTCGGATCAGATGCGGTGCTGCTGTTGGGTTTTTTCCTGGACGTATTTTTGTTGCTGCTTGAGGGGAGTGTTATTTTTCTCTAAGGGGAGTGTTAATTTCCTAGGGGAAAAAAGACTTCGGGGAGTGTGTGTTTTCTCCCCTGGTCTTTTTTGCTGCCAGTGGGATGGAAGTTCAGTTTAACGTCGCGTATCGGCTTTCGCCATGTACGACGGGCTGAACAAACCAACCAGGATATAAACAAAAATTTATGTTCCTGAATCACTGTCTTAGCCAAAAGGCCGAGAAGCGATCAGAATTTTGATGCCAGTGGGAGCACCGACGTAAGTTTAGTATCTCGATGAGACAAGAAATAAGAGTGCTCTCCCTTACAAAGGGAAGTCACTGACGCGACCAACCCGCTTTAGGCTAAAAACTTGTCAATGGACTGTTTTGAAAATGAAACGGCAACGCACCCATGCAGATCAGGATGACGGAGATGGCTCTAACTCTAAGATCAAAGTAAGAAACCCCACGGCTGACACCAGGTCTCAACCCCGCCATGACCGCTCATTTTATCTGTCGGTGGACGCCAGAAAATACGATGATCCCTTCCCCAACTTTCGCAAACCCGCTGAAGTGGGAAGCTTCAGTCAGGACTCCAAGAGAGTGTTCCACCACGACAGACGGCAGTTACGGGCGTTTGTGAAGCCGAGAGAAGCCGACCCTGGCTTTGATTTACGTCTGGGTTACGGCTTGTTGATACAGAAAGACGACAATGTGAAAGAACGTCTGGACGACATGCTGCGATGGGTGATGAACAACGCTGCCAAATTCTCTCTGCACAGCGAGACAGGCCACAGCTCCATTGACAGGTGACAAGCGCTGTTCTGTTGTGTGTGGGCTTGCCATTTGCAGGGATGCTCATTTCCCAAAACACGCTGAAAATCCATTTCTTGGAGTGCCAGAGCTTAACCCTTTTGCCGCCAGCCTTTTCTTAGCAAACAAAATACAATTAAACTAGGTCAGCTCATTGACCATGGACCCTGGCTCAAGAGAAGAAGAACTGAGCAGGGTAAAATTAAAAAACATTATCTGCAGTGTTGGAAATTCACTGTGAAATGCGTTGCATTAGGCCTATCCTTACCTCCCAAAATTAACCCTTTCAACGCTAGCCATTTTTTAGCCAAAACTTTTCATTAAGCTTACCTGGCCAGAAGAAAGATTGTGTCTGCAATATTGGGGATTCCTCTGTGACATGCATAAAATAGGGCCTATCCTTACCTCCCAAAATTAAGAACATGTCACTGGATACAAGACCCTCATTTGATGCCTTTTAGTGACATGGGTGTTATATCATTGTGGTGCCAAGAGGCGACAGTGGCGATGAAAGGGTTAAGAAAATAGGGTCTTCAGATAACAGGTCCTGATTTGATACTCTTCTTCTTCTTCTTCTTCTTCTTCTTCTCCTTCTTTGTTTGATCTTCCACCTTCATCATACTGAAGATTCTGAAGATTAACTTGGAAAAAGGTTTCTGTGCAGCTGTCTGCACACAGACGTTGTGTGTTGGTGCGGTTTGCTGACCAAGGTTCTTCTTTCCCCCAGTCTGCACACAGACGTTGTGTGTTGGCGCGGTCTGCTGATCAAGGTTCTTCTTTCCCCCAGTCTGCACACAGACGTTGTGTGTTGGTGCGGTTTGCTGACCAAGGTTCTTCTTTCCCCCAGTCTGCACACAGACGTTGTGTGTTGGCGCGGTCTGCTGATCAAGGTTCTTCTTTCCCCCAGTCTGCACACAGACGTTGTGTGTTGGTGCGGTTTGCTGACCAAGGTTATTCTTTCCCTCATCTGCACACAGACGTGTGTTGGCGCGGTCTGTTGATCAAGGTTATTCTTTCCCCCGGTCTGCACACAGACGTTGTCGTTTGTGTGTTTGCACCATGTCAGCACTTTCTAAATTCTTCTTCTTTCCCTCAGTCTGCACACATATGTTGTGTGTTTGCACCATGTCAGCACTTTCCAATATTAACAGTAAATTGTTCTTTCCCCCAGTCTGCACACAGACGTGGTGTGTTGGCACCATGTCAGCACTTTCCAATATTAACAGTAAATTGTTCTTTCCCCCAGTCTGCACACAGACGTGGTGTGTTGGCACCATGTCAGCACTTTCCAATATTAACAGTAAATTGTTCTTTCCCCCAGTCTGCACACAGACGTGGTGTGTTGGCACCATGTCAGCACTTTCCAATATTAACAGTAAATTGTTCTTTCCCCCAGTCTGCACACAGACGTTGTGTGTTTGCACCATGTCAGCACTTTCCAATATTAACAGTAAATTGTTCTTTCCCCCAGTCTGCACACAGACGTGGTGTGTTGGCACCATGTCAGCACTTTCCAATATTAACAGTAAATTGTTCTTTCCCCCAGTCTGCACACAGACGTGGTGTGTTGGCGCGGCCTGCTGACCAAGGTGCTGTGCACTCCCTACGAGCAGCAGGACGACTGGCTGATTGCCGTCACCAGGTGGCGGGGCACATACTTCCTGTGCGAGTTTGAGACGGACAGGAAGAGGAGGCAGCAAGAGCAGATGACTCCGCGACAGCGAGAGATGAGCTACTGGGGCTGGAAGTTTGAGCAGTACGTCACTGCTGGTGAGTACTGACGCTACTACTATCACTGCTGGTGAGTACTGACGCTACTACTATCACTGCTGGTGAGTACTGACGCTACTACTATCACTGCTGGTGAGTACTGACGCTACTATCACTGCTGGTGAGTACTGACGCTACTATTATCACTGCTGGTGAGTACTGACACTACTATTATCACTGCTGGTGAGTACTGACGCTACTATCACTGCTGGTGAGTACTGACGCTACTATTATCACTGCTGGTGAGTACTGACGCTACTATCACTGCTGGTGAGTACTGACGCTACTACTATCACTGCTGGTGAGTACTGACACTACTATATCACTGCTGGTGAGTACTGACACTACTACTATCACTGCTGGTGAGTACTGACACTACTACTATCACTGCTGGTGAGTACTGACACTACTACTATCACTGCTGGTGAGTACTGACGCTACTACTATCACTGCTGGTGAGTACTGACACTACTATTATCACTGCTGGTGAGTACTGACACTACTACTATCTCTGCTGGTGAGTACTGACACTACTATTATCACTGCTGGTGAGTACTGACACTACTATTATCACTGCTGGTGAGTACTGACACTACTACTATCACTGCTGGTGAGTACTGACACTACTACTATCACTGCTGGTGAGTACTGACACTACTACTATCACTGCTGGTGAGTACTGACACTACTATTATCACTGCTGGTGAGTACTGACACTACTATTATCACTGCTGGTGAGTACTGACACTACTACTATCACTGCTGGTGAGTACTGACACTACTACTATCACTGCTGGTGAGTACTGACGCTACTATTATCACTGCTGGTGAGTACTGACACTACTACTATCACTGCTGGTGAGTACTGACACTACTACTATCACTGTTGGTGAGTACTGACACTACTATTATCACTGCTGGTGAGTACTGACACTACTATTATCACTGCTGGTGAGTACTGACGCTACTACTATCACTGCTGGTGAGTACTGACGCTACTACTATCACTGCTGGTGAGTACTGACGCTACTACTATCACTGCTGGTGAGTACTGATGCTACTATCACTGCTGGTGAGTACTGACGCTACTACTATCACTGCTGGTGAGTACTGACGCTACTACTATCACTGCTGGTGAGTACTGACGCTACTATTATCACTGCTGGTGAGTACTGACGCTACTATCACTGCTGGTGAGTACTGACGCTACTAATATCACTGCTGGTGAGTACTGACGCTACTATCACTGCTGGTGAGTACTGACGCTACTACTATCACTGCTGGTGAGTACTGACACTACTATCACTGCTGGTGAGTACTGACACTACTATTATCACTGCTGGTGAGTACTGACGCTACTATTATCACTGCTGGTGAGTACTGACACTACTATCACTGCTGGTGAGTACTGACACTACTATCACTGCTGGTGAGTACTGACGCTACTATCACTGCTGGTGAGTACTGACACTACTACTATCACTGCTGGTGGGTACTGACACTACTACTATCACTGTTGGTGAGTACTGACGCTACTATTATCACTGCTGGTGAGTACTGACGCTACTATCATTGCTGGTGAGTACTGACACTACTATTATCACTGCTGGTGAGTACTGACACTACTATTATCACTGCTGGTGAGTACTGACACTACTACTATCACTGCTGGTGAGTACTGACACTACTACTATCACTGCTGGTGAGTACTGACACTACTATTATCACTGCTGGTGAGTACTGACGCTACTATTATCACTGCTGGTGAGTACTGACACTACTATTATCACTGCTGGTGAGTACTGACACTACTATTATCACTGCTGGTGAGTACTGACGCTACTATTATCACTGCTGGTGAGTACTGACACTACTATTATCACTGCTGGTGAGTACTGACACTACTATTATCACTGCTGGTGAGTACTGACACTACTACTATCACTGCTGGTGAGTACTGACACTACTATTATCACTGCTGGTGAGTACTGACGCTACTACTACTACTACTACTACTACTACTACTACTACTACTACTACTACTACTACTACTACTACTACTACTACTACTACTACTACTACTACTACTACTACTACTACTACTACTACTACTACTACTACTACTACTACTACTACTACTACTACTACTACTACTACTACTACTACTACTACTACTACTACTACTACTACTACTACTACTACTACTACTACTACTACTACTACTATTACTACTGCTGCTGCTACTACTACATGTACTACTACTACTACTACCACTGCTGCTACTACTACTACTACTACTACTACTACTTGAACCCATCTACCCCCCTCCTTCACCCCTTCCCAAAACTCTTCCCCGCCCCCAACCCTCCCCCTCCTTTTTGCCACCACCTACCCCCCCCCCCCCCCTCCCACTTCCCTGTGTGTCCCGCCTGGGTTGGGGGGACAGGGGTCCAATAGCCACAGCTAAGTGAAGGCGTGACCCCTGTATACTGGGCAGTGTGGTAGGGTTCAATAGCCACAGCTAAGTGAAGGCGTGACCCTTGTATACTGGGCAGTGTGGTAGGGTCCAATAGCCACAGCTAAGCGAAGAAGGTTCCCCCCACTGCCCGAAGCCCCCTCCCCCGGTGTGGACCTCTGTATTCCTAATTATTTTACAAACTTGCTTCTAATGGAATGTCTAGTTTTCATTTCCCCCACTTCCCTGTGTGTCCCGTCTGGGTTGGGGGGACAGGGGTCTGATAGCCACAGCTAAGCGAAGGAATGACCCCTGTATACTGGGCAGTGTGGTAGGGTTCAATAGCCACAGCTAAGCGAAGAAGGTTCCCCCCACTGCCCGAAGCCCCCTCCCC
>CM065698.1:52929271-52996771 GCA_017654935.2 Phymorhynchus buccinoides | reverse complement strand
ACGTAAAAACAACAACAACAAAACTGGCAACAATAGTGACAAAAATATACATGTAATATAATACAAGGCAAAAATGGCCACACAACAGCAATTCAAAATTAAAGACCCCCACCCCACCCCACAAAACACACACCAAGAAACAACAACAAAAAACACCTGCCAGTCTCTACCCCCCCCCCCCCCCCCCCCCCTGCACTCACTCCCACAAGCACCCCCCACATACCCCACCCCCACAAACCTATGCACACATACATACATGCATACAAATTCTTATATTATGTACATGTACATGTATATATACATGATACATCTGATATATCAGTTCACATAAAATCTTAAATGTTCTCTACACCTTGTAATATCATTTGAATGTATATATAAACATCATTAAACGTGTGAACATATGTATTGTAATTCGTAAGGTAAAATAAGACTAAACAGATTTATAATTGGTCCATCAAGTATTTATTTTATTTAAAGAAGGACATTGAATAGGCAAAATATACATGCTTTTTTCCATCAAGCCATCTATAAACAGAAGCATCAACCAAACAAACATGCACGAAACATAAACTATACTGGTTAAGGACATAGAAATATAAGAGAGAGACCCTGTCACTCTGACCTGTGGTGAGAGAGAGATAGAGACACACAGAGACAGATACAAATAGAGACGGAGAGAAAAAGAGAGACAGAGAGAAAGAGAGAGACCGAAAGAAAAGAGAGAGAGAGAGAGAGAGAGAGAGAGAGAGAGAGAGAGAGAGAGAGAGAGAGAAGAAGAAGAAGAAGAAGAAACATATAAATATTTACAGAAAGAAAAGGAACATATAAATATTTACAGCAACAAACAGAAAGCACATGAAATAGCAATACAATATCAACATAGTGTTCCACATATCAAAATGAAGAAAGGGGCCACAGATATATTACACACAGCTTTACACTCACACACTATTCTTTTATCTATGGGCGGGGATGGGGCTAGGAGACATTAAAACCAAATTTAGGATAACCATTACATATTTAACTGTTGACTATTCGAAAGATGCTGTTTGAGTCTTGTCTTGAAATAGGTACTGTTTTTTTATTTTCTTTAGAGTAGCAGGCAGGCTGTTCCACAAGGTTCCACCAGAGTATAGGAAACTAGATTTGTAGAGGTTATTTCTAGGTCTAGGAAAAGATAGCAAATGATTATGTCTGTGAGGATTGACTTTGAATGAATCTATAAGTTTTTTCGGAGCATTTCCGTTTATGATATTGTGCATAAGTAGTGCTTTATTAAACAACAGTCTGTCATGAAAAGTTAATAAGTTTAGTTCTTTATACTCTTTGATAGTCAGTGAGCTAGATTTTAACAAAATCAATTTGACAGCTTTTTTATATACATACGGTTGATTTGTTTCAAATTGGTATCACTACAGTTGTCCCATATACTTGATGCATAGTCAATTATCGAAAGAATATGCCCATTAAAAAATAACTTACGCGAATGAGGATCTAAGAAGTTTTTTTATTTTACTTAGTTGAAATAATTTCTTGGAAATATTTTTCCCAAGAGATGTTGTATGTTCAGTGCAAGTTAGATCCTTATCAATTATTACGCCTAGCATTTTGTGTGAATCGACTTCCTCAATCATTTTGTTTTCTATGAATAGTGGTTGAAAAGGAGTTTTCATTTTTTGTCTTTTTTGCCGTGCGCATACATACATACATTTTGTTTTGACTGCATTTAATGACATGTGATTAAGATGTGTCCAGGTGATGACTTTATTAATATTATCTTGTAGTGTAACTGATAACGTCAATGGATCAAAATCACTATCGTGTAAGGATGTATCATCCGCAAACATTTCACTATTGCAATCAATATGGCATGGCAAGTCATTAACATAAATAGAAAATAGAATTGGACCTAAAACAGTGTGTGTGTGTGTGTGTGTGTGTGTGTGTGTGTGTGTGTGTGTGTGTGTGTGCACAGAGCAGGAGGGAGGCACACCTGATACTGACAGACCTGTCAACAACAATGAAGGATTCTGTAGCGTGGTGAGATCACGACTACGCTCACATTCCTTGGGTGAGTCTGTCATCATCATCATCATCATCATCATCGTCATCATCATCACCATCATCATCATCATCAATGAAGGATTCTGTAGTGTGGTGAGATCACAGACTACGCTCACATTCCTTGGGTGAGTCTGTCATCATCATCATCATCACCATCACCATCATCATCATCATTAATGAAGGATTCTGTAGTGTGGTGAGATCACGACTACGCTCACATTCCTTGGGTGAGTCTGTCATCATCATCATCATCATCACCATCACCATCATCATTATCATCATCATCAATGAAGGATTCTGTAGTGTGGTGAGATCACGACTACGCTCACATTCCTTGGGTGAGTCTGTCATCATCATCATCATCATCATCACCATCACCATCATCATCATCATTAACGAAGGATTCTGTAGTGTGGTGAGATCACGACTACGCTCACATTCCTTGGGTGAATATCATCATCATCATCATCATCGTCATCATCATCACCATCATCATCATCATCAATGAAGGATTCTGTAGTGTGGTGAGATCACGACTACGCTCACATTCCTTGGGTGAATATCATCATCATCATCATCGTCATCATCATCACCATCATCATCATCATCAATGAAGGATTCTGTAGTGTGGTGAGATCACGACTACGCTCACATTCCTTGGGTGAATATCATCATCATCATCATCGTCATCATCATCACCATCATCATCATCATCAATGAAGGATTCTGTAGTGTGGTGAGATCACGACTACGCTCACATTCCTTGGGTGAATATCATCATCATCATCATCGTCATCATCATCACCATCATCATCATCATCAATGAAGGATTCTGTAGTGTGGTGAGATCACGACTACGCTCACATTCCTTGGGTGAATATCATCATCATCATCATCGTCATCATCATCACCATCATCATCATCATCAATGAAGGATTCTGTAGTGTGGTGAGATCACGACTACGCTCACATTCCTTGGGTAAATATCATCATCATCATCATCGTCATCATCATCACCATCATCATCATCATCGTTATCATCATCATTAATGATGGATTCTGTAGTGTGGTGAGATCACGACTATGCTCACATTCCTTGGGTAAATATCATCATCATCATCATCATCAATGTCGTCATCATCATCATCAACATCATCATCATCATCAATGTCATCATTATCATCATCAATGTCGTCGTCATCAACATCATCATCATCAATGTCATCATCATCATCATCATCATCATCGTCATCATCAACATCATCATCATCATCAATGTTGTCATCATTATGATCATCATCAACATCATCATCATTGCTGTGACAGCTCTATCCCAGGAGACAGCAATACACACAGCACAATGCAATACAATACAATACAATGTATTTCAATATATTACAATACAATACATTACATCTGTTTCACAGTGTACGGGGGAGAGGTTGATTGCTATGACAGCTCTATCCCAGGAGACAACAAATACCACACAGCACAATACAATACAATATAATACAATACAATATATTACAACACACTATATTACAATACAATACATCTGTTTCACAGTGTACGGGGGAGAGGTTGATTGCTATGACATCTCTATCCCAGGTGACAACAAATACCACACAGCACAATACAATACAATATAATACAATACAATATATTACAACACACTATATACACAATACAATACAATCTATTTCACAGTATTTCACAGTGTACGGGGGAGAGGTTGATTGCTATGACATCTCTATCCCAGGTGACAACAAATACCACACAGCACAATACAATACAATATAATACAATACACTATATTACAATACAATACAATACATCTGTTTCACAGTGTACGGGGGAGAGGTTGATTGCTATGACAGCTCTATCCCAGGTGACAACAAATACCACACAGCACAATACAATACAATATAATACAATTGTCACGAAATCCCCCGCTCGATCTTGATCAGAGATCGGGAGAGGGAAATCGCGAACCCCGAGAAGAGTCTCGCACGCCCAAACAGACACACTCACAGGAGAAGGCACACGCGCACACCAGAAATACAATACAAAACAAGACTATTTATTATAATCAAGCAGACACACACTTACACAATTCAATACACTCAATGTTTAACAAATTATTTACATAATATACATGGCATTCAAAAGTTTGTCCAAAGAATAAACTAAAGCCGGCAACTTAACTAATTAACTAAAAGAAAGTTTGAATGCAGAAACACAAATTGAAGAGAAAACGACGAAAAGGCAGACGAAGAAGAGGTGTCCAACAAAACAAACAGCAGAGCGTCCGAAGAAGAGGAAGAAGAAGACAAAGGGAAAACTAAAGTCAGTAGAAGGAAAACTGCTGCCCCTCCTGGGGCAGGCTACAGCAGCAGAAACAGAAGAGGAGAAACGGCAGAGGACGCCCCCAGACTCCTCAACAGGAACGGACGAAGCCTGGCCCAAACGCACAGACAGGCCCACGGATCGGGCCTAACACGGGGCCAGACGGAAAGGCGAGCGGCCTCTCACAGCCGGAAACGGAGAAAAGAGCAGTTGACCGGGCGGTCAACCAGGCAGCAACAGGTCAGGTCAGGTTCAGGCTCAGGCACAGGACTGTAGGAAAAACCAAAACAAAAACCTGGTTTTGAACACCCAGAGTAACAACAGTTTTGTGTTTCCCCAAAAACAAATTCCCCAACAGTCCTCTTCAGGGATGTAAAAACCCACCCTCTTTAAACTTGGTTCTCTCCAAGAACCCCCAAAACGCTGAACAACACTTTCTTTACAATCCTTTTCACACGACTCAGTCTAGGGGTAATATTTCATCAAAAAGGATTAACTAAAAGGTTTCACTTTTTCTGGAACAACAAGGCTTTCATACATTTAGACAATTCTAGCCTTTCAAATACAAAAATTAACAATTACATTCTTCTGAAAATTTCACAGCTTTTCAGGTACAAGAATGGACACTTAAATTCTTCTGAAAATATTACATAAAATTTCACCACCAAAAATATGTCCTTTCCATTCTCATTTCTTCCAGAAGGCGGATGAACTACAGGCAAAGAATGTATTTCCCCAAAATAACATCCACAATGTACTTCAAAAAGTCAAAAAGCCTTGAAAACATTAATGACACTTCCTCTCAAAAATAAAAACAGAAACGGGGATGAACGCTTTACAAAGCCCCTATCAGCATAGCTAGAAGCGCAACTGGAATAACCCTCTGTTATCCAGCTCTCCGCAGAGTCTCTTAATACCTAATTAAGCTAGGACGATGGCCGCGAGGCTAAACATAGGCCGCAAGGCTAAACATATACCGCAAGGCTAAACATAGGCCGCGAGGCTAAACATAGGCCGCGAGGCTAAACATATACCGCAACAAGGAATAATGCGCGCGCGTGCACGCATTTAGGATTCTGAATCTCTGTGAACTCAAATACGCTTTGCACCAAAAACGATTTGTACGGCCTAAATACACAATGGCGAGCAAAAACATTGATTCAAAAACATGTGCCGAGTTCAAGTACCAAATTCTACGACCGGCAAAAACCTATCCAACTGACAAGTCACGACCCAGCCAGTCAGTTCGTTAGCCCCTTATGCAAAAATCAAGAAAATAATAAGAAAATGAACCAAAGAAAACGCACACAAATACGCATGTTAGCAAACCTATAACTAGCTATTCTACATTGTTGCGCGCGCGTTGTTGTACGACTTTTAACGTGATTAATACTAATTTTATGCAGCTACTGACCAAACTTCCAAGTGGCGGAATGAAGAAGAAGAATCCTCCCCACAAGACAGTCGCAGCTCTGGTCTCGCCAAGGGCTCGAGGTAAGCGCGAGCAGGTGGAAGGGGTTCCGGACCGGCCACAGCTTTCTTCCAGGACTCCAGTGAACGCCAGGGACGATGACGGGGAAGGGAGGACAATGAGGAACCAAATAAAAAGGGGTGAAGATGGCGATGAGGATGAAGAGAAGAGACGGTGTCTGCCGAAACGCAGCAGCTTCGCTACCCCCACGTCTAAGCCTCGTGCAGGGTAAAAAGTTGAATACAGGATCCTTCAGGGACGTGGCCCTCACCACACCTCAGCACTGGGCGGCCGTAGGCGGACAAAACGATGAAAAGGAGAAAGGATGAAGCGATGTTGACTAACTGAAGGAAAAATATGGAGTGACGTTCGACCGGTAGAAAGCTCATGAAGTCGCAAGTTGAATGTGGAGTCTCGCGAGAGGTCAGCGCTAACACAGGTTGCACGGATTTCACGAGTAGGTTGTCTCCCCTAGGTGAGAAGAAAGGGAAAGACCTTGGGGTCCTTTGTGATCGAGAGGTAGTCTGTGCCTCTCTCTGTCGGTTCAGAAGAACAATGTCACAAACTCGTGACAACAATACACTATATTACAATACAATACATCTGTTTCACAGTGTACGGGGGAGAGGTTGATTGCTATGACATCTCTATCCCAGGTGACAACAAATACCACACAGCACAATACAATACAATATAATACAATACACTATATTACAACACACTATATTACAACACACTATATTACAATACAATACATCTGTTTCACAGTGTACGGGGGAGAGGTTGATTGCTATGACATCTCTATCCCAGGAGACAACAAATACGTGGAGCTGAAAACATCCCGCATCATTGAGGCTCCCAGACAGCGGACCAACTTCAAAAGGTCAGAGAGGAAAACATTTATTAATGAGGAGACTCAAAAGACATGCAAGCCACAAAATTGTTAATAACATATTTGATAATAAGAATATTATTTTGATTTTTCAGGTTTATGAAGAAGATTCGATGCACAGTTGTTTTTTTCCTAGATGTTTGGGGAGAGCTCCAGAAAATAAGTTTCCGTGGTAACAGTCCCTCACCCCCCCCCCCCCCCCCCCCCCCCCCCCAGGTTGCTGCTCCTGTACCCTGCTGGTGACTAGGCGACCCCTACCCTTGGCTTTCAAAGTTTTGTTTTAAGATTTTTTAGAAGCACCCATGCTGTTCTGAGCAGTTATAGTTCAGTGTAATGTATCTTCATATTTGTCCATGCTTGCTATTCATAGTACGGTGTATGTATGTGTGTGTTGCAGATTCAAGCTGTTGAAGTGGTGGGCCCAATGTTTTCTGCTGGGAATTCCCAAAATACATACTATATAATATATATATGTGACCCAACACCACGAAAGGGACATTATGTGTCAAACTGACCATTCTGAAAATATTATATAATTTGAAGTCTTCAGACAATTATCTTTCTAATGATACAAGAACCATTCTTTTATCCTTTTCCGTTCCAAAGTTATGAGCATTTCCAGTTAGTAGGGTGAGCATCGGCCATTTTAAGAAAACAGTCTAAAGTCTAGCCTAGCTGAAGACAATGCATTGATCTACTTGTTTTAAAGCACTTATCAGCAGGCAGAACGGCCCGCGGATTCCCGCGGTTTGGGTAGCCACTGGCCGCGGTTTTGGCACTGCCGGCCGCGGTTTGTACTTCATGAGGCAGCGCGATCTTATTCTCAAATGGTATTCTTAAACAGTTTGTTTTCATACTGCGCCTTCGGAAACAAAAAATTGTGGCCATGTTTGTTTTTTCTTCCAAGTTTAGAGCTCTCTAGACTCTTACTTTCACTGTTTCAGAGTTTGTTTTGATGACAGTGATTGTGATTTGTGTTAAATGAGTCGATTTAGAGGATATGATCGCGGGAGACTACGATGATGTGAGAACTTTGAACTTTTCCGCGAGAAATCGGGTAGCGAATGATCGCAATGATGCAGACTACGGACTAGAGTTTTGTGGGGTCCGACTCGATGTCGACTCCGAGTCATGGCGAGTGTTGTTCGTCCGCGGATTGGACTCTGGAGTATTCTGATGCCTGTATAAGACTCTTTGTTGTCCTTTATAAATATGAAAGATACGATTTTTTGAGAACACAAAAATACCCATGACTAAAAATTGACCAAAAAATCATATTTTTGACTTTGCAAGCCTAAGTAACTAGTCCAGCGGTGAGAAACTAGTCCAGCGGTGAGAAACTAGTCCAGCGGTGAGAAACTAGTCCAGCGGTAAGAAACTAGTCCAGCGGTGAGAAACTAGTCCAGCGGTGAGAAACTAGTCCAGCGGTGAGAAACTAGTCCAGCGGTGAGAAACTAGTCCAGCGGTGAGAAACTAGTCCAGCGACTTAATGTCCCTTCCGTGGTGCTGGATCACACATGTACTATCTTTCTTTCCTGTAGAGCAACCACAGTCACTTCTGACTATTCTGTCGCTGTAACTTTAGGGCAATCTGCGGAAATGCATACTGAGGTACTACTGAGAAGAACAAAAGTTGACAGTAGAAGAAGAAGACAAAAAGCCTGGCCCAGCCAGCCAGGTTCCGCTAATCGGCCCCTAACGTGATGCCGCGCCAAGCGAGAGAATGACAGCCAGCCAGGTCCCGCTAATCGGGCCCCAACGTGATGCCGCGCCACTGGGAAAAAGAGGGGGAAAAAAAAAGAGAGAGTGGGGTGGGGTAAAGTTATTGTGATTTGGAGACCCAGGACACGAAGGTGCCCAAGGTCCCCGCCTCAACAGCCTGCTCCGGGAGGTTGTTCCATGCCTTGATGGTGCATGGCAGGAAACTGGCCTGTCTGTATTGTGTGCGGCAGTAGATCTGGGCCAGCTGCTTGGTGTGGGAGGTTGTTCCATGCCTTGATGGTGCGTGGCAGGACACTGGCCTGTCTGTATTGTGTGCGGCAGTAGATCTGGGCCAGCTGCTTGGTGTGGGAGGTTGTTCCATGCCTTGATGGTGCGTGGCAGGACACTGGCCTAGCTGTATTGTGTGCGGCAGTAGATCTGGGCCAGCTGCTTGGTGTGGGAGGTTGTTCCATGCCTTGATGGTGCGTGGCAGGACACTGGCCTGTCTGTATTGTGTGCGGCAGTAGATCTGGGCCAGCTGCTTGGTGTGGGAGGTTGTTCCATGCCTTGATGGTGCGTGGCAGGACACTGGCCTAGCTGTATTGTGTGCGGCAGTAGATCTGGGCCAGCTGCTTGGTGTGGGAGGTTGTTCCATGCCTTGATGGTGCGTGGCAGGACACTGGCCTAGCTGTATTGTGTGCGGCAGTAGATCTGGGCCAGCTGCTTGGTGTGGGAGGTTGTTCCATGCCTTGATGGTACGTGGCAGGAAACTGGCCTGTCTGTATTGGGTGCGGCAGTAGATCTGGGCCAGCTGCTTGGTGTGGGCTCGACGCTGGCGTTGTGGTGCCGGGGTCAGTTTGTCTTTCATGGTCTTCATGTAAACGAGTTCGTGATGTACTATATATAGTGTAGAATATGTCCTATTGACTATGTGTGTGTTTCAGATTCAAGCTGTTGAAGTGGTGGGCTCAAAGTTTTCTGCTGGGAATCCCCAAAATCATCAGCGGTTTCCGCGACGATGAGGGCGTTGTGCATGAATTACAGGACTTCTACACTCAGGACATCCCTGGCCTGACAGAGGTAAACTGATAGATGTTGTGTGTTGTGGTGTACTGTGATATGTTGTAATGTAGTGTAGGTGAAATGATAGATGTGTGTTGTGGTGTACTGTGATATGTTGTAATGTAGTGTAGGTGAAATGATAGATGTGTGTTGTTGTGTACTGTGATATGTTGTAATGTAGTGTAGGTGAAATGATAGATGTTGTGTACTGTGATATGTTGTAATGTAGTGTAGGTGAAATGATAGATGTTGTGTGTTGTGTACTGTGATATGTTGTAATGTAGTGTAGGTGAAATGATAGATGTTGTGTACTGTGATATGTTGTAATGTAGTGTAGGTGAAATGATAGATGTTGTGTGTTGTGTACTGTGATATGTTGTAATGTAGTGTAGGTGAAATGATAGATGTTGTGTACTGTGATATGTTGTAATGTAGTGTAGGTGAAATGATAGATGTTGTGTGTTGTGTACTGTGATATGTTGTAATGTAGTGTAGGTGAAATGATAGATGTTGTGTGTTGTTGTGTACTGTGATATGTTGTAATGTAGTGTAGGTGAAATGATAGATGTTGTGTGTTGTTGTGTACTGTGATATGTTGTAATGTAGTGTAGGTGAAATGATAGATGTTGTGTACTGTGATATGTTGTAATGTAGTGTAGGTGAAATGATAGATGTTGTGTGTTGTTGTGTACTGTGATATGTTGTAATGTAGTGTAGGTGAAATGATAGATGTTGTGTGTTGTTGTGTACTGTGATATGTTGTAATGTAGTGTAGGTGAAATGATAGATATTGTGTGTTATTGTGTACTGTGATATGTTGTAATGTAGTGTAGGTGAAATGATAGATGTTGTGTGTTGTGTACTGTGATATGTTGTAATGTAGTGTAGGTGAAATGATAGATGTGTGTTGTTGTGTACTGTGATATGTTGTAATGTAGTGTAGGTGAAATGATAGATGTGTGTTGTGTACTGTGATATGTTGTAATGTAGTGTAGGTGAAATGATAGATGTTGTGTGTTATTGTGTACTGTGATATGTTGTAATGTAGTGTAGGTGAAATGATAGATGTTGTGTGTTGTGTACTGTGATATGTTGTAATGTAGTGTAGGTGAAATGATAGATGTTGTGTGTTATTGTGTACTGTGATATGTTGTAATGTAGTGTAGGTGAAATGATAGATGTTGTGTGTTGTTGTGTACTGTGATATGTTGTAATGTAGTGTAGGTGACATGATAGATGTGTGTTGTGTACTGTGATATGTTGTAATGTAGTGTAGGTGAAATGATAGATGTTGTGTGTTGTTGTGTACTGTGATATGTTGTAATGTAGTGTAGGTGAAATGATAGATGTTGTGTGTTGTGTACTGTGATATGTTGTAATGTAGTGTAGGTGACATGATAGATGTGTGTTATTGTGTACTGTGATATGTTGTAATGTAGTGTAGGTGAAATGATAGATGTTGTGTGTTGTTGTGTACTGTGATATGTTGTAATGTAGTGTAGGTGAAATGATAGATGTTGTGTGTTGTGTACTGTGATATGTTGTAATGTAGTGTAGGTGAAATGATAGATGTTGTGTGTGTACTTGTGTACTGTGATATGTTGTAATGTAGTGTAGGTGAAATGATAGATGTTGTGTGTTGTGTACTGTGATATGTTGTAATGTAGTGTAGGTGAAATGATAGATGTTGTGTGTTGTGTACTGTGATATGTTGTAATGTAGTGTAGGTGAAATGATAGATGTTGTGTGTTGTGTACTGTGATATGTTGTAATGTAGTGTAGGTGAAATGATAGATGTTGTGTGTTGTGTACTGTGATATGTTGTAATGTAGTGTAGGTGAAATGATAGATGTTGTGTGTTGTGTACTGTGATATGTTGTAATGTAGTGTAGGTGAAATGATAGATGTTGTGTGTTGTTGTGTACTGTGATATGTTGTAATGTAGTGTAGGTGAAATGATAGATGTTGTGTGTTGTTGTGTACTGTGATATGTTGTAATGTAGTGTAGGTGAAATGATAGATGTTGTGTGTTGTTGTGTACTGTGATATGTTGTAATGTAGTGTAGGTGAAATGATAGATGTTGTGTGTTGTTGTGTACTGTGATATGTTGTAATGTAGTGTAGGTGAAATGATAGATGTTGTGTGTTGTGTACTGTGATATGTTGTAATGTAGTGTAGGTGAAATGATAGATGTTGTGTGTTGTTGTGTACTGTGATATGTTGTAATGTAGTGTAGGTGACATGATAGATGTGTGTTATTGTGTACTGTGATATGTTGTAATGTAGTGTAGGTGAAATGATAGATGTTGTGTGTTGTTGTGTACTGTGATATGTTGTAATGTAGTGTAGGTGAAATGATAGATGTTGTGTGTTGTGGTGTACTGTGATATGTTGTAATGTAGTGTAGGTGAAATGATAGATTTTGTGTGTTGTTGTGTACTGTGATATGTTGTAATGTAGTGTAGGTGAAATGATAGATGTTGTGTTGTTGTGTACTGTGATATGTTGTAATGTAGTGTAGGTGAAATGATAGATGTTGTGTGTTGTTGTGTACTGTGATATGTTGTAATGTAGTGTAGGTGAAATGATAGATGTTGTGTACTGTGATATGTTTTAATGTAGTGTAGGTGAAATGATAGATGTTGTGTGTTGTTGTGTACTGTGATATGTTGTAATGTAGTGTAGGTGAAATGATAGATGTTGTGTGTTGTTGTGTACTGTGATATGTTGTAATGTAGTGTAGGTGAAATGATAGATGTTGTGTGTTGTGTACTGTGATATGTTGTAATGTAGTGTAGGTGAAATGATAGATGTTGTGTGTTATTGTGTACTGTGATATGCTGTAATGTAGTGTAGGTGAAATGATAGATGTTGTGTGTTGTGTACTGTGATATGTTGTAATGTAGTGTAGGTGAAATGATAGATGTTGTGTGTTGTTGTGTACTGTGATATGTTGTAATGTAGTGTAGGTGAAATGATAGATGTTGTGTGTTATTGTGTACTGTGATATGTTGTAATGTAGTGTAGGTGAAATGATAGATGTTGTGTGTTATTGTGTACTGTGATATGTTGTAATGTAGTGTAGGTGAAATGATAGATGTGTGTTGTGTACTGTGATATGTTGTAATGTAGTGTAGGTGAAATGATAGATGTTGTGTACTGTGATATGTTGTAATGTAGTGTAGGTGAAATGATATATGTTGTGTGTTGTGGTGTACTGTGATATGTTGTAATGTAGTGTAGGTGAAATGATAGATGTTGTGTGTTGTTGTGTACTGTGATATGTTGTAATGTAGTGTAGGTGAAATGATAGATGTTGTGTGTTGTTGTGTACTGTGATATGTTGTAATGTAGTGTAGGTGAAATGATAGATGTTGTGTGTTATTGTGTACTGTGATATGTTGTAATGTAGTGTAGGTGAAATGATAGATGTGTGTTGTGTACTGTGATATGTTGTAATGTTGTGTAGGTGAAATGATAGATGTTGTGTGTTGTGTACTGTGATATGTTGTAATGTAGTGTAGGTGAAATGATAGATGTTGTGTGTTGTTGTGTACTGTGATATGTTGTAATGTAGTGTAGGTGAAATGATAGATGTGTGTTGTTGTGTACTGTGATATGTTGTAATGTAGTGTAGGTGAAATGATAGATGTTGTGTACTGTGATATGTTGTAATGTAGTGTAGGTGAAATGATAGATGTTGTGTGTTGTTGTGTACTGTGATATGTTGTAATGTAGTGTAGGTGAAATGATAGATGTTGTGTGTTGTGTACTGTGATATGTTGTAATGTAGTGCAGGTGAAATGATAGATGTGTGTTGTTGTGTACTGTGATATGTTGTAATGTAGTGTAGGTGAAATGATAGATGTTGTGTGTTGTTATGTACTGTGATATGTTGTAATGTAGTGTAGGTGAAATGATAGATGTTGTGTGTGTTGTGTACTGTGATATGTTGTAATGTAGTGTAGGTGAAATGATAGATGTTGTGTGTTGTGTACTGTGATATGTTGTAATGTAGTGTAGGTGAAATGATAGATGTGTGTTGTTGTGTACTGTGATATGTTGTAATGTAGTGTAGGTGAAATGATAGATGTTGTGTGTTGTGTACTGTGATATGTTGTAATGTAGTGTAGGTGAAATGATAGATGTTGTGTGTTGTGTACTGTGATATGTTGTAATGTAGTGTAGGTGAAATGATAGATGTGTGTTGTTGTGTACTGTGATATGTTGTAATGTAGTGTAGGTGAAATGATAGATGTTGTGTGTTGTGTACTGTGATATGTTGTAATCTAATGTAGGTGAAATGATAGATGTTGTGTGTTGTGGTGTACTGTGATATGTTGTAATGTAGTGTAGGTGAAATGATAGATGTTGTGTGTTGTTGTGTACTGTGATATGTTGTAATGTAGTGTAGGTGAAATGATAGATGTTGTGTGTTGTTGTGTACTGTGATATGTTGTAATGTAGTGTAGGTGACATGATAGATGTTGTGTACTGTGATATGTTGTAATGTAGTGTAGGTGAAATGATAGATGTTGTGTACTGTGATATGTTGTAATGTAGTGTAGGTGACATGATAGATGTTGTGTGTTGTGGTGTACTGTGATATGTTGTAATGTAGTGTAGGTGAAATGATAGATGTTGTGTGTTGTTGTGTACTGTGATATGTTGTAATGTAGTGTAGGTGAAATGATAGATTTTGTGTGTTGTTGTGTACTGTGATATGTTGTAATGTAGTGTAGGTGAAATGATAGATGTGTGTTGTTGTGTACTGTGATATGTTGTAATGTAGTGTAGGTGAAATGATAGATGTTGTGTGTTGTTGTGTACTGTGATATTGTTGTAATGTAGTGTAGGTGAAATGATAGATGTTGTGTACTGTGATATGTTGTAATGTAGTGTAGGTGAAATGATAGATGTTGTGTGTTGTGGTGTACTGTGATATGTTGTAATGTAGTGTAGGTGAAATGATAGATGTTGTGTGTTGTTGTGTACTGTGATATGTTGTAATGTAGTGTAGGTGAAATGATAGATGTTGTGTACTGTGATATGTTGTAATGTAGTGTAGGTGAAATGATAGATGTTGTGTGTTATTGTGTACTGTGATATGCTGTAATGTAGTGTAGGTGAAATGATAGATGTTGTGTGTTGTGTACTGTGATATGTTGTAATGTAGTGTAGGTGAAATGATAGATGTTGTGTGTTGTTGTGTACTGTGATATGTTGTAATGTAGTGTAGGTGAAATGATAGATGTTGTGTACTGTGATATGTTGTAATGTAGTGTAGGTGAAATGATAGATGTTGTGTGTTGTGTACTGTGATATGTTGTAATGTAGTGTAGGTGAAATGATAGATGTTGTGTGTTATTGTGTACTGTGATATGTTGTAATGTAGTGTAGGTGACATGATAGATGTTGTGTGTTATTGTGTACTGTGATATGTTGTAATGTAGTGTAGGTGAAATGATAGATGTGTGTTGTTGTGTACTGTGATATGTTGTAATGTAGTGTAGGTGAAATGATAGATGTTGTGTGTTTGTGTACTGTGATATGTTGTAATGTAGTGTAGGTGAAATGATAGATGTGTGTTGTTGTGTACTGTGATATGTTGTAATGTAGTGTAGGTGAAATGGTAGATGTTGTGTACTGTGATATGTTGTAATGTAGTGTAGGTGAAATGATAGATGTTGTGTGTGTTGTGTACTGTGATATGTTGTAATGTCGTGTAGGTGAAATGATAGATGTTGTGTGTTGTGTACTGTGATATGTTGTAATGTAGTGTAGGTGAAATGATAGATGTGTGTTGTTGTGTACTGTGATATGTTGTAATGTAGTGTAGGTGAAATGATAGATGTTGTGTGTTGTGTACTGTGATATGTTGTAATGTAGTGTAGGTGAAATGATAGATGTTGTGTGTTGTTGTGTACTGTGATATGTTGTAATGTAGTGTAGGTGAAATGATAGATGTGTGTTGTTGTGTACTGTGATATGTTGTAATGTAGTGTAGGTGAAATGATAGATGTTGTGTGTTGTGTACTGTGATATGTTGTAATGTAGTGTAGGTGAAATGATAGATGTTGTGTGTTGTGTACTGTGATATGTTGTAATGTAGTGTAGGTGAAATGATAGATGTTGTGTGTTATTGTGTACTGTGATATGTTGTAATGTAGTGTAGGTGAAATGATAGATGTGTGTTGTTGTGTACTGTGATATGTTGTAATGTAGTGTAGGTGAAATGATAGATGTTGTGTACTGTGATATGTTGTAATGTAGTGTAGGTGAAATGATAGATGTTGTGTGTTGTTGTGTACTGTGATATGTTGTAATGTAGTGTAGGTGAAATGATAGATGTTGTGTGTTGTTGTGTACTGTGATATGTTGTAATGTAGTGTAGTGCATGAATTACGGGACTTCTACACTCAGGACATTCCTTCCCTCAGTGTGGTGAAATGATAAGACGTTGTGTTATATTGTGTTGTTGTGTTGTAGGATATATTGTACAGTGGAACCTCCCTCATAAGACCTCCCATTATAAGACCCCTCCCTTATAAGACCTCATTTTGGATGATTTTTGAAGGTCTTATAAGGGAGGTTCCACTGTACTATAACTGCTTGGAATCCGGGCCCTGCCCTTTCTAGTTTGACGAATGAATCGAACTGAATGTAAAGTCTTTTGGATGGGGACTTAAAACTAGAGTGTTAGTACGTACAAATCTCAGTCAAAAGTTGGTCAGAACTGGGAGAAATCCAGTTGCCTAGTATGACCAAATTGATATGTTGATTGATAGACAGAATTGTCAGTTTGTCTTTGTTGTATAGTATGATGTATTCTACTCTATTGTGTTCATAACAGTCCTGTCGTTGTGAGCAGTAAAACAGAATTGTCCATTTGTCTTTGTAGTATAGTATGATGTATTCTACTCTATTGTGTTCTTAACAGTCCTGTCGTTGTGAGCAGTAAAACAGAATTGTCCATTTGCCTTTGTAGTGTGCTGTCCCTCTGAGTGTCTCACACAGTGCCCACATCCTTCCTGCTTTCAGTTTGACCTACAGAACTGTTTATCTGTAGGTAGACCAAGCACTTGTCCCAAGTTCTAAGTGCTATCATTTGACATACGCTAGTGCTTTCAGTTTGACCTACAGAACTGTTTACTGTTTAGTGTTTATCTGTAGGTAGACTAAGCACTTGTCCCAAGTTCTAAGTGCTATCTTTTCACATATGCTAGTGCTTTCAGTTTGACCTACAGAACTGTTTATCTGTAGATAGACTAAGCACTTGTCCCAAGTTCTAAGTGCTATCTTTTCACATACGCTAGTGCTTTCAGTTTGACCTACAGAACTGTTTATCTGTAGGTAGACTAAGCACTTGTCCCAAGTTCTAAGTGCTATCTTTTCACATACGCTAGTGCTTTCAGTTTGACCTACAGAACTGTTTATCTGTAGATAGACCAAGTACTTGTCCCAAGTTCTAAGTGCTATCTTTTCACATACGCTAGTGCTTTCAGTTTGACCTACAGAACTGTTTATCTGTAGATAGACTAAGCACTTGTCCCAAGTTCTAAGTGCTATCTTTTCACATAGGCTAGTGCTTTCAGTTTGACCTACAGAACTGTTTATCTGTAGATAGACTAAGCACTTGTCCCAAGTTCTAAGTGCTATCTTTCACACAGACAAGTGCATTTTCCCACTAGTTAGTGATGGTCTTACAAGTAAAGTGTGCAAATACAACAAGAGAATGGATTAAAGAAGAACTGAGGATTGGGTTAGGCAACTGATAAGAACAACAAGATAATGGATTAAAGAAGAACTGAGGATTGGGTTAGGCAACTGATAAGAACAACAAGAGAATGGATTAAAGAAGAACTGAGGATTGGGTTAGGCAACTGATAAGAACAACAAGAGAATGGATTAAAGAAGAACTGAGGATTGGGTTAGGCAACTGATAAGAACAACAAGAGAATGGATTAAAGAAAAAACTGAGGATTGGGTTAGGCAACTGATAAGAACAACAACAACAAAACCCCAAAGCCACCCACTTTGCAGCCAACCTTTTGTGTTGTGTGTGGGTTTGGTTGTAGTTTGTTTATCATGTGCAGGGAGGTAACCTCTTTGCCAGCTTCTCTGTATCAGTTAATATACCGATGTACAAGTAGTGCAAAGAGGCCTGCCAGCCGTGAGATATAAAACAATATCCAGAGATATCATTTGCATATATTAACCCATAGGCTTAGTGTCAACGGGCGTGAGAAAAGGTGTAAGAATACACCGTTGCTATTAGAAACTTGACGTCACAGTTATATATCTCACGGCTTGTACACTCGCACGCGACTATCTGCAGTACTCAAACCATATTTTCTTTATTTGCATCAAGTGATGTTTAGTAAAACAAAAAGCCCAAACATACTCCTAACCCTGTGCCTTAGCCCGATAAATGCAAAAGGTTGTTTCTGATGAACATTTTACATTCAAAAAAACATTGTGAATAGTAACTTTTAGTGAAATTGCAAATGATAAAAATAGCGGCCAGCAACCTTAACTCAAGTTAGTGTCACTGCAAATAGCGCCTTCTGAGCAGGACACCAAAAAACGTCATCTTAGTGAACTTACGCAATCACTCAAATTACGTCATCATTAAAAGTTCGTCATTGGCGAAATGACAATAACTATGGCCTGCGATTGCAGTGTAAAATGAATATGTCATTGTAAAGGCTATTTTTTTATACAGCAAATTCCAGTAGGTTCATGTTTCGATTAATAATCAGTTTCCTTCCATAATGTATCAATGAGCAAGATCAAAATAGCTCACGACTTGCCACTTGAGATAGGATAAAAGCAATATAACACTCGCAAATCCCAATAACTGATAATGTTTTTTTCCTCCAGATGTTCAGTTAGTCAAGGGGGTGACTGACATTTCAGGCTGTTTGCATATATACAGCTTTATTTTTACAATTTGGGCATTTTTTGCCCATGACTTTTTGTGTTTATTTTGGTAACTAATTTTCTTTGTACTTTTGCTGTTGACAGTCTTTTCTTTATGTTTTGTGTGTGTGTGCGAGCGCATGTGTGTGTGTGTTAACCCTTTCACCGCCAACGTCGCATTTTATCACCACAATGATTTAACACCCATGTGACTAGAAAGCATCAAATCAGGATCTGTTATCCAATGACCCTGTTCTCTTCATTTGGGGAGCTAAGGATAGGCCTTACTTTAGATATGTTACAGAGGGTCTGTTATCCAATGACCCTGTTCTCTTCATTTGGGGAGCTAAGGATAGGCCTTACTTTAGATATGTTACAGAGGATCTGTTATCCAATGACCCTGTTCTCTTCATTTGGGGAGCTAAGGATAGGCCTTACTTTAGATATGTTACAGAGGATCTGTTATCCAATGACCCTGTTCTCTTCATTTGGGGAGCTAAGGATAGGCCTTACTTTAGATATGTTACAGAGGATCTGTTATCCAATGACCCTGTTCTCTTCATTTGGGGAGCTAAGGATAGGCCTTACTTTAGATATGTTACAGAGGGTCTGTTATCCAATGACCCTGTTCTCTTCATTTGGGGAGCTAAGGATAGGCCTTACTTTAGATATGTTACAGAGGATCTGTTATCCAATGACCCTGTTCTCTTCATTTGGGGAGCTAAGGATAGGCCTTACTTTAGATATGTTACAGAGGGTCTGTTATCCAATGACCCTGTTCTCTTCATTTGGGGAGCTAAGGATAGGCCTTACTTTAGATATGTTACAGAGGGTCTGTTATCCAATGACCCTGTTCTCTTCATTTGGGGAGCTAAGGATAGGCCTTACTTTAGATATGTTACAGAGGGTCTGTTATCCAATGACCCTGTTCTCTTCATTTGGGGAGCTAAGGATAGGCCTTGGTTTAGATATGTTACAGAGGGTCTGTTATCCAATGACCCTGTTCTCTTCATTTGGGGAGCTAAGGATAGGCCTTACTTTAGATATGTTACAGAGGGTCTGTTATCCAATGACCCTGTTCTCTTCATTTGGGGAGCTAAGGATAGGCCTTGGTTTAGATATGTTACAGAGGATTCCCTAATATTAGACAGATTTTTTTTCTCTACCCAGGTTAAGTTTAATGGACATTTTTTGCTGAAACATGGCTGGCGGTGAAAGGGTTAAACTGATCGTGTTTGTTGTCAGTTTGATGTCTGTTTGTCAACATTTCCCAGAAGCTTTTCTTCAATTTTTGGTATGTTGTGTGTGTTGTCATATAGTTGGGGGTTTTCTTTGCTTTTTTTGTTTTGCTTTGTTTTGTTTGTTTTAAATGTTAGCTCAGGTGTGTGTGTTTTTTATAGTTTGTTTGTTGTGGGTGTTTCTGGGGACGACGACTTGTTATATATGTAACTTATATATGGGTGAGTTTCAACATTGTGGATAATCATATGACTTTTTGTATTCAACCTTTTACTAATATTAGCCTTTTTAATTTTTGTATGTTTTCTTTTTTATTTGTGTGTTGTTTATTGTTTTTTAATTGGTGCATTTGTTACATTTTGGACACTTTCATGTGCATATTTTTTTCAACTGTTTACATGTGGATGACACTTTATTGTTGGGGGTTTACTGTGTGCATTTCAGCTGTTGACATGTGGATGACACTTTATTGTTGGGTGTTTACTGTGTGCATTTCAGCTGTTGACATGTGGATGACACTTTATTGTTGGGTGTTCACTGTGTGCATTTCAGCTGTTTACATGTGGATGACACTTTATTGTTGGGTGTTTACTGTGTGCATTTCAGCTGTTTACATGTGGATGACACTTTATTGTTGGGTGTTTATTGTGTGCATTTCAGCTGTTGACATGTGGATGACACTTTATTGTTGGGTGTTTATTGTGTGCATTTCAGCTGTTGACATGTGGATGACACTTTATTGTTGGGTGTTTACTGTGTGCATTTCAGCTGTTGACATGTGGATGACACTTTATTGTTGGGTGTTTATTGTGTGCATTTCAGCTGTTGACATGTGGATGACACTTTATTGTTGGGTGTTTACTGTGTGCATTTCAGCTGTTTACATGTGGATGACACTTTATTGTTGGGTGTTTATTGTGTGCATTTCAGCTGTTGACATGTGGATGACACTTTATTGTTGGGTGTTTACTGTGTGCATTTCAGCTGTTTACATGTGGATGACACTTTATTGTTGGGTGGATTTATTGTGTGCATTTCAGCTGTTTACATGTGGATGACACTGTGTGCATTTCAGCTTGGGTGTTTATTGTGTGCATTTCAGGGTGGATGTTTATTGTGTGCATTTCAGCTGTTGACATGTGGATGACACTTTATTGTTGGGTGTTTACTGTGTGCATTTCAGCTGTTGACATGTGGATGACACTTTATTGTTGGGTGTTTATTGTGTGCATTTCAGCTGTTGACATGTGGATGACACTTTATTGTTGGGTGTTTACTGTGTGCATTTCAGCTGTTTACATGTGGATGACACTTTATTGTTGGGTGTTTACTGTGTGCATTTCAGCTGTTGACATGTGGATGACACTTTATTGTTGGGTGTTCACTGTGTGCATTTCAGCTGTTTACATGTGGATGACACTTTATTGTTGGGTGTTTACTTGTGTGCATTTCAGCTGTTGACATGTGGATGACACTTTATTGTTGGGGGTTTATTGTGTGCATTTCAACTGTTTACATGTGGATGACACTTTATTGTTGGGTGTTTACTGTGTGCATTTCAGCTGTTGACATGTGGATGACACTTTATTGTTGGGGGTTTATTGTGTGCATTTCAACTGTTTACATGTGGATGACACTTTATTGTTGGGTGTTTACTGTGTGCATTTCAGCTGTTGACATGTGGATGACACTTTATTGTTGGGTGTTCACTGTGTGCATTTCAGCTGTTTACATGTGGATGACACTTTATTGTTGGGTGTTTATTGTGTGCATTTCAGCTGTTGACATGTGGGTGACACTTTATTGTTGGGTGTTCATTGTGTGCATTTCAGCTGTTGACATGTGGATGACACTTTATTGTTGGGGGTTCACTGTGTGCATTTCAGCTGTTGACATGTGGATGACACTTTATTGTTGGGGGTTTATTGTGTGCATTTCAACTGTTTACATGTGGATGACACTTTATTGTTGGGGGTTTATTTTGTCCATTTTGATCAATGTGTGCCTGTGCCTGGTTTTCAGGACGTCCCTAACGGCTGGCGGCCCAACGTGTGCTTCAACTTCCTGGACCACTTCCTGACCTTCATCAAACAGTCTGTGACCACCGATCACCCCCAGTGAGTATCCTGTGTGTAGTATGATCTGTTGTGATCAATTATTAGCTGTTGTGATCTGTGTATGTATCAGTCAACGTGTGCTTCAACTTCCTGGACCAATTCATGATCTCTATCAAACAGTCTGTGACCACATATTTTTTATATTATTATATTATAATTACTGTATTGATATACCCATGTCAAAAAGAACAGTCTTTGCAAACAGAGTGCAACAAAATGAGTTATTAAATGACTTAAGGATTTGTCATGTGCACAGCTTAATTCAGAAATATTGAAGTAAAATAAAAAATAAAGCAGGGAAATCAATGCATGACGTTTTGTTTGTGTTATTCTTACATTACTGTGAGGGAACAGTATGTCAACGGAGTGCAAGGCCTGCTTTGATGCTGTGTGCTGTGCATTACTGTGTTGATGCTGTGTGCTGTGCATTGCTGTATTGATGCTGTGTGCTGTGCATTGCTGTATTGATGTTGTGTGGTGTGCATTGCTGTATTGATGCTGTGTGCTGTGCATTACTGTATTGATGCTGTGTGGTGTGCATTATTGTGAGGGAACAGTATGTTAACGGAGTGCAAGGCCTGTATTGATGCTGTGTGCTGTGCATTGCTGTATTGATGCTGTGTGGTGTGCATTGCTGTATTGATGCTGTGTGCTGTGCATTGCTGTATTGATGCTGTGTGGTGTGCATTACTGTGAGGGGACAATATGTCAACGGAGTGCAAGGCCTGCTTTGATGCTGTGTGGTGTGCATTACTGTGTTGATGCTGTGTGCTGTGCATTACTGTGAGGGGACAATATGTCAATGGAGTGCAAGGCCTGCTTTGATGCTGTGTGCTGTGCATTATTGTATTGATGCTGTGTGGTGTGCATTACTGTATTGATGCTGTGTGCTGTGCATTATTGTATTGATGCTGTGTGGTGTGCATTACTGTATTGATGCTGTGTGCTGTGCATTATTGTATTGATGCTGTGTGGTGTGCATTACTGTATTGATGCTGTGTGCTGTGCATTATTGTATTGATGCTGTGTGGTGTGCATTACTGTATTGATGCTGTGTGCTGTGCATTATTGTATTGATGCTGTGTGGTGTGCATTACTGTATTGATGCTGTGTGGTGTGCATTATTGTACTGATACTGTGTGGTGTGCATTATTGTATTGATGCTGTGTGGTGTGCATTATTGTATTGATGCTGTGTGGTGTGCATTACTGTATTGATGCTGTGTGGTGTGCATTGCTGTATTGATGCTGTGTGGTGTGCATTGCTGTATTGATGCTGTGTGGTGTGCATTGCTGTGAGGGGACAATATGTCAACGGAGTGCAAGGCCTGCTTTGATGCTGTGTGGTGTGCATTACTGTATTGATGCTGTGTGCTGTGCATTATTGTATTGATGCTGTGTGGTGTGCATTGCTGTATTGATGCTGTGTGGTGTGCATTGCTGTATTGATGCTGTGTGGTGTGCATTGCTGTGAGGGGACAATATGTCAACGGAGTGCAAGGCCTGCTTTGATGCTGTGTGGTGTGCATTATTGTATTGATGCTGTGTGGTGTGCATTACTGTGAGGGGACAATATGTCAACGCAGTGCAAGGCCTGCTTTGATGCTGTGTGATGTGCATTATTGTATTGATGCTGTGTGATGTGCATTATTGTATTGATGCTGTGTGGTGTGCATTATTGTATTGATGCTGTGTGGTGTGCATTGCTGTGAGGGGACAATATGTCAACGGAGTGCAAGGCCTGCTTTGATGCTGTGTGATGTGCATTATTGTATTGATGCTGTGTGGTGTGCATTACTGTGAGGGGACAATATGTCAACGCAGTGCAAGGCCTGCTTTGATGCTGTGTGATGTGCATTATTGTATTGATGCTGTGTGATGTGCATTATTGTATTGATGCTGTGTGGTGTGCATTACTGTATTGATGCTGTGTGGTGTGCATTATTGTATTGATGCTGTGTGGTGTGCATTACTGTATTGATGCTGTGTGGTGTGCATTATTGTATTGATGCTGTGTGGTGTGCATTATTGTATTGATGCTGTGTGGTGTGCATTGCTGTGAGGGGACAATATGTCAACGGAGTGCAAGGCCTGCTTTGATGCTGTGTGGTGTGCATTATTGTATTGATGCTGTGTGGTGTGCATTATTGTATTGATGCTGTGTGGTGTGCATTATTGTATTGATGCTGTGTGGTGTGCATTATTGTATTGATGCTGTGTGGTGTGCATTATTGTATTGATGCTGTGTGGTGTGCATTACTGTGAGGGGACAATATGTCAACGGAGTGCAAGGCCTGCTTTGATGCTGTGTGGTGTGCATTATTGTATTGATGCTGTGTGGTGTGCATTATTGTATTGATGCTGTGTGGTGTGCATTATTGTATTGGTGCTGTGTGGTGTGCATTATTGTATTGATGCTGTGTGGTGTGCATTATTGTATTGATGCTGTGTGGTGTGCATTATTGTATTGGTGCTGTGTGGTGTGCATTATTGTATTGATGCTGTGTGGTGTGCATTATTGTATTGATGCTGTGTGATGTGCATTATTGTACTGATGCTGTGTGCTGTGCATTACTGTGAGGGGACAATATGTCAACGGAGTGCAAGGCCTGCTTTGATGCTGTGTGGTGTGCATTATTGTATTGATGCTGTGTGGTGTGCATTGCTGTATTGATGCTGTGCGGTGTGCATTGCTGTATTGATGCTGTGTGGTGTGCATTATTGTATTGATGCTGTGTGGTGTGCATTATTGTATTGATGCTGTGTGGTGTGCATTATTGTATTGGTGCTGTGTGGTGTGCATTATTGTATTGATGCTGTGTGGTGTTGACAGACAGGTGTACCTGGTCCACTGGAGTCCAGGCCAGGACATTGAGATGACCAGTGTGAGCGACCCCTCACCCTACACCTTCCTGCCCCCATGGTTTGTGAATTGGGAGGGATGGACAGTGAAATGACCTCTGACCTTCCTGCCCCCGTGGTTTGTGAATTGGGAGGGATGGACAGTGAGATGACCTCTGACCTTCCTGCCCCATGGTTGGTGAATTGGGATGGACAGTGAGATGACCTCTGACCTTCCTGCCCCCATGGTTTGTGAATTGGGAGGGATGGACAGTGAGATGACCTCTGACCTTCCTGCCCCCATGGTTGGTGAATTGGGATGGACAGTGAGATGACCTCTGACCTTCCTGCCCCCATGGTTTGTGAATTGGGAGGGATGGACAATGAGATGACCTCCAATGCACCTTTTACATTCAAATTAATGTCCGCTTTGCCACCCCCCCTACCCCCTGGCAGACCATTGGAACCCCTCTCCTCCCCCCTCTTCCTTGACAACTTGTGTTTGTGGCCTGGGCAGTACCCCCCTCCCCTCCCATAACACCCTCACCACCACTACTAGTTGATACCCCCCCCCCCCCCCCCCCCATCATCACTGTGGGTGAGAGATCCCCCTTTCCCTTCCTGTTTCCTTGTTTTGTGGTCTGGGGAAGGAGGGGGTAGACCACCCCCCCCCCCCCCCCATCATCACCACTGTGGGTGAGAGATCCCCCTTTCCCTTCGTGTTTCCTTGTTTTGTGGCCTGGGGAAGGAGGGGGTAGACCCCCCCCCCCCCCCCCCATCATCACCACTGTGGGTGAGAGATCCCCCTTTCCCTTCCTGTTTCCTTGTTTTGTGGCCTTGGGAAGGAGGGGGTAGACCCCCCCCCCCCCCCCCATCATCACCACTGTGGGTGAGAGATCCCCCTTTCCCTTCGTGTTTCCTTGTTTTTTGTGGCCTGGGGAAGGAGGGGGTAGACCTCCCCCCCCCCCCCCCCCCATCATCACCATTGTGGGTGAGAGATCCCCCTTTCCCTTCCTGTTTCCTTGTTTTGTGGCCTGGGGAAGGAGGGGGTAGACCCACCCACCCCCCCATTTCCCTCCTCTCCTCTCCACCACCATCACTACAACTAAACACCCTGTGCTCAAAGAAAAGGGGGACAACTCAGCATGGAAATGGGACATAGCGAACTGGCTTCCTCGGGTGTTGCATCCCTTTGTGTGTCGGCATACATGTGAGGGAAGGGAAAAAAGAGAAAGTTTACGTACAACTTATGAATTAATTACCTTAAATAGTTTTAAAGCTTACGAGATAATTCCTGGCATCACAGTCCCAACAGTCTGCAAACTCTGATTTAAATTAAAGCTGTACAGATTGTTGAGTTGAATTAGATGAACACATTAATACGGTATGTGTTAGGTTTTGTTTTTATGTGTTGACCCAAATAAACTGCAGCAGTTGTCTGACTTTATCTGTTGGTGAGCCAACGATGCTGGTATCTTCTTCATTTCCTGTTGTATGACCGCAGATGTGTCATGCTGCCATTATGTGCCTAAGAAACAGTTAGGTCTGTCTTCGGCTGGAACAAATCTTTGTAAGAGCTTCTATGACAAAGGCAGGAAAATGGATCAGAAAGGCATAAAGATAGTAGACGACAGTAAGCAAAGGGAAAAGGACAAAGGGAGTCAAAGAGAGTGATGGATTAGAGCAAGTTACAAGCACAGGACTTTGTACAAAAGACACACATGGTATTCCCGGGGAGATGGGTGGGGTGGATGGGTGTGGGGGTGGGGGTGCTGACACTAGTGTGGGGGGTGGAGCGGGGTGGGGAAAAGGTTGATGAACCCTACTTCATCTTGTTGAAGTGTGTGTCTATGTCTTCTTCTTCCCATTATGCAGCCAACTTCATCTTGTTGAAGTGTGTGTTTGTGTGTGTTCTTCTTCCCATTATGCAGCCTACTTCATCTTGTTGAAGTGTGTGTGTATGCAGGTGTTAGCAGGCAATAACTGATTTCTAAAATGTCCATGTCCATGTAAAGAACGTGTTGAGATTAGAAAATGTGCAAAATATCAAGACTGTAGCTCAAATAATTTCCGAGTTGTAGCAATTTAAAGTTTGTTTAATTTTGGTAATTTTGCGTCATTTTAAGCTTTTTGCTACATGTTCAAAGTTTTGAATTTTACCAAGCTCCAACAACACACATTAACGATGTAGAATTTATGGTGTCTTCTTTTACTACCTCAACTCTATCCACAAACAGAAATACAAGACTGTCTGCTTTGTGGTTTGAATACAGTGCCTGCATGAAACAGGGTGAGATTGAGAAAATAAAATAACATCGAAAAAGTGAACAAAATGCACTGTTTTTGAAGAGTTGTAATGAAATAACTAAGAAGCCCAGAGTTCTGATTTTTGGGATGACTAATCACAGGCATGTGTCAAACACAACAAGGCAAAGTAGTGATCACCCGGTAACAAACTGAACGATCACCATGGTAACGAAATCAACCAGTTTTGTAAAATTGGTAAAAATCATGAAATATGACTTTTTTCAATACATCACAAATCAAAGTCTACTGTTGCTAGAAATTTGAAATGTTATTATCTTAATTCTCCGTTTTAGACAAATCTCAATAACCTTTTTTTCTAAATCTATGTTCTGTTATTTGTGTCCTCTGCCACAGACAGAAGGAGGACTGTTTTTATTCTTTTTTTTTCTCTCGTTGTTTCTGGCTTTGTTTTTCCCAGAAATATCTTGTAAACTGCAGTAAATAATTGATTCAAGTTGTGCATACGGGTGCATTAACTGAAACATAAGGCAGTTAAAGGCAAATTACAACCTTGTTGACTTGGACCTCGAAAACTGACCTTGAACACATTTTTTTGGAGGGGGGGGAGGGGGGGGAGATCAACATTTTCGCACCTTTGCAGTTGCAGTCTTTTTTTGTGGTAAGTATGTATATTGGCTTATGGCGATTCTATATGTTAACTATGCATTACCCTCATTACCTTGACCTTGAACCTTGAGCATAATCGTCTGTATGATTAGGACATATCTTTCAGATTTTTGCATTTTTAGTCCCCAGATTTCAAAAAGTTGATCAATAGCTCAAGGTGTTGTACATACCTAACATTATTATTTAAAGTATTAACAACCTTTGGGTGTCCTTGACATTTGACCGTGTTTCTTCCTTGTATGTTGTTATATCTTATAAACAGCTGTGTACATTTGTTCCAATATAACTTAAAGCTACTGTGTCCCAAACAGTATCTGTTTTCCTTTACATTGAACTTTGACCTTGAGTGTTTAATTTTGTTTGTGGTATACATTATTATATCTCCTGAAGCTCTGCATGGACCTAGAGCGCGTCTCGGTCCTTTATAAATTTGCTGACCCTACATCTTATTCAGTTTCCCATGGGAAAGCTGCCACCTTTGCTCTAGTGTTGCTGGTGTGCTGAAAATTTCCCCATGGAAAAACTAGTTGAGCTGTTGTAGTTTTAAAGTTTTTGGGAACTCATCCAGGGCTATTAGTTTCCTCCTTTCTTAATTAAGTGTAAAGCTCATCCCCAGCCAGGAATTTAGGGGGCATTTTCACTACTTGTTTTATATTTTAAAGGCAAAGAAATAATTTACCTGCACAAGAAAATATCACTTCTTCAGCCTTTTTTTCAGATATACATAACACACACACGCACGCACGCACGCACGCACACGCACACGCACACACACATATATATATATATATACACACACACACACAGACACACACACACACACACACACACACACACACACACACACATACATACACACACACATATGCGCGTTTCGTAGCCCACATGTGTGCGTATGAGTGTACATGTGTGCCTGATAAATATATGTATAAGTCAAATGAAATTTACATGTACTTTTGTTGTGATATATTACCCACTGACACGGGAAAATTACTTGAACGTGTTTTAATTTGCATGTGATTTTTGTGTGGCTGGTTAGGAATGAAAGGGGGTGGGGGGGTAAATTTTGACCAAATCACAACTTTTTAATTGCCACTGGGATTAATGTTTGCTAAGTGCCTGGGCACACGGGACCTCCGTTTATCGTCTCATCCGAAAGGCTCCTTGTTCAGACCGTAAGACCTAGTGCAGAGTGAGAGGAACAATCCCCAGTACCCAGACTCAAACTCAGATTTATTGTATACGAGGTGTGTGTGTTACCTCTGTGCCACGCTGGTGATATGGTGTTGTGTTGTTATCCTGTTTTTTGTGTTATGTCGTTATGCTTCTTCAAACAATGTTTTGTTTTGGTTTTATTTCATAAAGATATATCCTTGTTTTAAGTCCATATTTTGCTTTTAATGTTTGTGGTGATGCGTGTGCTTGAGTCAACACGTGCAGGGTTGCGCTTATTTTGTTACGCTGTAAGTAGTAATTGTACATCCTTGGAATGTAAACTTACAGCTCCCCCCACCCTCTCTCTCTCTCTCTCTCTCTCTCTCTCTCTCTCTCTCTCACTCTTTCTGTCAAAGTCAAAATTACTTTATTATCTCAACAAGATAAATTACATTGTGGTCTTATGATACAAGGACAACAGAAAACAAAATATCCATGCATTTGAACAACACAAAAAGAACAGAGAACAAAAATCAAGGTACACCCCCATCAACAACAAAAAACACAAAACATAAAAGCAAAGTTCTTCTTACCAATAATAAACAACCTTCTCCATACTCAACGAATGTACCCCCCCCCCCCCCCCCCCCCCCCCTTTCCAATCCTCTTCACATCCCCAACCATTCTACCCAATCCACTCCAATCTGTCCCCTCCAACATTAGTACAAATCATGAACAAAATTAGGTAACACACAGAGCCAGTATAATTTTGAGTCTTCCCCATTCCCCACAACATGCTCCTTCATACAGCATTCGCTCTCTACACCCAACCGCACTCTTCCTCAGCCACCGCCCCCTACTATTACTACTATATCTCTCTCCTTTCTCATACACGACACACAGCATCTCAAACCTCAGAATCTCTTGAGAGTCTGTTGAGTACCTCAATTGATTTGGGTACAAAACTAGATACATTTCTAAGCGTTCAACTGCGAATAGAGCGGTATTGTCTGTCAGATGGAAGTAGTTCATAACACTTTCACAGGGCATGCCTTTCAGTTTCATTACTTACAATCACCCTGGCGTTTCGCATCACACGTTTTTCATTCAAACTGCACAAATGTTCTTGTTTTCTACCCACAAGTTCAAAACATTCTTGGCCTTTAAATTCAAACCAGCAAACCAGCCGACGAACGAAAACGTCACAACTGATTCAATAAAACAGCAATAAAAAGCTTGAAGAAGGTAAGTTTCCTAATGCAATACATTCTGGTTTGGCACTTCTTGTAAACATAGTCAACATGTGAACTAAAAGATAACTTATTATCAATGACTGTCCCAAGGTAGGCTATCTATACTCTTCTACCCTTTCAACTTTCTCCCTGTTAATAGTAAGGTCTGACATAGTGGTGGAGATTTCCTAAAATCAACAATCAATTCCTTTGTTTTTGTGACATTAAGGTCTAGATAGTTCTCCTCACACCAAGACACACATTAGTCAACCTGGTCAAAATATGTATTGTCCGAGTTGGAAAGATCAGCTAAAGTTGTATCATCTGAATAATATTTGACAACTGGTGTGGACTTTACAATCATTAGTATACATGGTGAAGGAGACCGGGTATCTTGGGGGCAACCAATTGATACACACATTGTGAAGGAGAGAGTATTTTGGTATCTAACTGTTTGTGCTCGTTTTATAGTAAGAAATTTAGAATCCAGTGTGTGTGTGTGTGTGTGCATGCGTGCGTGCGATCGCGTGTGTGTGTGTGTGTGTGTGCGTGCGCGTGTGTGTGTGTGTGTGTGCGCGCGTGTGCGTGCGTAGTGTGTGTGAGTGTGTGTGTGTGTGTGAGGGTTGTTGTTTTCTTTCTCGTTTTAAGTTAAAAATTCCAATTGCAAATAGCAAAATGTATTAAATCAGACCAAATTTGACAATACATTGTAAGTTAAGCTTGTGTTATGACTGTGCGTAATGTCTACTTTGTATGTGGCCTCCTGTTTTGTACTGACTGTTCATCCTCTATGTCCCCAAGAGACATTAAAGGATTCTTAACGCGACTTTGTGTGTATGTGTGTGTGTGTGTGTGTGTGTTCATGCGTGGTGTGTGCACAATAGTGTCTGTGAATATGTGGAAGGGGTGTGTGTGTGTATGTGTGTGCGCGAGTGTGTGGTGTGTGCACAATAGTGTCTGTGAATATGTGGAAGTGTGTGCGTGTGTGTTCATGCGTGGTGTGTGAATATGTGGAAGGGTGTGTGTGTGTGTGTTTCATGCGTGGTGTGTGTGCACAATAGTGTGTGAATATGTGGAAGTGTGTGTGTGTGTGTGTGTGTGTGTGTGTGTGTTCATGCGTGGTGTGTGCACAATAGTGTGTGAATATGTGGAAGGGTGTGTGTGTGAAGTTTACATCACAATTCTGTGTACTTTCGCTCTTTGTTGTTGTTCTTGTGTGGGGTGGGGTGGGGTGGGGGTGAGTGTGTGTGTGTGGAGGGGGGGGGGTGTGTGTGTCTCTGTGTGTGTGTGTGTCAAGTCAAGTCAAGTCCAAATGATCAAAAATTATCAAAATGTGTCTCTCTCTCTCTCTCTCTCTCTCTCTCTCTCTCTCTCTCTCTCTCTCTCTCTCTTCTCTCTCTCTCTCTCTGTGTGTGTGTGTGTGTGTGCACGCATGCGTTCATCTATTGAATTTGTTTAGTTTTGTCTTTTCAAGCTGCTGCACATTTGAGTGAAATACATTTTTCGTTGGCAATAATCTGAACTGAACTGAACTTAGAAGGGAAGGGAGGGGGGGGGGGAGCAATCCGGTCATAAAGCTTAGCTTTCAATGGCTCCAAAGAAACAAAAAAGTACAAGCTAAAATTTCCTTGGATGGGAAAAACCCGCTACTTTGAGCTACGTCTTGGCTTACAGGTGAAAGCGAAAGTAGACCAATGCACGCTTAATTTTTCATTAAATCAAATTTGTTTTCTTCTCTAAATCATATTTGGTTTGATTCTTTTAATCAGAAAACAGCAAGAACTTGTTTTTCTGCTCTATATAACTAAAATCACGATAGAAAGTACAAATTATTGATTGAACAAATAAATCTAGGCCTTGGGCGAAAGTTGAAGTAGGAAATTGAGTTAAGAGTTATCTGCCCTCGCTTCTGCTTTTAGGCATGACACTCGCGAAATACACCTACAGAACCTCTTGATTTGCGCTTTACTACTGTTTATTTGGAAAAGCTCAGTCATCTGGCAGTGTTCTTGGATACTTCGTCTATATAAATGTTGGTAAATATATATTTTGGGCTGCGAAATTCGTCCTCAAAAAAATTATTAACTTGAGCACTCAAAACTATGACTCACGCGAATCGCCGCGAGGCGATCTTCGACCCAATACCATTTAATTCTTGTAAAATAAAACCTTTATAAATGCTGGATCAGCTCTCATAGCGCATGTAAATGAACCTATATACATTGTAATTTCGAAACACAATTTTTTGTTACAATTGGGCAATTTCTAATGCTTTCACGGGATCAGAAACAGGTTTGATCGAATGAAGTCAGATCCCGGCGTGTCGCTGCTACCAATGGCGCACCCAGTCTAGGCCTTGAATCTTCAGATCAAAATGGCTTTACACAAATAGTTTAGATCAAAACGACAATCATATCGTTGAACAGCGGATAGATTCAGCTTTCTCTTTCTTTCACTTTCAAGATTTTTAGTGAAACGGAAGGTGTTCAAACTTGCTGAACAATGCAAGGTATTGTTTTCGAAAGGAATGTTAACGGTTAAATTTCCGCTTAGAAGTTTGACCGAAGAGAAGTCCGGTGCTTCTTCTTTCGTTTGACGTATGCGTCTAGATCTAGATCATCCATTGTGTAAAGCCATTTGCAGTCGAAACTAGTCGGTGAAATACGTGTTGCAACCACGACCAAAAAAACATCGCAAAATAGCAAATTTTACGTTCAGTTCACTCGCTTTCTCTTTCACTCAAAAAAATACATTTTACACACCAAAGTAAACAATCACATTCAGAAAAAGGCGAAAGATTGACCTTTATTTTGATACAACTTTAAGTCAGGTCAATGGAGACAAAGAACTATAAATCTTTTATTGAAAATGAGCATAATTTGGGTCATTTAGCAAAAATCCAACAGTAAATTCGGCTTCGTGGACCTAGCTAAATTGAGTGTATGTCTTCTTCTTCGCATTGTGCAGCCTACTTCATCTTGTTGAAGTGTATGTCTTCTTCTTCCCATTATGCAGCCTACTTCATCTTGTTGAAGTGTATGTCTTCTTCTTCCCATTATGCAGCCTACTTCATCTTGTTGAAGTGTGTGTGTCTTCTTCTTCCCATTATGCAGCCTACTTCATCTTGTTGAAGTGTGTGTGTGTCTTCTTCTTCCCATTATGCAGCCTACTTCATCTTGTTGAAGTGTGTGTGTGTCTTCTTCTTCCCATTATGCAGCCTACTTCATCTTGTTGAAGTGTGTGTGTGTCTTCTTCTTCCCATTATGCAGCCTACTTCATCTTGTTGAAGTGTGTGTGTGTCTTCTTCTTCCCATTATGCAGCCTACTTCATCTTGTTGAAGTGTGTGTCTATGTCTTCTTCTTCCCATTATGCAGCCTACTTCATCTTGTTGAAGTGTGTGTGTGTCTTCTTCTTCCCATTATGCAGCCTACTTCATCTTGTTGAAGTGTGTGTGTCTTCTTCTTCCCATTGTGCAGCCTACTTCATCTTGTTGAAGTGTGTGTCTATGTCTTCTTCCCATTATGCAGCCTACTTCATCTTGTTGAAGTGTGTGTGTGTCTTCTTCTTCCCATTGTGCAGCCTACTTCATCTTGTTGAAGTGTGTGTGTGTCTTCTTCTTCCCATTATGCAGCCTACTTCATCTTGTTGAAGTGTGTGTGTGTCTTCTTCTTCCCATTGTGCAGCCTACTTCATCTTGTTGAAGTGTGTGTGTGTCTTCTTCTTCCCATTATGCAGCCTACTTCATCTTGTTGAAGTGTGTGTGTGTCTTCTTCTTCCCATTATGCAGCCTACTTCATCTTGTTGAAGTGTGTGTGTGTCTTCTTCTTCCCATTATGCAGCCAACTTCATCTTGTTGAAGTGTGTGTGTATGTCTTCTTCTTCCCATTATGCAGCCAACTTCATCTTGTTGAAGTGTGTGTGTCTTCTTCTTCCCATTATGCAGCCTACTTCATCTTGTTGAAGTGTGTGTCTATGTCTTCTTCTTCGCATTGTGCAGCCTACTTCATCTTGTTGAAGTGTGTGTCTATGTCTTCTTCCCATTATGCAGCCTACTTCATCTTGTTGAAGTGTGTGTGTATGTCTTCTTCCCATTATGCAGCCTACTTCATCTTGTTGAAGTGTGTGTGTTGGTGTGTGATCAAGCATACTTGAACTTTTGTGTGTGTGAACATTGACACATCTATAACTATGTTTCCATGATGCCGCACTATGCCTCATTGTAGATTGAAATGTGCAGTGCAAACAAAGATGATACACAGATACTGCTTTTGTATCACAGAAAGAAATGTGCATAGATCTTGTAATGCAAAATTGTAATTTATGGATGTAAATTGTTTATATTAGCAATGGCTATGCGGTGTGTGTCACATCATTATGTACATTCAACCTCTCAGTCAGTGGATCAGGCAGTTTGATGTTGTGCATCACATGTTCGCTGACGATGCACAGCTGCATCAGTCAGCACAACCCTGTCAGTTTCCCCAGCTTGTTGTCAGTTTTCAGCAGACAATAGAATCTGTCAAAAACTGGATGACTGAACAAGCTGAAAATGAATGATGGGAAGACCGAGGTCATCCCTGTTGGAACGACTAGGCAGCTCAAAGCAGTCTCCGACAGTAGTTCTCTTGTTTTGTCTGGTGAAGAGATCTGTTTTGCCGAGTCCGTTAGGAATCTTGGGGTACATCTGGATCGTGTACTCTCAATGGAGGACCAACTGTGCAGGACCATCTATCTTGAGCTCCGCAGAATCAGTCATATCCGTCCTTTTCTTACCATTGATGCGGCCCAAAAGCTCATGTCAGCATTTGTTTTGTCCAGACTGGACTATTGCAATTCTTTGTTTTTTGGTCTCCCAAACACGCTTCTCGACAAACTGCAGAGAGCTCAGAATCATGCTGCACGCATAGTCCTCAGAAAACGCAAATTAGACCATGCAAAGCCTCTCTTGAGGGAGCTGCACTGGCTTCCCGTCCGAGCCCGTATCGAATACAAAATCGCCTCCCTCTGTTTTTGATGCCTCCACGGTCTTGCTCCCTCCTATCTTTCAGACTTAGTTGTGCCATACAAACCATGGAGATCTCTCCATTCCTCAGACGCCGGTCATTTGGCCATCCCGCGATTTCGCCTGGAGACTTATGGCAAGCGTTGCTTTTCTTTTGCTGGCCCTACTGTTTTTAATTCGTTACCTTTAGCCGTTCGTAATGCACAAACGTTTAACGCTTTTAAATCGGGCATGAAGACCTTATTCCATACCTATTTTAACCATGATTAATCTTCCTATGTCAACCGTCAGTCTGCTTATATGTCTTATCCCGAACAGTGTGTGTGTGTGTAAGAAAGAGTGAGAGAGAGTGGGGGGGGGGGGGGGGGGGACTGGGGGACTGTGGGAGAGGGGAGGGGGATGGGAGAGAGAGTGGAGGGACTGGGGGTATATGTTCCCTACATGTATTGAATTTTCTTTTTTCTGTTGATGTCTTGTTCTTTTTGATGTTTTAATCTTGTGTGTCTCCTTTTTCCTCTTTCTTGACTCTGTTGGTTTTCATGTCTGTAATGGCGCCTGGAGCCTAGCAAGGGACAGGCCTCACTTTTTAGAAATGAATCAAATTAATGTTGTGTGTTGATGTGCTCACGTACATGCACATATGTTTGGACTTCATGTGTGTTATGCATGCTTTGTGCTATAGTTGTCATGTGTGTGATGCACGCTTTGTGTTATAGTTGTCATGTGTGTGATGCACGCTTTGTCACTGAAACTTTGTGTTATAGTTGTCATGTGTGTGATGCATGCTTTGTGCTATAGTTGTCATAGTTTTTAGAAATGTTGCATTTCTATGGCACCCAGTAAATCATGATTGTAAACTAATCATACTATTGTTTAACAAATTGTGAATATTTTGATGATGTGTTGATGCCATATGACATGGATGTTGATGACATCAGATAATGCATATCCCAGTGTGAGATATATGGCTAATACATTGGTATTTTAAAAGGTAATTATGTCTCATATGCCTGTTGAAGGATTTTACAAAATAAATCCAAAATATTGCAGATTTGTAATAGTGTTTTTTTTATGCTGATCATTTATTGACTTAACGCCTAAAGCAAAATATTTGTTTTATAATTTCACTTTCTGTGTGTGTGTGTGTGTGTGTGTGTGTGAGAGAGAGAGAGAGAGAGAGAGAGAGAGAGAGAGAGAGAGAGAGAGAGAGAGAGAGAGAGAAAGAGGCAGACAGAGACAGACAGAGGGTGAAGAAACTTGCAAAGATATATCAATGTGGACACAGAGCGAGAGAGACAGAGGGTGAAGAAACTTGGAAAGATATATCAATGTGGACACAGAGCGAGAGAGACAGAGAGAGACAGAGGGTGAAGAAACTTGGAAAGATATATCAATGTGGACACAGAGCCAGAGAGAGACAGAGGGTGAAGAAACTTGGAAAAATATATCAATGTGGACACAGAGCGAGAGAGACAGAGAGAGACAGAGGGTGAAGAAACTTGGAAAGATATATCAATGTGGACACAGAGCGAGAGAGACAGAGGGTGAAGAAACTTGGAAAGATATATCAATGTGGACACAGAGCGAGAGAGACAGAGAGAGACAGAGGGTGAAGAAACTTGGAAAGATATATCAATGTGGACACAGAGCCAGAGGGTGAAGAAACTTGGAAAAATATATCAATGTGGACACAGAGCGAGAGAGACAGAGAGAGACAGAGGGTGAAGAAACTTGGAAAGATATATCAATGTGGACACAGAGACAGAGGGTGAAGAAACTTGGAAAAATATATCAATGTGGACACAGAGCGAGAGAGACGGAGGGTGAAGAAACTTGGAAAGATATATCAATGTGGACACAGAGCGAGAGAGACAGAGAGAGACAGAGGGTGAAGAAACTTGGAAAGATATATCAGTGTGGACACAGAGCCAGAGAGACAGAGGGTGAAGAAACTTGGAAAGATATATCAATGTGGACACAGAGCGAGAGAGAGACAGAGAGAGACAGAGGGTGAAGAAACTTGGAAAGATATATCAATGTGGACACAGAGCGAGAGAGACAGAGGGTGAAGAAACTTGGAAAGATATATCAATGTGGACACAGAGCGAGAGAGACAGAGGGTGAAGAAACTTGGAAAGATATATCAATGTGGACACAGAGCGAGAGACAGAGGGTGAAGAAACTTGGAAAGATATATCAATGTGGACACAGAGCGAGAGAGAGACAGAGAGAGACAGAGGGTGAAGAAACTTGGAAAGATATATCAATGTGGACACAGAGCGAGAGAGAGACAGAGAGAGACAGAGGGTGAAGAAACTTGGAAAGAGATATCAATGTGGACACAGAGCGAGAGAGACAGAGGGTGAAGAAACTTGGAAAGATATATCAATGTGGACACAGAGCGAGAGCAACGATCATACAATCAAACAATGATGCAAATGTAAAAAAAAATATTACTTTTAAAAAATGAACTTTTTTATGTTTTTGCTTCCAGAAAGAAAAAAAGTAAACAACAAAGACAAAAAGCACATAACAACGTTTCATAAAAAGGTTTCATCTCACAGCTTATCTGTGAACTTGCGTTTGTATGAAACTGTCTGTGTGTGTGTCTGTCTGTCTGTGTGTGTGTGTGTCTGTCTGGCTGTGTGTGTAACTGTGGGTGTGGGTGGGAGGGTGGGTGGGGTTGACAGTGTGTGTGTGTTTCCCTGCACGCTTTGCTCTGTTGTGATTGTATTCAGTTCCCACATCATTTGCAGACAAACTGTCCCCAGCCCAAATTTCTTTTGGGGATCACTAATTTCCCCTAACACCGGACCTTCCCCGAGAGGTAAATGCCAAGAGGAACTATCATTCTTCTCTGGTGAAAGCAAGACTGTCCCATCCCTTTTCTCAGGTGAAAGCAAGACTGTCCCATCCCTTTTCTCAGGTGAAAGCCAGACTGTCCCATCCCTTTTCTCAGGTGAAAGCCAGACTGTCCCATCCCTTTTCTCTGGTGAAAGCCAGACTGTCCCATCCCTTTTCTCTGGTGAAAGCCAGACTGTCCCATCCCTTTTCTCTGGTGAAAGCCAGACTGTCCCATCCATGTTCTCTGGTGAAAGCCAGACTGTCCCATCCCTTTTCTCTGGTGAAAGCCAGACTGTCCCATCCCTTTTCTCAGGTGAAAGCCAGACTGTCCCATCCCTTTTCTCTGGTGAAAGCCAGACTGTCCCATCCCTTTTCTCTGGTGAAAGCCAGACTGTCCCATCCCTTTTCTCTGGTGAAAGCCAGACTGTCCCATCCATGTTCTCTGGTGAAAGCCAGACTGTCCCATCCCTTTTCTCTGGTGAAAGCCAGACTGTCCCATCCCTTTTCTCAGGTGAAAGCCAGACTGTCCCATCCCTTTTATCTGGTGAAAGCCAGACTGTCCCATCCCTTTTATCTGGTGAAAGCCAGACTGTCCCATCCCTTTTCTCTGGTGAAAGCCAGACTGTCCCATCCATTTTCTCTGGTGAAAGCCAGACTGTCCCATCCCTTTTCTCTGGTGAAAGCCAGAATGTCCCATCCCTTTTCTCAGGTGAAAGCCAGACTGTCCCATCCCTTTTCTCTGGTGAAAGCCAAACTGTCCCATCCATGTTCTCTGGTGAAAGCCAGACTGTCCCATCCCTTTTCTCAGGTGAAAGCCAGACTGTCCCATCCCTTTTCTCTGGTGAAAGCCAGACTGTCCCATCCCTTTTCTCTGGTGAAAGCCAGACTGTCCCATCCCTTTTCTCTGGTGAAAGCCAGACTGTCCCATCCCTTTTCTCTGGTGAAAGCCAGACTGTCCCATCCATTTTCTCTGGTGAAAGCCAGACTGTCCCATCCCTTTTCTCTGGTGAAAGCCAGACTGTCCCATCCCTTTTCTCTGGTGAAAGCCAGACTGTCCCATCCCTTTTCTCTGGTGAAAGCCAGACTGTCCCATCCATTTTCTCTGGTGAAAGCCAGACTGTCCCATCCCTTTTCTCAGGTGAAAGCCAGAATGTCCCATCCCTTTTCTCAGGTGAAAGCCAGACTGTCCCATCCCTTTTCTCAGGTGAAAGCCAGACTGTCCCATCCCTTTTCTCAGGTGAAAGCCAGACTGTCCCATCCCTTTTATCTGGTGAAAGCCAGACTGTCCCATCCCTTTTCTCTGGTGAAAGCAAGACTGTCCCATCCCTTTTCTCTGGTGAAAGCAAGACTGTCCCATCCCTTTTCTCTGGTGAAAGCAAGACTGTCCCATCCCTTTTCTCTGGTGAAAGCAAGACTGTCCCATCCCTTTTCTCAGGTGAAAGCAAGACTGTCCCATCCCTTTTCTCTGGTGAAAGCCAGACTGTCCCATCCCTTTTCTCTGGTGAAAGCCAGACTGTCCCATCCCTTTTCTCTGGTGAAAGCCAGACTGTCCCATCCCTTTTCTCAGGTGAAAGCCAGACTGTCCCATCCCTTTTCTCTGGTGAAAGCAAGACTGTCCCATCCCTCTGGTTCTCCCATCCCTTTTCTCTGGTGAAAGCCAGACTGTCCCATCCCTTTTCTCTGGTGAAAGCCAGACTGTCCCATCCATTTTCTCTGGTGAAAGCCAGACTGTCCCATCCCTTTTCTCAGGTGAAAGCCAGACTGTCCCATCCCTTTTCTCTGGTGAAAGCCAGACTGTCCCATCCCTTTTCTCTGGTGAAAGCCAGACTGTCCCATCCATGTTCTCTAGTGAAAGCCAGACTGTCCCATCCCTTTTCTCTGGTGAAAGCCAGACTGTCCCATCCCTTTTCTCTGGTGAAAGCCAGACTGTCCCATCCCTTTTCTCTGGTGAAAGCCAGACTGTCCCATCTCTTTTCTCTGGTGAAAGCCAGACTGTCCCATCCCTTTTCTCTGGTGAAAGCCAGACTGTCCCATCCATGTTCTCTGGTGAAAGCCTGACAGTCTTACCACAAAAAAGAACAAGAGGCAAAGCCTGCAAGGCTCACGTCTGATTTTTATTACTATAGCAGGCATGGGAATTCCCATGACAATTCCCATGCCTGTATAGAGAGAATACTGTTATGTAGACACGTGCATCTGAATTTTTATTTTATTTTATTTTACTGTGTAAATTAAAATTATTTCTATGCATTAAATTACCCCTACCCCTTTCTTTAAAATGTAATTATATGTATGTTTATATATGCGCATGTAACATAGTGGAGCCCTATTTTTATTTTTGGCAAACAAGTAAAATTGAAAAGCATATTGACCAAGCTTTCAGAAAAAAACATAGTGACCAATCCCCCCCCCCCCCCCCCCCCCCCCCCCCCCCCCGCCGGGGTAAGGGGGGTCTACGGACACCTGTAGTAGGCCTACAGTCTTTGCCTGTGGGTCTAAGCCTCTTACTCTTAGAAAATTAATAATTGAAGTTGCGTGATTCGTAAGGCCATACTCCTGATCTGTTACTGTTTTAAACTGATTGTTCATGCGATGAAAACTTGTTCCACATCATCTACATTTCTGTAAGATATTTTATATTAGTCCTAATATTTTATTTTCGTTTCGTTAATTCCCCCCCCCCCCCCCCCCCCCCCCCCCACCCCCCCCCCCCCCCCCCCCCTCTGCCACAAAGCAAAGGTCAAGGTCACAGCCAGCAAGCTCATCCATGTTTATCTTCCCCTGTACAGTCTTTGCTCATGGTGATCAATCGTCTAGGCCTAACAAAGGATTCGTACGTCGAAGGCAGTGAAATCGACGAACCCTGGATTTTCCGTATATTTTTTTTCAAGACTGAAATGAATGTGGGCTAAATGTTAAGTACGTCGTCTTGATTATGAGGTAAGGCATGATCTCTTATTCTCTAGGCCTAGGCCTTGTTGCCGGAAGTGCGGTAGGCTAAGTTATGCGCAGAGATGATGTGCGAATGAACACGAACAACCGTTACTCAAAGGCGCAAATAAAGCGAAACTACCGGGCCGTCAACGCACACACTCGGTACATCCATTTGTTACAGAAAATATAAGTTGACGACGTTAAAATGTACCTATTTGTACACACCTGAAGTCTTGTGTTTCTTTTTAAAGAGCGTTTTTGTATATCTAATGGAGAGTCTTCTTTCCAGTATCTCCTACTCGGTACAACACAACAGTAATCTCTGCAACAAATGATTTTCTTTCTTTTGTTCCTTACCGATGTATCTGACTGCTTTGATCGCCATGACTTGAAGGCTCACGTCAAAATCAAGTATCCTGCTAACTTTAACCCTCTAACATCTTATGTTTTTTTGAGAAAATGACAACGTTAAAGTTTCAGTGGAGAGTGAGAGTCTTCTTTAGTTTGAAGAGTGTGACTGAGTCAAGGTTAAAGGTTGCACAGCAATAATCTCTGCAACAAATGATTATCTTTATTTTGTTCTTTATCAATGTATCTGACACCTTCGTGTCCTGGGTCTCCAAATCACAATAACTTTACCCCACCCCACCTCTCTCTCTCTCTCCTTTTTTTTTCTTTTTTTTTTTCTCCCTCTTTTTCCCAGTGGCGCGGCATCACGTTGGGGCCCGATTAGCGGGACCTGGCTGGCTGGGTCATTCTCTCGCTTGGCGCGGCATCACGTTAGGGGCCGATTAGCGGAACCTGGCTGGCTGGGCCAGGCTTTCTGTCCTCTTCTTCTACTGTCAATTTGTTGTTCTTCTTCTCAGTATGCATTTCCGCAGATTCCCCTAAAGTTACAGCGACAGAATAGTCAGAAGTGACTGTGGTTGCTCTACAGGAAAGAAGAAGAAAGAAGACTGCTTTGATCGTCGTGACTTGAAGGCTCTCGTCAAAATCAAGTATCCTGCTAACTTTAACCCTCTAACGCCTTATATGTTTAGAGAAAATGACAACGTTAAGGTTTGAGTTAAGGTTAAAGGTCGGGCCACGTACGCAACACACACACACACACACACACACACACACACACAGAGAGACACACAACCGAACATGTACGATACTATAGACTCACTTTGTTTTAAAAAACGACGTGAGCCAAAAAGGTATTTCTGGCTTTCACCCCGAGATTGATTTATAGAACATTCTTGCAACCCTGGATCTGCAGTGCTCACGCACACTGGCCATCCACATCAAAGGTCAACCCTGGATCTGCAGTGCTAACGCACACTGGCCATCCACATCAAAGGTCAACCCTGGATCTGCAGTGCTCACGCACACTGGCCATCCACATCAAAGGTCAACCCTGGATCTGCAGTGCTCACGCACACTGGCCATCCACATCAAAGGTCAACCCTGGATCTGCAGTGCTAACGCACATTGGCCATCCACATCAAAGGTCAACCCTGGATCTGCAGTGCTAACGCACAGTCACTGGCCATCCATATCAAAGGACAACCCTGGATCTGCAGTGCTAACGCACACTGGCCATCCACATCAAAGGTCAACCCTGGATCTGCAGTGCTAACGCACACTGGCCATCCACATCAAAGGTCAACCCTGGATCTGCAGTGCTAACGCACACTGGCCATCCACAAAGGACAACCGTGGATCTGCAGTGCTAATACACACTGGCCATCAACAGGAAACAACCCTGGATCTGCAGTGCTAACGCACACTGGCCACCCACATCAAAGGTCAACCCTGGATCTGCAGTGCTAACGCACACTGGCCATCCACAAAGGTCAACCCTGGATCTGCAGTGCTAATACACACTGGCCATCCACAAAGGACAACCCTGGATCTGCAGTGCTAATACACACTGGCCATCCACAAAGGACAACCGTGGATCTGCAGTGCTAATACACACTGGCCATCAACAGGAAACAACCCTGGATCTGCAGTGCTAACGCACACTGGCCACCCACATCAAAGGACAACCCTGGATCTGCAATGCTAACGCACATTGGCCATCCACAAAGGACAACCCTGGATCTGCAGTGCTAACGCACACTGGCCACCCACATCAAAGGACAACCCTGGATCTGCAATGCTAACGCACACTGGCCATCCACAAAGGACAACCCTGGATCTGCATTGCTAATACACACTAGCCATCCACAAAGGACAACCGTGGATCTGCAGTGCTAATACACACTGGCCATCCACAAAGGTCAACCCTGGATCTGCAGTGCTAATACACACTAGCCATCCACAAAGGACAACCGTGGATCTGCAGTGCTAATACACACTGGCCATCCACAAAGGACAACCCTGGATCTGCAGTGCTAATACACACTGGCCATCCACAAAGGACAACCGTGGATCTGCAGTGCTAATACACACTGGCCATCAACAGGAAACAACCCTGGATCTGCAGTGCTAACGCACACTGGCCACCCACATCAAAGGACAACCCTGGATCTGCAGTGCTAATACACACTGGCCATCCACATCAAAGGACAACCCTGGATCTGCAGTGCTAACGCACACTGGCCATCCACAAAGGACAACCCTGGATCTGCAGTGCTAATACACACTGGCCATCCACAAAGGACAACCCTGGATCTGCAGTGCTAATACACACTGGCCATCCACAAAGGTCAACCCTGGATCTGCAGTGCTAATACACACTGGCCATCCACAAAGGTCAACCCTGGATCTGCAGTACTAACGCACACTGGCCATCCACAGTTCAATGTCTGGTTCACTGGTCCTTGATAGTACCTTCTGACTTTCACTAAGATGAACAATACAACCTCCAAGCATATACCCTAATGCACACAAGTCATCCACACGAGGGCCTTTCATTATATTTTGCAATGTGAAGATTCTGATGTCACAAAAAAAGTAAATAGTGTCATGTGATGGACCATCATAGTAATATTTATGTTGCAAATTTTCATTATTTTCCTGCTTGTCATAGCCGTTGAGCAAAGCAAAATATCCACCAGGCCGTGGATAGTACCTTCTGACTTTCACTAAGCTAAAGAATGATAGAACCTCCTGACATATAACCTAATTCACACTGGCCATCCATAGTTCAGCGTGTGGCTCGCTGGCCGTGGATAGTACCTTCTGACTTTCACTAAGATGAACGATACAACCTCCTGACATATAACCTAATTCACACTGTACTGGCCATCCACAGTTCAGCGTGTGGCAGGCTGGCCGAGGGCTCTTTGGAAGCTGTGGCGAAGGTGGATGTCTCCTGGACACTGGACTCGGCAGCTGCCGTGGAATCGGTGACTTCAGAGTGAGTGTAGGCAGAGGACACCTCATGCTGATCCTCGGCCCCTACCACAGCTTGCGCGTGCCGAGACAACCTCTGCAGCTCGTGCATGCTGGCCGCCCTGAAATGACCTCAACAAACTATTAACTCATTATATGACCTCAACAAACTATCAACTCAGATTCTATGACCTCAACAAACTATCAACTCATTATATGACCTCAACAAACTATCAACTCATTATATGACCTCAACAAACTATCAACTCATTTTCTGACCTCAACAAACTATCAACTCAGATTCTATGACCTCAACAAACTATCAACTCATTATATGACCTCAACAAACTATCAACTCATTATATGACCTCAACAAACTATTAACTCATTATATGACCTCAACAAACTATCAACTCAGATTCTATGACCTCAACAAACTATCAACTCATTATATGACCTCAACAAACTATCAACTCATTATATGACCTCAACAAACTATCAACTCATTATATGACCTCAACAAACTATCAACTCAGATTCTATGACCTCAACAAACTATTAACTCATTATATGACCTCAACAAACTATCAACTCAGATTCTATGACTTCAACAAACTATTAACTCATTATATGACCTAAACAAACTATCAACTCAGATTCTATGACCTCAACAAACTATCAACTCATTGTATGACCTCAACAAACTATCAACTCAGATTCTATGATCTCAACAAACTATTAACTCATTATATGACCTCAACAAACTATCAACTCAGATTCTATGACCTCAACAAACTATCAACTCATTATATGACCTCAACAAACTATCAACTCAGATTATATGACCTCAACAAACTATCAACTAAGATTCTATGAGCTCAACAAACTATCAACTCAGATTAGTATGAGCTCAACAAACTATCAACTCAGATTCTATGAGTTCAACAAACTATCAACTCAGATTCTATGAGCTCAACACAGTATCAACTCAGATTAGTATGAGCTCAACAAACTATCCACTCAGACTCTATGAGCTCACCAAACTATCCACTCAGGCCCTGACTATGAGCTAAAAAAACTATCCATTCAGACTCTATGACCTCAACAAACTATCAACTCAGACTCTATGACCTCAACACACTATCAACTCAGACTCTATGACCTCACCAAACTATCAACTCAGGCCCTGACTATGAGCTCAAAAAAGTATCCACTCAGACTCTATGACCTCAACAAACTATCAACTCAGGCCCTGACTATGAGCTCAAAAAAGTATCCACTCAGACTCTATGACCTCACCAAACTATCAACTCAGGCACTGACTATGAGCCCCAAAACCTATCCACTCAGACTCTGTGAGCTCACCAAACTATCCACTCAGACTCTGACTACTTTGTTATGTCATTGATGTGAGACATTCCTTTGTGGCACAGCATCAACATACGCACATTTAAAAGACAAGAGCGTTAAAACGCTAGACCAATCCGCGGCACAGCAGCATGTTCTGCTCCAGTGACCTTGAACTTTGACCAATGACCTTCATCTTCTACCTTGAAATAGATGACGTCCCTGCCTATCCGCAGAGGAAATGTGGGTCTCCTAGGCCCGTCCGTTCAAACGCTACCGCCATGTTAACATAGCCACTAACACAGGGACAATGGTGAAAACATGAACCAGTATTGCTTTACCACTGATTACACGAAACCGCCATGTTAACATAGCCACTAACACAGGGACAATGGTGAAAACATGAACCAGTATTGCTTTACCACTGATTACACGAAACCGCCATGTTAACATAGCCACTAACACAGGGACAATGGTGAAAACATGAACCAGTATTGCTTCACCACTGATTAAACGCTACCGCCATGTTAACATAGCCACTAACACAGGGGCAATGGTGAAAACATGAACCAGTATTGCTTCACCACTGATTAAACGCTACCGCCATGTTAACATAGCCACTAACACAGGGGCAATGGTGAAAACATGAACCAGTATTGCTTCACCACTGATTACACATACTGTAACAATCCAACTTTATAGTAACATGCAACATGAAAATACAGTGGTGTGCTATAATAATGCACCAGCACACCGCATACATTACATTTAACATAATGCATCGCATAAAAGGAGCTGCATGGGAGGGGGGGGTGAAATTGAAATAGAACACACAACATCAAACGCCTTTTCTTTACGATCAGGAAACAAAGGGGACTGTTGTGTCCACAATTTGTGATTTAAATAATTTCCATTGGCTAATTAAAGAATCTTTAATCCATGACCTTAAGATTACTGTTCACACAAGGCTAACATGCGTGTACACTAAGTAGGCCTACACATGTGCAGTGATCTACTGCCTCCATTTCTGTCATATATATGTTAGCTCTGTAACCCGCGCTGCTATCTAGTCAATTCAATTCAGTTCAGTTTAATTGACAAATCTTTATTGTTTTCAAATGAAGAAAATCTTTTTTCAGCGTGCACTTAAATCTAAAACTGACGAGATATATATAATATACATGGGTGCTACTCTTTAATTTGTACACTGATGTTCAGTATTTTTAATTCTACCAGAAACTGAACTCCAGGTGGGTTTTTTAATTAATCAAAAACACAAAAATTGACCACAAGCGATTTGGGGCGTTTTGAACTTGGTGGTTCTATTTTGGAAGTTTACAAAGGCAGTATACTACTTTTACAAGGCTTATCGGACTCAAACTGTCTCTGTCTATCATTTTAACTGTCTGTCTATGTCGTTATCTCTCTCTATCAACTTGCCCCCCTGCCGGGGCCATGGGTCCCTGGATCCCTGCCTTTCAGTTGTTTTCATTTGGAGGAGTTGCACCCATGACTATAAACTAACCTATACATAAATACATAAAAGCACATGTTATTCACATAGAACAATTAAATTGGCCAAGCACACATACACACACTCCCACGCAACCACACACACACACACACACACACACGTAAACAAAGTATGTAATAGGTCTCCTTAACCCTTTCGCCGCCAATGTCACATTTTGGCACCACAATGATTTAACACTCGTGTCATTAAAACTCTTGAATCAGGGTCTATTGTTCAATAATATTGTGTTCCTAAATCTGGGCAGTAAGGATTGATCCTATTCTAAATGTGTCACAGAGAAATCCCACAATATTGCAGATTAAATCTTTTCTGTAACCAAATACATTTTATGGAAATTATTGGTTCAAAGATGGCTGGCGGTGAAATGGTTAAGCTAAAAAAAAATTGTAACAAAAATTAATTTCCTATAACCACAATAATGCTTCATAACAAGGAAATATTAATAATAAATAACATCATAATGATATCATCACAGCAAACAATAAAATATCGTAAAGACAGCAGCCAAGTGTCAAGTCAAAATTTAATTCCAGATGGAACATTGAATAAGCAAATAATATACTGTGTGTGTGTGTGTGTGTGTGTGTGTGTGTGTGTGTGTGTGTGTTTGCTTTTACGTGGTTTCTTGAATATAAAGATGCTTACCTTACTCTAGTTAGTTGTTTTCTCTCTGAAACATAATGTATTTGCGTTAAACATCAACCAGACCATATATTTGAACCAGTCAACTTGACAATGCAGAAGCGGATCATCGCCATCGCAGACGACAAGACCATGAGAGCTGAACAGAGCAAGAAGAAGATCAAGAAGAAGAAGACAAAAAAGGAAAATTACTAAAATAAAAAAGGATGAAGAAAAAGAAGACCAAGAAGCAGAAGAAGTAATATCACCATCATCATCATCATCGTCATCACCATCCTCATCATCATCATCGTCATCATCACAATCATCATCACCATCATCATCAGCGTCATCACCATCATCATCATCCTCGTCCTCCTCTTTATCAACATCACGATAGTGAGATTCACTACAGCAGTGGAATGAACCGTTCTAGAAATATTTCATCATGTTATAGTCAACGGGAAAGTCCCACAGAGTGTAGAAATAAAAAGAGGTTGTCGTGAGGGAGACCCAATTTCACCATATTTGTTATGCTATGTTCAGAAATTCTAGCATGTAAAATAAGAGAAGACGATGACATAAAGGGCATTAATATATGAGACAAAGAGCATAAAATTAGCCAATCTAATTTAATCATACTGTACCAACACTCAAAACAACTGCATTAGCCTAAAACAACCTGGAACCTTACCCTAGCACATAGCTAAAACGAAACTAGCCCAAGGGAATGCACCCATACCACGGGGAGTAGAGGGAGTGACTCCCCTTACATCCGGGTATGACGCGCACCCTTGTGGCGCCGGATATGACATTCTTAAATTTTCCAGCCTTATTGACACACCTGGGCCTACTCTAGCTCCGCCTTTGATCTGAGTTTTGTCAATGGTGGGTTCGTTCCAAGCATAGCTTTTGTTTTCTTGGGAAGTCTGTTAGCCTTCCTATCGTTATATTTTCTTTGTCATTCTATTGTGTTCGATTATTTGGAGAAATTATTTCGTTCACTCGCTGGTTCATTTTCTGGGTGTTGTCGGCCATTATGGCTTCATCCACCCCTTCGGTTTCTTCTTCGGTTAAAGCAGCTTCTGCTTCAGTTGTCTCTGCCTCTAAGTCTGAGGACTAGGCTTCCATTTCTAGGGACCCTTCCGGCAGGTTCTCTAAAGCTTCTCTCGATGTTTCGTCGAAATCTTCTCACAAATCTTCGTCTCGTTCGGTCAAGCAGTCTCAGTCTCAGTCGCAGTCTCTTTCACAGTCCAAATCGGTTACACCGGCCAAACCGGTTTCGGAACCCAAACCAGTTTCTCTACCTTCGGAGGTTTCTGCTCCTTCACCCTTTCCTTTTGATTCTCAAGCCATGTACGACGCTCTTTTTCGTCATCTTGACTCCTCGGGTTTCAGGGTTCTTCCTGTTTCTTTTATGGAGTCTTTCTCCTATTTCGGTCCTTCGAATAGGTCAGAGAAGGTTCCTCCTGTTGTCTCTTCTCGTGTTGACACAGGCGCAACCCTCTCTCCTCTTTCTGTCCACAGGCTCGCTTCCAGAAGACCTTTGTCTACTAAGGCGTGTATCAACCTCAACAGAGATAGGAAGTCTCTCTCCACCTCTGTTTTCCGTCCGGTGGGCTTGATGTATACGGAACAGAGAGGCTCCCCCCCTGGGAGCTTGCCAAGTGACAGAGTTGACTCCTCTGTCACCGGACTGGCTAGTCTGTCTGGCAATCATCCGGTTGTACCTTCTAGGTACCTCCAGGATCGGGAACGGCCTGTTCCTTTTCCTGAGACCAGGCAAAAATCCTCCGCTCTGCTTGAGGGAGATTTTTCCAGGAAAGTCACATCGGTGGGTGCGGTGCACCTTCATCTGCGACGGGATGGGAGACGTTCTCCTGTCGTAGATGCCGAGAAAAGCCCATACGTCCCTATGGGGGGATGGCACTCCAGTGATCCTGGCACTGGCACGGTTGGAGCCTCATGGCATTCCCACCGCAACCGGGAAATGGCTTCTCCCGGTTGCGAGACCGTATCCTCCGGTTCTCCCGGTTTCTCCCGGTAATCATCCGGTTTCTCCCGGTTGCCTGCTCACCTCAGGCATACCGGGAAAGGGTTCGTCTGGAACAGGAAAATTCGGATGTTGAATTTCCGGTTCTCCCGGTGTCTCCCGGTAATCATCCGGTTGCCTGGTCACCTCAGGCATACCGGGAAAGGGTTCGTCTGGAACCGGAAAATTCGGATGATGAATTTCCGGTTCGTTCCCTCCGGTTCAAGAAAACCGGAAATGTCCCATTTTCACGGTGGACGTCAGGTTTTCCCGGTTCCTCCCGGTGTTCGCAGATCGGCTCACTCCCAACCGGCTGAAACCATGACCAAGCATGGTCATTCAGTGGTTTATGATTCTATGGGGCACGCTTATTAGAAGCTAAACGCCAAGGCTCTTCCAAGGTTTTCTGTCGGGATCAGTCGGACTTTGAGTCTGACATGGAGTTGGGTCCTCAGATGGAGGTTTCTCCTTCTCAAGCGGAGGTTTCCGCGCAGTCTTCTCTAGATTTTGTCTTGGTCATGCTCTTACGTTGTTCCTGTTCGGTCTGCCCATCTGGTGTCCGCCACTGACCGCTCAGTTGGCTCTCTTCAACAAGCTAAGAGCTCTTTGACTCTCCAAGCTCCCTCCTTCCTGGAGGATTCGGTGGTTAAAGCTGAATTCACGTTGAGGACTGGTAAAGTTTTCTCATCTGGTTAGATCTGCTTCGATCTTCTGGTCTCGAGCTCTTGTGCTTCTGATCAATCGCTCTCACCTATCCATTTAACCGGGATGGGCAACGGACCGTCCGGTTCCGTTCCAGTTCAAGAACCTCGTGGTGATTTTGGCCTTCCGTGCTCTTCCGCCAATTTCGGCGTTTGGCATGGTGGCTTTTGGGAATGCTCCATCGTTTTCTTTGTTTCATTCTTGTCCGTTGCAACGGCGCCTGTTGGTCCGTTTTCTTCGAATCTGACGAGCATGGATTTTCTTGCTCTTTTCAGATTCATGCCTTTCTGGTTACAACAGTGTTGTTCAACCTGATGACTTTTTCAACCGGTCCTGTCAGCCGGTTTTATCAATTTTTTCCGGCTGTTTTCGGCCCATCCTGACTGTAATTGGCCGGCGATCTCTTAGTTGTTCGATGGAGTGATCTTTGCCCTCCTTCAGGCCTTGTTTGTCTGACTTGGGTTACGCGTTACTAGTCATGGCCGTTTAAAGGGTTTTTGTTCTTCGATCATATCTTCTGTTCTCTACCGTTTCCAAGTCAGTACCGTTGAAATGGATTTTTCCACGGTTATCCTGACGTCACTTGGATACTCTGTTAGGCTTCTCGCAGTAACTAACCGTTTCACTTTGGGCAGGTCTACCTGGCCCAAGGAAGATTCAGTTTCCATGGGCTCTTTTGTTATTCATCCTTTCAAGTTGGTACTAGGTGTCCATGAGGACTACCTCCCGTTTCCCTCTTTCTCCAAGCCTTCTAAGGCTGTTGCAGAGAAACTCCATTGTGACAAGAATCTTGCCTGGTCAAGTTTTAGCCTTCCTACGTTATACAGTTGGAAGCATCTTTGTCCAAAGCCCTCAAGGGCTGTGCTTTTGTGACGTTGGTTCAGTTTATTGCTGTATTGCGGTTTTCAGGCTCTTTGAGTCCGTGATTGAACCAGCCATTGGAGTGGCTCTAGCTTCTCTTGGTGATTCTTCTGGACAGAGACTCTTTTTAGGGGCACTTTAGGGACTGTCTGGTTATGAGGTTCGACACGGTCGGTTTCACAGTCTCAGCCTCGGAGGACACAGGTGGTGTCCGACCTCTCAGTAACGAAGGCGGTCACACTTCGCCGTCTCCTCGGATTTCTTAGTCTGATGGGGTCGGTTTCGGAGCTCCTTCCTCTGGCCAGGGTATACAAAGGCCCTTGCAGAGAGAAGTCAGAGCGGCGCACTCCTTCTTTCACGGTTTCAACCATGAGTTGTTCAACCTGTTGACTCGTTCGGCCGTTCCAGTCATCCTGTTTCGGACTGGTTCCGTCCCGATCTGACTATAACTGTCCGGCTAGCATGAACTTCCCTGCTCAGCCGTCAGATCACCGAACGGCACAGTTTTCAACCTAAAGTTGTTCGACGGGGTGATTTTTGCCTTCCATCAGGCCCCCCTTTTTGGTCTTCGGCGTCTCGTTCCGACCGTTTTTTAAAATGGCTTAGGTCGAGGTGTGTCGACGTCACGTTTGCACACTGTTTCGCTTTTTGTCTACATGTTTTCCTTTTCGGTGGGGACATTTCCGCGTCATCTGGTTAGATTTGACGTCATGCGATAGCAACTATGTTGCTGTTGCGGTCTGTTCCTACGTCAGAGGCAGTTTTTTTTTTTTTTTTTTACCTCCCAACCGACCGAATTGTCTCCGCTGGATTGTCACCCAGGCAACGGGGGTCCCTTTCGTCGGTCTTAGCATGTAGAGTTGGTTACGAAGTGCAGTCGCACATTCGTACCGTGGCTTCTCAATTTGCTAGTTCAGAGGTTGAATCTGCTGCTTTTGCGGATTCTCATCCTATAGTACTAGCTGTCTCTATCCCGCCATCGGTCCTTTGCTGACATTCTGAACAAGTCTTGTCCAGATTGTTTTCTGACCCAGACTCACCACTTCGATCGATATTTTACCGGTTCGAAAGGGCGTAGCAGCGTGTAGTGGACCGGTCCGGCCACTCATAGTCCGTAATGTATCAGGCCTTGGCTGCTATAGGTGACTTGATGCGGAGTTTGTCATCTCCTGGCTGCTTTAATAGTCAGCCATGTGCTTTCCAGAGATGCCTTCCTGGACTTTTCCAGGACTCTTTCTCTTGGTTCGCCTTCTGTGGTGACAGGAAGTTTGATCCGTTAAGACCTTCTACGGTGCATTCGTCGAATTCTTAGCATTTCTTCTCAGGTCTAGAAATCTCTGCCCATACCCTTTCTGGGTACAGAGCAGCCATCATCAGTACGAGTTCCATGGCCTTAGGTGCTGACAGTACCGCTAAACTGTACGCCACCCCTGTCTCGTACTTCTTGCTGAAGTGCATGCCAATGTATGCCTTCCCTCCGACGGCACTAATCCCCCGGGTGTTGGAGAAGTCCTCCGGGAGCACCTGGACTTGATTCTCGTCACACCAATGTGGCCCACGAGCCATTGGTTTCCAGAAGTTCTCGACATGGCGAATGACGGTCCTCTTCCTCTCAATCTCACTCACGCCACTCTTCTTCAGCCAAGAAGCTGGGTCGGACACCCTTGCCCTTCAAGGCTAATCTTGGTCGCATGGCGACTATTCGACTAGGGCTTCGTAGCCAGGGATTCTCCACACGCACTGTGGACCTGTTGGTCGCCTCTAGGCGTAAGTCGACTAACGATCTGTATGATCTTCGTCGGACCACCTGGTTTTCCTTCTGTCAGGTTAAAAAGTTTGACCCGCTTCGTCCCCCAATGGTCCAGTTTGTAGAATTCCTCTCTCACTTGCTTAGAACCAGGAATTTGTCTTCTCAAACCTTATCCGGTTATAGGGCAGCTTTGATTAGCACAATTTCGTTGGCCTTGGGTTCCAAGTTTACGGAGAATCTCTCAGCCTTGCCTGTTTCTCACTTTCTTGATGCTGTGCACCTCCAGGCTCCGTCCAGGACGGTCCAGTGTCCCCAGTGGGACATCTTTTTTGTTCTTTCTTTTCTCAGGGACAAGTATGAACCTCTGAAGTCGTTGTCCCTTAAGCTTCTGACTCTTAAGACAGTTTTTTCTGGTCTCGCTCGCCACTCTCGGCGCATCAGCGGTGTGCATGCTCTGAGTGGCCTGACCAAGGACGTCCAGTTCGAGGAGGATTTCTCGTCCGTCTCCCTTTCTTTTCTCCCGGAGTTCCGGGCAAAGAATCAGTCTGGCGACGTGTCCTCTCCTCTAGTCTCTATTTCGAGTCTGTGATCGCTTCATCTGTCCGGTTAGAGCTCTACGTTTTTACCTTCTCGGACCAAGTCCTTCAGAGGATCTAAGCGTCGGTTGTTTGTCTCCATCAATACCAAGTATTGTAGCGATGTGGCTAAAGGTACTGTGTTCCGTTGGATCCTCAACCTCATTAAGTTGGCTTACGCTGGCTCTCTGGTTTGGTTGCCTGATAACCCCATTCGCGCCCATGAGTTGCGGGCCATCAGCTCTTTCCTGGCGATAGTGATGGGCGTCCCTCTTGTGAAAGTGATGGCCTCCGCGTTCTGGAAGTCTCAGAACACTTTCCTCCAGTATTATCTGAGGGACATCACCGCTCAGGTCGAAGACGACTCCTTTTCCATAAAGAAGGTTGTCGTTGCGCAGGTTCCGGTCTCCTTGTAGTGTGAGTACCTGCGGTTTGTCTTTCTGTGTTCTTTGGTATATTATGTATATGATTATTTGGGGGTATTTATTGGCATATGTTATGGATGTTTTGCATCTTTCAGGGGGTTTTCTTCATGTATGAGTGTTACCCTCTCTGATTGTAAAATGCCATATCAGGTTGTTTGGTGCGTCTGTTGGCACGCATCACCCACCACCACGGTGGTAATCTGCAGTTGTTTTGAGTGTTGGTACAGTATGATTAAATTAGATTGGTGGATTTTTGTTAATCCTACTATCTATTTTAATTTAATACTTACCAACACTCAAAACAAAAAATGTACCCTCCCAGCCTCCCTCCTGATGCGGGGCTGTAAAATTTTATGAATGTCATATCCGGCGCCACAAGGGTGCGCGTCATATCCGGATGTAAGGGGAGTCACTCCCTCTACTCCCCGTGGTATGGGTGCATTCCCTTGGGCTAGTTTCGTTTTAGCTATGTGCTAGGGTAAGGTTCCAGGTTGTTTTAGGCTAATGCAGTTGTTTTGAGTGTTGGTAAGTATTAAATTAAAATAGATATTAGGATTAACAAAAATCCACCAGTTTGCAGACGACACAACATTCACACTTAATGGTGACTAAGAATCATATAAAAAGTTGTTTGATACAGCAAAACCCGGTTATAAGAAAATCGAAGGGAGATCATTTTTTTGTTTTCTTATATCCGGGTTTTCTTGTATCCGAAACTCGGATATAAGAAAACATTTAGATTTGTTTTCTTATAACCGAGTTGAATGGGAAAAAAGGGAAAAAATAAAAGATAAAAAAATAAAATAAAAGACAAACAGAAACATAAAACGAAGAGAAAATGCTTTTACCTAATTTGGTGCATGAAAAAAAGGGGGAAATGCAAAACAAAGGAGGAAAAAAAGAAAGAACGGAACAGAAAATTAAAAACAAAAATGAAGGCAGACGTGGTGTGAGTTGCATGATGAGCGAGCAAGATAGCGGAGAGCAGATGAATGATTGGGTGTGGTGTGAGAGTAACATATTTGTTTAAATGTAAATTTATGTTTCTTGTTTTTAATCAATATTCTAATTTGGATGTATAACTCATTTTACACAGTGGAAGACAATTTTGTATTTACGTTTGTACAATGCCAATGGACAATAAAGAAACTTGTGACCTATGACTCATGTTTTACATCATAAAATCAAAATACAGCAAAACTCGGTTATAAGAATATCGAAGGGAGATAATTTTTTGCTTATTACCATATCCAAGTTTTCTTATATCCGAAACTCAAACAAAAGAAAACATTTTGAATTTTCCCCCTTATAACCAAATTGAATGGGGAAAAGAGAAAAGAAAAGAAAAGAAAGACAGAAAAAAAAAATCCTTTTTCTGAATTTGATCCATTTCTTACATCATAAAATCAAAATCGTCCACTAAGAAGAAGATTTAAAGGTGCCTACAACCACTCAAACTAACAAGATTTTTTCTTTTCTTTTTACTGTTATCAAATACATACCCCTTCACCTTTCTTGTACTGAACTATTACCATTTACTGTCCACCCATGCAGCTTTTTATCCATCGTTTGCTTTTGTTTATGCAGATGTTCGTCCACATTATCTTCTTAAAGAAATGGATTGCCCTTTCCTCTCTGCCATTACTGCTGAAAATAAAAGGATGGACAGTCTCTCTACCACCAACACAAAAGTACAGGCACTCATATTTTTTTCTTCTGCTCAACATTCATTTTGCACAGAATACTGAAGGAAAGTATGGAATAAAGGAACAAAAACAACTCAGTTAGTCTTGCAATCAGGTGCATGTACTGTTTAGAATGTCTGTGATGCAACTGGTATGAGGTAAACTTTCCCTTTTTGGAACGACTTTCTCGGAACATCCTTTCAGTTCAGGTCCAATTCATTTTTGAAGACACACTGACCCAACACGATTAAGTCCCTTGTTTTTTCTGGGTAGCTGTGACCCACATACAAATTCCCCAACTTCAAATTGAGGCTGCTCTTTAAAATATTTCATTTTCAATTTGGGAGCATTTGTAAGGGAGTCAAACCTGATCAAGACAAGATTTCCTACCAGCTATAAGAGGGAAAACAGATGGAACCTGTGATTTTGACACGTGATCTGGTGGGTCTTTAAGAAAATGCTGTCAATGGTAATTCGCTTATAAGAAAATAGAGCTCGCTTATAAAAAAAAAATGAACTGCAAATCAACTCTCTTGTATGACATACTTTTCTTATGTCCAAGTCTCCATTGCGGATTGGAGAAGGAATTTGCTTGCTTATAACCAAGTTTTCTTATAAGCGAGTTTCTTATATCCGAGTTTTGATCATAGATCAGAAAGAAGAAGTTCGGCAGGGACATTTTTTTGCTTCATTATAAGCGAGTTTCTTATAAGCGGATTCGGATGTATCTTTCTGTATTAAGGTTAGCTTGTCTGTGACGTAGCTGTTCTGACGTAAATTTTCCTCTCTTTGTTTTTGTTCGTTTTGTTGGAAGACTGCATTTTTTGGAACATCCTTTCAGTTCATGCCCTAATTTTTAAAAAATCACATAAGAAAATCAAACTCGCTTATAAGAAAATGAACTGCAAACCAACTCCCTTGTATGAAATCATTTTCTTATATCCGAGTTTACATCGCGGATGGGAGAACGAATTTGCTTGCTTATAACCGAGGTTTTTTTTTTTATAAGCGGTTTTCTTATATCCGAGTTTTGATAATACATAAGAAAGAAGGAGTTCGGCCGGGGGAAATAAATTGCTTGATTATAAGCGGGTTTTCTTATAAGCGAGGTTTTATAAGCGGGTTCGGCTGTACTTTATGTAAATTTGAAGAAATTTCTGGTTTGAAACTTAATTATGAAAAAACCAAATAATGTTTGGCTGGGTACAAAAAAGAACTCTACAAATCATCTACAAGAAAATAAAATGAAATGGAATCCTTCTAAATTCAAACTTTTGGGAATATGGTTTTCAATTGATATGACAAAAATAACTGAACTTAATACAAAAGATAAATTAAGTGAGGTAAGGAATCTATTCAAGAACATAATAAATAATAATGATGGTCTAAGCGAACTTGTACACCTTTGGGCAGGATTGCTATACTTAAGTCACTGGTTCTCTCTAACTTATATATCTATGGATTTTGCTTCCAAATCCTCCAGAAAATGAGTTATGAATTCGTGTGGAATAAGAAGAAAGATAAAATAAAAATAAAATATGCAGTGCATAATATAGAAGAAGGTGGTATAGGAATACCCGATATAGAGAAATACATACAGGCTTTAAAGATGACATGGATTAAAAAGATAGTTAAAACAGAACCTAAGTGGAAACATATATTGCAGACACTGTGTTCTGATAAAGAATTAATGAATATGCATGGTCCAAGAAAATATGTTTTAAGCAATGTCAATTTCTTTTGGAGAGATGTATTTCTGTCTTATGAAAACTTTTGTTTAAACGTTAAACTCGAAACTTCACCAGAACTGCTAGCAGAGCCTATTTTCTACAGAAACACATTTAACATAGGCAATGATTTTTGTTTTAAACACTGAAGCAGCAGGCAAATATTTTTGGTTAAAGATCTAGTCGATGCAAATGGAAAGTTCCTAGACTACAAAACATTTGTCAAGAGATATAATGTTAAAACTAATTATCTAGAATACATGGGTTGTATGCAATCTACTAAAAGCTACACAAGATATCCCCACATTGAAATAAACAATAGCCAAAGTAATGAACAAACAAAAGCTATAATGATGAGATCAACAGTAGGTAAAGACTTAGAAGCTTTAATGATAATTAAGTGTGAAAATTGTCTTAGACTTAAGCTGAGCTCAGACTATTTGGTAATGATGGAAAAATAAAAACCGATGAGGGATTTGATTTTATTCTTTTGATAGCTAAACATCTCTTTATAAATGTAGGATCAATAAAAATCAACCAAGAGTTTTTATGTTTATACATGAACTAAAAACATACTATAAAATAGATTATATTGAGCACTGCATGGAAATGCGTGTTGCGCAATTTCACAAAAAGTGATTGACATATAAAAACCTGATTAATTAAAATAATAGATGCATGAGTTACCTCCACTTAACGTGTGCATAAGGCAAAGATGTGTGTGTAGCAATTGCATTGTATGTACCCTTATATTACCTCCACTTAACGTGTGCATAAGGCAAAGATGTGTGTGCAGTAATTGCATTGTATGTACCCTTATATTACCTCCACTTAACGTGTGCATAAGGCAAAGAGGTGTGTGTGTAGTAATTGCATTGTATGTACCCTTATATTACCTCCACTTAACGTGTGAATAAGGCAAAGAGGTGTGTGCAGTAATTGCATTGTATGTACCCTTATATTACCTCCACTTAACGTGTGCATAAGGCAAAGAGGTGTGTGTGTAGTAATTGCATTGTATGTACCCTTATATTACCTCCACTTAACGTGTGAATAAGGCAAAGAGGTGTGTGTAGTAATTGCATTGTATGTACCCTTATATTACCTCCACTTAACGTGTGCATAAGGCAAAGAGGTGTGTGTGCAGTAATTGCATTGTATGTACCCTTATATTACCTGTACTTAACGTGTGCATAAGGCAAAGAGGTGTGTGTAGTAATTGAATTGTATGTACCCTTATATTACCTCCACTTAACGTATGCATAAAGCAAAGAGGTGTGTGTGTAGCAATTGCATTGTATGTACCCTTATATTACCTCCACTTAACGTGTGCATAAAGCAAAGAGGTGTGTGCAGTCATTGCGTTGTATGTACCCTTATATTACCTCCACTTAACGTGTGCATAAGGCAAAGAGGTGTGTGCAGTAATTGCATTGTATGTACCCTTATATTATAAGGAGTTCTAATCGTGGTTATTGGCATTTGTGAACAGTATTTTTAATTCAGTGTACTACATTGTACCTAAATGCAGATATGGTCATAACTATGTTGGTAAACAATGTCTATGTTGAAATGTGCTGTGTATGTGCCCCAAAAGAATATTATTTTTAATCACAGCAGTTGATAACCATGCAAAACATTACATTGCTCACGATTAAGCTCACAGACTGACACATGCGCACTCTCGCGCACGCACACATTCACGCGCACGCACGCACGCACGCACACGCACACACACACACACACACACACACACACACACACACACACACACACACACACAAATAGAAACACACACATGCGCGTGCGCCCGCACGCGCGCACACACACATGCGCGCGCGCCCGCACGCGCACACACACACATGCGCGCGCGCCCGCACGCGCGCACACACACATGCGCGCGCACCCGCACGCGCGCACACACACATACTTTCGATATTTTTCTTGCGACGTCTCCACAGCACCAAGACCAGCAGTACCAGAGACAGCAGACCAAAGACCAGAGACAGCACCACGGTCAGCATCTGGCCTGAAACAACACACTCAACATGATCCACGGTCAGCATCAGGCCTGAAACAACACACCCTCAACATCATCCACGGTCAGCATCAGGCCTGAAACAACACACTCAACATCATCCACGGTCAGCATCAGGCCTGAAACAACACACTCTCAACATCATCCACGGTCAGCATCAGGCCTGAAACAACACACTCTCAACATCATCCACGGTCAGCATCAGGCCTGAAACAACACACTCAGCATCATCCACGGTCAGCATGAGGCCTGAAACAACACTCTCAACATCATCTGTCTCTCTGTCTCTCTGTGTCTCTCTCTCTCTCTTTCCCTCTCTCTCTCTCTCTCCTCTCTCTCTCTCTCTCTCTCTCTCTCTCTCTCTCTCTCTCTCTCTCTCTCTCTCTCTCTCTCTCTCTCTCCCTGATGTATCTTTTCAGCTTAGACTCCATAAATAACCATACCGCTGTTTCAGTCATTGACACACCCAACTTACAGGCTATCTGTTTTGCTTAGTTCAGTTCTCATAGCACAATACTAACGAACACATTGCTAAGGAAACTGCATTCCTTCTCCTCTCCATTAGCAAACAAGCACACCTGAAGAGCACGCTTCTCATCAACCATGCATTGAATGTTGCCAACCTGAACAATCAAAGCGGTAGCAACTTACAAGGTTATTGAAACTGACCATTTCTATAGACAGACAGACATAGAGGTAAGCTATAGACAGACAGTTATAGGGATAAACTATAGACAGACAGACATAGGGATAGACAGACAGACAGACATAGGGATAAACTACAGACAGACAGACCTAGGGATAGACAGATAGAGATAAACCATAGACAGACAGACATAGAGGTAAACTATAGACAGACAGACATAGGGATAGACAGATAGACATAGAGATAAACTATAGACAGACAGACATAGAGGTAAACTACAGACAGACAGACATAGAGGTAAAGTATAGACAGACAGACATAGAGGTAAACTATAGACAGACAGACATAGGGATAGACAGACAGACAGACATAGGGATAGACAGACAGACATAGAGATAAACTATAGACAGACAGACATAGAGATAAACTATAGACAGACAGACATAGGGATAGACAGACAGACATAGAGGTAAACGGTAGACAGACAGACATAGAGATAAACTATAGACACAGACATAGAGATAAACTATAGACAGACAGACATGATAGAGAGACAGTGGTTACTGACGTCGATTTGTCCTTGGTTTTTGAGCAACACTTTTCATCACTGCAAAACATGGAACACACCATCATATCATCATCACCATTATATCACCATCACCATCACCATCACCGTCATCATCATCACCATCATCATCATCATCATCACCATCATCATCGTCATCATATCACCATCATATCACCATCACCATCACCATCATATCACCATCACCATCGTCATCACCATCATCATCATCACTATCATCATCGTCATCACCATAACCATCATCATCACCATCGTCATCATCATCACCGTCATCATCATCACCATCATCACCGTCATCATCATCACCATCACCATCATCATCATCACCGTCATCATCACCATCACCGTCATCATCATCATGACCGCCGTCATCATCATCACCACCATCATCATCATCACCATCATCATCATCATCACCGTCATCATCATCATCACCGTCATCATCATCATCACCGTCATCATCATCATCGCCGTCATCATCATCGTCATCATTATCACCGTCATCGTCATCATCATCATCACCGTCATCATCATCATCATCGTCATCATCATCATTATCACCGGCATCATCATCATCATCACCGTCATCATCATCACCATCATCATCATCAATATCATCATCATCATCATCATCATCATCATCATCATCACCGTCATCATCATCATCATCACCATCACCATCATCATCATCACCGTCATCATCATCATAACCGTCATCATCACCGTCATCATCATAATGACCGCCGTCACCATCACCATCATCATCATCATCATCACCATCATTATCATCACCATCACCATATCATCGTCATCATCATTGTACCATCATCACCATCGTCATTGCATCATCATCACCATCATCATCATCATCATTGTACCATCACCATCACCATCATCATCATCATGACCATCATCATCACCATCATCATCATCACCATCACCATCATCATCATCACCATCATCATCATCATCACCATCATCGCCATCATCATCATCATCATCATTGTATCATCATCACCATCATCATCATCATCATCATCACCATCATCATCATCATCATCGTCATCACCATCATCATCATTGTATCATCACCATCATCATCATCATCATCATTGTACCATCATCATCATCATCACCATCATCATCATCATCACCATCATCATCATCATTTACCATCATCATCATCATCATCATCATCATCACCATCATTGTACCATCGTCATCATCATCATCACCATCATCATCATCATTGTACCATCACCATCATCATCATCACTATTATCATCATTGTACCATCACCATCATCAACATCATCATCATTGTACCATCATCATCATCATCATCATCATCATCAGCAGCAGCAGCAGCATCATTGTACCATCATCACCATCATCATCATCACCATCATCATCAACACCATCATCATCATTGTACCATCATCATCATCATCACCATCATCATCATCACCATCATCATCATTGTACCATCATCATCACTGTCACGAGTTTGTGACATTGTTCTTCTGAACAGACAGAGAAAGGCACCGTCTACCACTCGATCACAAAGGACCCCGAGGTTTTTCTCCTTCTTCTCACCTAAGGGAGACAACCTACTCGTGAAATCCGTGCAACCCGTGTTAGCTCTGACCTCTCGCGAGACTCCACATTCAACTGGCGACTTCATGAGTTTTAAACCTGTCGAACGTCACTCCATATTTTTCCTTCAGTTAATCAACATCGCTTCATCGCTTCATCCTTTCTCCTTTTCATCGTTTTGTCCACCTACGGCCGCCCAGTGCTGAGGTGTGCTGAGGGCCACGTCCCTGAAGGATCCTGAAATCAACCTTTTACCCTGCACGAGTCCTAGACGTGAGGGTAGCGAAGCTGCAGAGCTTCGGCAGACATCGTCTCCTCTCTTCATCCTCATCGCCATCTTCTCCCCTTTTTATTTGGTTCCTCATCGTCCTCCCTTCCCCGTCATCGTCCCTGGCGTTCACTGGAGTCCTGGAAGAAAGCTGTGGCCGGTCCGGAACCCCTTCCACCTGCTCGCGCTTACCCCGAGCCCTTGGCGAGACCAGAGCTGCGACTGTCTTGTGGGGAGGATTCTTCTTCTTCATTCCGCCACTTGGAAGTTTGGTCAGTAGCTGCATAAAATGAGTATTAATCCCGTTAAAAGTCGTACAACAACGCGCGCGCAACAATGTAGAATAGCTAGTTATAGGTTTGCTAACATGTGTATTTGTGTGCGTTTTCTTTGGTTCATTTTCTTATTATTTTCTTGATTTTTGCATAAGGGGCTAAGGAACTGACTGGCTGGGTCGTGACTTGTCAGTTGGATAGGTTTTCGCCGGTCGTAGAATTTGGTACTTGAATTCGCCACATATTTTTGAATCAATGTTTTTGCTCGCCATTGTGTGTTTAGGCCGCACAAATCGTTTTTTGGGCGCAAAGTGTATTTGAGTTCACAGAGATTCAGAATCCTAAATGCGTGCACGCGCGCGCATTATTCCTTGTTGCGGTATATGTTTAGCCTCGCGGCCTATGTTTAGCCTCGCGGTATATGTTTAGCCCTGCGGCCTATGTTTAGCCTCGCGGCCATCGTCCTAGCTTAATTAGGTATTAAGAGACTCTGCGGAGAGCTGGATAACAGAGGGTTATTCCAGTTGCGCTTCTAGCTATGCTGATAGGGGCTTTGTAAAGCGTTCATCCCCGTTTCTGTTTTTATTTTTGAGAGAAAGTGTCATTAATGTTTTCAAGGCTTTTGACTTTTTGAAGTACTTTGTGGATGTCATTTTGGGGAAATACATTCTTTTCCTGTAGTTCATCCGCCTTCTGGAAGAAATGAGAATGGAAAGGACATATTTTTGGTGGTGAAATTTTATGTAATATTTTTAGAAGAATGTAAGTGTCCATTCTTGTACCTGAAAAGCTGTGAAATTTTCAGAATAATGTAATTGTTAGTTTTTGTATTTGAAAGGCTAGAATTTTCTAAATGTATGAAAGCCTTGTTGTTCCAGAAAAAGTGAAACCTTTTAGTTAATCCTTTTGATGAAATATTACCCCTAGACTGAGTCGTGTGAAAAGGATTGTAAAGAAAGTGTTGTTCAGCGTTTTGGGGTTCTTGGAGAGAACCAAGTTTAAAGAGGGTGGGTTTTTACATCCCTGAAGAGGACTGTTGGGGAATTAGTTTTTGGGTAAACACAAAACTGTTGTTACTCTGGGTGTTCAAAACCAGGTTTTTGTTTTGGTTTTTCCTACAGTCCTGATCCTGTACCTGTACCTGCGTTCCTGGTTTCCTGTGGTGCCCTTGGCCGGTCGTGTCTCCTGACCTGACCTGTTGCTGCCTGGTTGACCGCCCGGTCAACCGCTCCTTTCTCCGTTTCCGGCTGTGAGAGGTCGCTCGCCTTTCCGTCTGGCCCCGTGTTAGGCCCGATCTGTGGGTTTGGGCCAGGCTTCGACCGTTCCTGTTGAGGAGTCTGGGGGTGACCTCTGCCGTTCCTCCTCTTTTGTTTCAGCTGCTGTAGTCTGCCCCAGGAGGGGCAGCAGTTTTTCTTCTACTGACTTTAGTTTTCCCCTTGTCTTCTTCTTCCTCTTCTTCGGACGCTCTGCTGTTTGTTTTGTTGGACACCTCTTCTTCGCCTGCCTTTTCGTCGTTTTCTCTTCAATTTGTGTTTCTGCGTACAGACTTTCTTTTAGTTAATTAGTTAAGTTGCCGGCTTTAGTTTATTCTTTGGACAAACTTTTGAATGCCATGTATATTATGTAGATAATTTGTTAAACATTGAGTGTATTGAATTGTGTAAGTGTGTGTCTGCTTGGTTATAATAAATAGTCTTGTTTTGTATTGTATTTCTGGTGTGCGCGTGTGCCTTCTCCTGTGAGCTTGTCTGTTTGGGCGTGCGAGACTCTCCTCGGGGTTCGCGATTTCCCTCTCCCGATCTCTGATCAAGATCGAGCGGGGGATTTCGTGACAATCACTGTACCATCATCATCATCATCATCATCATTGTACCATCACCATTGTACCATCATCATCATCATGATCATCATCAACATCATCATCATCATCATTGTACCATCATCATCATCATCATCATTGTACCATCATCATCATCATCATTGTACCATCATCACCATCATCATCATTGTACCATCATCATCATCATCATTGTACCATCATCATCATTGTACCATCATCACCATTGTACCATCATCATCATCATCATCATTGTACCATCATCATCATCATCATCATTGTACCATCATCATCATCATCATCATCATTGTACCATCATCACCATTGTACCATCATCATCATCATGATCATCATCAACATCATCATCATCATCATCATTGTACCATCATCATCATCATCATCATCATCATTGTACCATCATCATCATTGTACCATCATCACCATCGTCATCATCATCATCATCATTATCATCATCATCATTATACCATCATCATCATCATCATCATCATTGTACCATCATCACCATTGTACCATCATCATCATCATCATCATTGTACATCATCATCATCATCATCATCATTGTACCATCATCACCATTGTACCATCATCACCATCGTCATCATCATCATCATCATCATTGTACCATCATCATCATCATCATCATCATCATCATTGTACCATCATCATCATCATCATTGTACCATCATCATCACCATTGTACCATCATCATCATCATTGTACCATCATCACCATTGTACCATCATCATCATCACCATTGTACCATCATCATCATCATCATTGTACCATCATCATCATCATCATCATTGTACCATCATCATCACCATTGTACCATCATCATCATCATTGTACCATCATCACCATTGTACCATCATCATCATCACCATTGTACCATCATCATCATCATTGTACCATCATCATCATCATTGTACCATCATCATCACCATTGTACCATCATCACCATCGTCATCATCACTGGTGGTGGTGAACCCATTACATAACCACTGATAGTATCTTTCTGTGGCACATCGCAACACCAGCACTTGACTGGATAAACACTGATTATGTGATAGAACTCATGTAAACTATGAATCGTAATACAGAACGAGGCTGAAGCCCAGCGGGCGCAAAGTTCCCTCGCGGCCAGTATTGTGCAGGGACAGAGGAACGGATGCCACATGCATGCGCATACAAAGCAGAAACAACAGTTGACGCCGCATTCTGTCTCCGTCTCTGTTTCTGTCTGTCTGTCTGTTCGTCTGTCTCTCTATCTCCCTTTGTTTTGTTTTTTAATTTATCGCCGAGCGGCAGACATATCCTTGTTGAATATTAATACATTTGTCCCTCCCTGCCCTTCCCTCTGTCATTGGAGTCAGCTCACAACTCCAATCGTGATAAGGGGCTGACATATCCTTGTTGAATATTAATACATTTGTCCCTCCCTGCCCTTCCCTCTGTCATTGGAGTCAGCTCACAACTCCAATCGTGATAAGGGGCTGACATATCCTTGTTCAATATTAATATATCTCCCTTCCCTCTGTCATTGGAGTCAGCTCACAACTCCAATCGTGATAGGGGGCTGACAGTTACTATTTTCAGCTGTTGGTATTGACACAAGGCAGGGTGTTGGTACTATCATTGCTATCTTCAGATTCTCCATATTAAAAAGTCCCTGCATTGGAGAGACTGCACAAATATGTTGTTGAATATAATAAAGTTCTTCAGTGACACTTTTGTTTCGCAATAACAACATTTGTATTAGTCCACTCTGAAGTTTTCAAAAAGAAAAACCTGACAGACTGACTGACAGACAGACAAACAGACAGACAGACTGACTGACTGACTGACAGACAGACAGACAGACAGACAGACAGACAGACAGACAGACAGACAGACAGACAGACAGACAGACAGACAGACAGACAGACAGACTGACTGACTGACTGACTGACTGACTGACTGACTGACTGACTGACTGACTGACTGACTGACTGACTGACTGACTGACTGACTGACTGACTGGCAGGCAGGCAGGCAGGCAGGCAGGCAGGCAGGCAGGCAGGCAGGCAGGCAGGCAGGCAGGCAGGCAGGCAAACAAAGAGAATGAGCGAAAGAAAGACAGAGATAAAAAGAAGACACGCCAGCCCACACAGGCAGACATAGGTGATCTGTACATGTGTTTCTGTTTACCACAGTTGAATTGTCTGTCTGCTTTGGCTCCAGTGCTGCACTGACAGGTGTTGTCCACACACTCACTGAGCTCGATGTCACACAACAAGTCACACGACGACCCGAACTTCCCTGGCAGAGGTTCTGTGCACACATTAGTGGCCGGGTGTGTATAATCAACACATCATAGTGTGTCAAAACAACACACTGGCTTTGTTCGGTTTCAAGGGTCATTTAACATTAAGACCCGAACTTCCCTGGCAGAGGTTCTGTTAAAATACTAACAACGGGCATCGTATTGTGTCCACACAACACATCTCTCTCAAAGTGTGTCAATACAATACCGTTTCAAAACAACCCGCCATCGTCATACTGTGTCATTACAACACACACGTATAAGCACAGTTGAAACACAGTTACAGTGATTGATTTACTTCACACAACGACCCGAACTTCCCTGGCGGAGGCTCTGTTGCACACATTCTATTACAGTGTCAGTGTGTCATAACAACACACTCCATCAGACTGTTTCATACAGACACACCGAGTATGTCAGACGTAACACATAGCATGGAGAACGCAACAGTCACACAGTCATACATACACAAACACACACAGTCACAGTCATACATACACAAACACACACGGTCACAGTCATACATACACAAACACACAGTCACACGGTCATAGTTACACAGATCCACATACACAGTCAAACAGCT